>CM074452.1:14146854-14664354 GCA_037101425.1 Elopichthys bambusa | reverse complement strand
CTTGCCAAATACAAGTTTCTTACAAAAAACAAACAAACAAAAAAATTCTGAGCTCAAACTTTTGAATGTTAGTATAGTCATTAATCCACCCCGAGGAAGTGTTTCTATATATGCAGTGTTTCTAAAACGAGAAAGGAAATGGATTTTACCTCAGCACTTTTGCCCTTGCCGGTCACAAGTTGTTTAGCCCTTAAATCTACACGTTTGCATAATGCTGATGGATAAGGTTGCTGGTTGTTTGGGTAGATGTGATGAATGGGTGTTAGATCGTTTTAGTTTTCACAGATGCTCAGCGCTCGACTTAACAGCAGGACCAAGGTCATGTGTTAGCTGTTCCTCTGTAAACAGACAGTCTGTAAAACATTAACAGGCAGCCGGATGCTTTCTGCAAGCTCTTTAGATGTAGTCTTTCTTGTTTCATCTCTCTGTTGAGACTGTCTGGTCTGAAGAGACCTCAGGTTCTGCCTCACCCATGCAGAGGCATTTTGGCAGCAGGGAATGGGCCCCACCTTATGGGCTTCTACAGGACACTCAGCATCAGCTGTCTCCTCTGGCATGCACAGACTGCTGGGTCCATCCCTCCAGCATATGCCTGGAGTAACGCAGGGCTTAGCAGAATTCCTCTTTGGCGTGACATCCATTGCTGTATAGTCCATGAGTTACCTCCACATAAAGGGCAACAGGTTTATCAGGACAGATCTATTCGCATATGTACCCTTCTTAACCATGACAGGACTACATGTTTTAGAGTAACCTTTAACATCAAGTGCACATTCCCGATTAGAGAACGTCCGCAGGGTTTTTTGATCGGATTTATCTGTAATGATGATGTGTAAGTCTTGAGGGTTGTTCACAGTGATTTGTAGCGACAGAGTGACCTGAAGTCATTCATTTTCAAAAACAAATGAGCTATATATATAAATATGTTTTTATTTTTATTTTTTGACCTTAAAGTTTCCTTAAAAACATGTCTATGTTTTAATAGATATTTTAATAGTGTCTCTCATTTAAACAACAGGAACAAAACTTTTAATTGGTTTTAAGTTTTATTATTTTCCATGTTTTTTGGAAAATCACAGATTCAGCTATTCATTAGCATCATTAGTCAATGTTTACAGAAGTCCTCATTTTTATATTAAAACATGTTGAAGACATGCCTTGATTATTTTAAAAATTATTTTAGTATTTAGTTCTTACATTAAGCATTGTGAATCCTATTTGACTGAATCATTTGGTTATGTTGAAATTATGGATTTCTTTGTCAGAGATAATATATGCGACTAGTACATAATATAATAAGTCACCTTATAGAATGTATTTTTTTATATTTAATAACAGCTTGTTCCAGCTGATCCTGCTGCTATCTCCTCTATGAATGATAATAAATGTTTTTCTTTGCTCTTCTTTGCAGGAAAGAGCAGAATGTCTTGTCTCCAGTCAACTGCTGGAACCTTCTCTTGGCTCAGGTGAAGAGAGAGAGTCGAGACCACGCCACTCTCAGCGATCTCTACCTCAACAACATCATCCCACGCTTCGCCCAGATCAGCGAGGACTCAGGGCGCCTCTTCAAAAAGGTGACATTTTTCTTTACAGACCAGTCGATTCCTCTGTTAAAGCCACTGTATTGGTCACTGAAACTTGATGCTTCATTTTTTATTTCCTTTTCAGTTAAATTGATAATCTCTCTCTCCTCACTGACTTTTTTCTCAGAGTGCTAGTTTTGACCTATTGTGACCACTTTTGAAGAGGTGCGCTAAGTGGGATAAGGGGTGCATAATTAGCATGAACATTTAATGCTAGCTTCGAGAAGAGATATCAAATATTGCATGCAACATTTTTACTCATCAAAGAGTTTTGATAAAGTATTTATATACTTTATTGGTATTTATATTAGAGCTTGTAAAATTAACATGTTAACAGTTTGCTTCATATCCATCTTCTGTGGGTTCTTATGTGTTCTTCTGCTCCTTAAAGCTGATATTGAGATGATTATAATGTAAAATCTCAAGCTAAAATTCTGTATCCTGTCAGTTAGGTGAAGTTGATAGATGTAAGCGAGTATCCCAGCCTTTGGTGTCATTTCTCTTGGCTTGCCTAGACTGGTTATACAGGCAAGAATGTTTACTATCTAAACCCAGAGCTGTGAAAGAGATGCTTTCTGATCCACACGTTTCCTGTCTCCATTGATTGAACAGGTTAATCTCGTTCACAGAGATGATCTGGTCTGTTTAAGATTAAATCTAGTTTTGTTTATAGAAAAAATGAGGGAACCTCCACAGGTGATCTCCTTAAAACAATTATAGTTTAGAGATCTCCCATCAGTTGAGCAGGGAATTTTGATACTTTATCAGATAGGTTTAATACTTTGTCCATTTGAGGTCTCGATTATGTGTAATTTGAGGTTTAATGTAAGTTTGTTCTCTAAACTTTTCTAAAAAATCCAAATCAAGAGGGAGAAAAGACACCCTTCATTTTTGAATTATGTTTTTCCCCCTATATAACTAGCGGCAAGAGTCTCTCAGACCCCAATCAGCACTTCTTTCTCTCCAGCTATCTCTCTGTCTGTTCCTCAGTTCCCGTGAGAGAGAGATGAGTCTCCCTATCAACATTCATCTCAACTCTCTGGCTCTCTCTCTCTCTTCTGTAGTTTAGCTCACCCGGCTCTCCATGCTGCAGGAATAACAGGCCTTTAATTGAACGCTCCCGGCCGGCCTCTCTCTGGAGGCTTCTTGGGAATCGCTGAAGTCTGTGCGATTGGACTTACCCATGTCCTAGTGCTGCACACTTCCCACCTGTCTTAAAAGCTCTACGACATGCTGGAGAAATTCTGCACTCTAAATGCAAATGCTGTCAAGGGAGCCATGTCTGGAGGAGGTTTATGACTTTATTGAACCACAAGAGCAGACACACAATAAAGAAAAAACACTGTTAGAAGTGTCGAACGAGAAGTATGGCAATGAAGTTTTGGACGAATCCTGTCTCCCTCCTCAATGCCTGATCAGAAATGTAGGGCAATTTAATTTTACCACTTTTAGCTTCAGTAATAATATGTGATTATGTGATTGATTGGTAATTTAATTGACTAGATTGATTGTATAAATATATTTTCTACCATTTGTAATCTGGTGGCAAATAGTAGAGATGCACAGTATATGGGTACCATATTGGTAATCTCCATACATCCATCCATCCATATTCACTTGTAACATTTAAAATGTTTGACTTTAGGTTTTTTCTGTGTCTGTGTGTGTGTGTCTGTGTGTGTGTCTGTGTGTCTGTGTGTCTGTGTGTGTCTGTGTGTGTCTGTGTGTGTCTGTGTGTGTCTGTGTGTGTCTGTGTGTGTCTGTGTGTGTGTGTGTGTGTGTGTGTGTGTGTGTGTGTGTGTGTGTGTTTTCATTTTAATTTATATAGACGAAAGTGTGTAGAATTTTAATATTGACTATAACATGAAAATAATTAACGGCTTATCTGTATCGGCCATAAATTTAATACTGATGCAAAGAAGTGTTTTGGTAAAGTTCTTTGGAAATTCAATTAGTGCCACTGGTGTATTTATTAAAAACAGATATTTTCTGATTATCATTTTTATCCTAATTTCATATGTTCTCATTTACTTTGTAAATATATTCTCTTGATATATTGAAAGTGGATTTTTTTTTTTCTCTTTATTATTAAGTCACTAAACTGTGGAATATTAGCTTTTCTTTAGACTCCAATAACCAAGAAACATTATTCATGTCATGGTCATATTTTTAATGCATTTTTCTGCTGAAGTAGCTCTGATCACTAAATATGAGCAGAATGTTTTTACATAGCACTTTGAATCAAGACAAAGAAGCTTCATCAATTAAACTACATGCTCTTGTTTTTTGGGGGGAATTAGAAGCAGAGGTGCTGTTCAAAGAAACAATCCTTTGACATGTGACTGATGTCAAGTGCCAGTAAACCAGTCCTCTCACACAGCCCGAATTGATGTTCCTGTGACAGATTTGTGCAGAACCAAAACAAATCTCCTGCCAGGCTCACGGACAAATGTGTGATCTTTTTCATTTAACAAGTGCATCTCGTCATTAAGGCTCATAAATCCATGTCCTCCCGTCCCAGAGTATCTTCCCTTGTTGCCCAGTAGATTTATAGAGCTCTTCATGGAAAATCAATAGTTTACTCCCATTTTTTTGGGTTCTTTTTGTGTGTTGTCTTTGGAGTGTGTCTCCGAGCAGATGGAGCAAGGCAGCTCTGCCTGCTCCGACCGCACTCCTGAAGATCCATTTCACCACAGGAGTGTTATGCTGCTTAGAGGGGAAGTGTTATGTGTGTCTGTGAGCAACGGAGCAAGAGAGAGGAAGAAAAAATGGAGAGGAGTATAGCCTAGACCCAAAAATCCTAATAGAAAGTGCAGGCTAAATAAATCCATCAAATGCACCTTATTGAACTGATCTGAAATAGGGATTTGTCATGGAATGTTTTACTAGTCATCCGACAATCAACAGGGCAGCCATCAACCCTGATGCATCTGTCTCCCCCAGCAGGGCTGTACGGACAAATGAAGGAGGCCATATGCTTCTGAACTATTTCCCACATCTTCAGTTTAACACTTACACATGATAGGAAAATGTAATGAGACAACATTTTCATAAATAAAGATTTTGAATGTGTGTTTAGAGGTATTTGTAGGCCTGTCCACTGGCGAAGTCTACTGTTTTCCACTGAGTTTATTTCCAATGGTGTTATTGGCTTGAGTGGACTCATAGCTTAGGGGTTTATGAATACCTGGAATAGCCGCGTGTATGCCTGTGTGTGTTTGCCCAATAAGATTATGGTTGCTTATATATATATATATATATATATATATATATATATATATATATATATATATATATATATATATATATATATATATATATATATATATATATATAATATAAAGTTGTGGTAAGCATCTCCAGACAGGTGCTTCATTCCCTTCTCTGAATCTGGGTGATCTGTTCTCACATATGACTCAGTCCACTGACTCCAAATACAACCCATCAGAGCACCATTATGAATGACTGCCTAAAGGGTATCTCCTACGGGACGCCTCCCAACAGCCTACTCATCCATCTCAGTTTTCAAAGAGTTAAAATGAACTCCAGTTTGTCCATCCTGGACAATAGGAAGGAGCTGCGTGACTATTTTTGAAGATTGACAGATTGACTGTTTGTGTACACTCTCAAATGACTCTTTCACTCTTTACTTCCCCCTTCTGTCTTTTATGCCCATGCACACACTTAATCTCCTTTCAGTCACATATTTTCTTTCTCTTCCATCATTTCCATCACTTCTCATCCTCAAGAGCTGATTGACATGTCCAAAAACATCCATGAACCCTCGTTCAAACCTTCAAAAACACGAAAAACCCACAAAAATGTCAATATGGGGAAAAGGGAAGGAGTATCTGAGTAAAAGCCCTCAATGAGTGCTGGACATATTCTTGGCTGGCTCTCAAGTTATCAGCCCACAGCGATTGAAGTTTGGACTTGAACTTGCAAGCACTTCATTTTCATGTCATGCTGTGCCTTCATTTGCCAACTTCCTCTTACAAGACACAGCATCCACCAGAACTGCAAACCACCATTTCCATCTCGCACAGAGTTTACCAGGCCTTTTTATTCAACAGTTTCTGAGAGGAACTCTCATCAGATTCATGATTAATGGTGTACAATTTCAGTTCAGCTGCACAATTTTTTGACATTCATTGTAAATTGATTGACATTTAACTGAAATTAAACGCTTTTACATGATCCAAAACACCTACCTGGAAGTTTCTATATGCCTAGTTAGATCTTGATTAGCTGGTTCAGGTGTGTTTAATTGGGGTTGGAGCTAAATTCTGCAGGACAGCGGCCCTCCAGGACAGAGTTTGGTCTATACACTTAACAACTTTAGCAGCAGTGTAACATTTAGATGCAAGTGCACAAGTGGGAGGAACTTCTGTAACTGTAAGGAGTGATACATCTAACTTAAAGGGATAGTTCACCTAAAAAATAAAATTTTTATCATTTATTCATACTCATGTTGTTACGAAACCTATGACTTTAATTCTTCTCTGGAACACAAAAGATGATATTTTGAAGAATGTTTTCATCCATAAAATAAAAGTCAGTGGGGTTCAAAACAACATTGGATTTCCATTGGATGGACAAAAACATTTTTTTTTATGTCAAAGAAAATCATACAGGTTTGGAACTACATGAGGGCGAGTAAATGATGACAGAATGTAAATAAAGACAACGTAAAAAGGTGTTTGCAACCCATTTTAAATCCATAATATGATGCATTTCCAACTGAAACTTGATATACAACCAGAAAAAAAGGCTTTGGTCACTCTTGCTCTTTGAAAACATTTGTATGCCCTCCGTATTTCCTTTTTTGGATGTTCCCAATTGCCCATAAATTTAATCCGGCCCTGTGTGCAGTGTTCCAGTATAATCTGACGGTTTGGACAGGACTGTATTGAACTAGATGTGTTTGGGGTTAGCTGGTGCTGACCTCCATTACTGAGAGGGCAGATAGGCATATCATCAGTCTGTCTAACAGTGACAGCCTCGGGGCTCAAGGTCCAAGAAGGATTGTCGGTTGTAACAGAGAACAGGGCACTACTGTTAATCATGATCTGCACCATTATCTCCCTCTATTTGTCTTTTACTAATGTTTTTTCTTTTCTCTTACAGAGTAAAGAGGTGGGCCTCCAGCTGCAGGAGGATTTGATGAAGGTCCTCAATGAGTTGTACACGGTAAGATACAAAGACAGCCTAGTCAAGCGTAACAACTTCATTTTCAGTACTGACAACAATAAATCTGAGGCGATCATCTTTCTGCAGCATTTCCATGTTCCATTTTCAGTTTGTGTCGCTTTCTCTACCTCAAACCTTAAACTTCTTCCTTGTCTTTCTCTCTCAATATCTCTTGGTTGTTTCTATCAGCCTGCTGCAGCTAGGCATTGAGTCAGTCGAGTGCTTATTTTGGTCTCTTGTGGTTGTATTCCAATCAGTGTTTTTGAGGCGAGGGGTTGGCTATAGTTACTTTTTCTTCTTGTTGAAAACATTTTGAGAGCTTTTAGTCACTGTTTAACCCCTGTGTGTGGTTGTGTTACTGGGTGTGTCCAATTTGTAGTTTTTGAAATGGCATAGAAGGAACCGTTTAGTCGCCTCTTAATGTTTATGTGCCTTGAAATGGATGTTTGAGGGTATGTGAACAAAATTATGTTTTACCAGACAGTTGCTGCAGTTCATCAGTAAGACAGAAGGACATGAACAAGTAGTAAATGATAGTAATTATAGTTGTCAGCTAGCAATGAATAACATGTTGGCACGCAGGTTGACTGCTTGCAGCCTACCTGAGACTCTAAAGCAGATCTATTGCTTTTGCAGTGCCAAAAAAAGAGCACTGTGAGTATGAGAGCTCTCCAAATGGTGATGATGCTCTTAGGATGTTAATGAACAGCAACAGTTGTGGGTCGGAAGTCTGGAATCCAGTCTCACCCTTTACTGACTGTAATCCTAGAAGATTTTATGATATTCAAGCTATGCTGTATGTTTTATAGTCCTCAACCATCAAATAGTTGTATATTTAGTCTTAATTATTTACCACTGCTTTACAAATTTTGACATGGACAATGTAAACAAGCTTCGTTTCCGTTATATGGCACTTTCCATGAACAGGATATGTAGTTTATAGTGAACTTTTTCAGTGTTTACATTCTAGCACCAAAAAAAAAAAAAAAAAAAAACTCATGGCAGTTAGCCTTTGTTTTAACCCTCAGTGGCAATATGATTACTGTTTTATAGACTTAGCGTTGCAGTATCTGTACCACCACAGAGACCCATGTTCGCTTGCAGAGCTGAAATTAGTAGTTGTGCATGGAAAATTCAGGGATGATTCAGTGGATTCTAAGTAATGTTATTATACTGCTGTACAGGGGAGTGCATCAGGGCTGCTTTCAGATACACAGTGCAGTGTTGCATGGGGCTTCCATGTATACATGTCTTTAATTAGTGACACAGCTAAATAATCTCAATGATTTCAGGGTTTTATTTTTACTTGGAGAAGAAATTAAGTTAGAAATGCCCTTTGCACATATTTCTGTATTCTTTGTTTTTGTGGGGGAGGAAGGAAGGAGTAGTTTGGGGTTTTTAGGGTGGGGTGTTCTGGGCTCAAATGTGGTAGAAGGAGAACCCGTGATATTGGCTTACTTTGAATGGTGACTGGATTCCCCCCCATACAAATCCACACATGGTCTACTGGGAAATGACTGTAACCCATTTCAATACTCCATAAAAAGTAAGCAAATCCTTTAATTAAAGAGTTAAGGATGATGAAAATAAACTTGGCATCATTTTTAGTGACATCTGTGCTTTATATAAAGAAAGGGAGGAATGAATGGAAAAGCTGATGATGATTATCTCAGCCTTTTGGACCTAAGAGGAACCTCATAGGGCCGAAAATGTTGAAAAACGTAATGAAACATGTTTCTTCAGCATTTTCAACAGTGGCTAGTTCAATAGTTCACCCAAAAATAAAATTCTGTCATCATTTACACACCCTGATGTCTTTCCAAACTCGTATGACTGTCTTTCCTCTGTGGAACATTTTTGGGTGAACAATTCTTTTAAGAATGGGAAAAGAACCTGACACTTCTTTGCACTTTAGAAGAGCAAGAAAAGGCCATTGAGACCCACCCATACCTATGTTTGCCAAATTCCTCTTTTAAGTGTTTCCTATTAATGATGACATTGCAAAAGGCTTACTAAATTTATTATGCCCATCATTGAGGCTGACACCCTCATGAAAGCCAGTGTAAATGGAGGGAAATGGAGTCCATTAACTTTCTGTCTCTTACAGCCAGGGAGTGATGGCTTGGTATCATGTTTGAGTGTTTGATTGCAAGCACAAGAATGGCGTCACTCTGTAACATTCCTCTCAAAGGAGCAGAAGTTTGGAATGAGATCCTCCCTTCAGTCTCATTCCTATATTTAGCATCTGCTGAATACTAACTATCAAGCTTAGTGGTGTCTTCCAATCCTTGGCAACAGATAACAGAGCCATGGATCTTTCAGTCTCTCATTGGAGTTTACTTAGATGTAAACTGTTCTTTATAGGGGTCATATCATTTTATCTTTTAATTCATTATTTATACATTTTAATATATTAAATGTATTTTTTTTTCTTTATTGTATTGTTTATATATATATATATATATATATATATATATATATATATATAAAATGTAATTTATACACACTTTTCTCTATTATTTTATCTAGTATCCATCCATTTTATATTTAAAAGAGGAGCTATAATGCCCCTTTTACAAGATATAATATAAGTCTCTGGTGTCCCCAGAATGTGTCTGTGAAGTTTCAGCTCAAAATATCCCACAGATCATTTACTATAGCTTGTCAAATTTGCCCCTATTTGGATGTGAGCAAAAACTCCCTTTAAGTTTGCGTGTGTCCCTTTAAATGCAAATGAGCTTCTGCTCCCGGCCCCTTTCCAGAAGAGAGTGGAGCTTTAACAGCTCTCACGCAGCCAAAATGACGATTGTCAGTAACAGTGTTCAGCCTTACATTGTTCATACTGGAGTTGGACACTGATAAAGAGACAAAGGAAAAAGTTACAACTTTTAGAATGCATCTGGACGTTTCTGAATGGTTAGTGGATACATTTATGGAGTTGATTCAACTCATTGACAAGCATGTGCCGTCATGTTAATCTTTTGTGCAAATCCAGCGTTGAATTGACCCTCGTTTGTGAAGCATTCTGGTGTAAAATCCTGGCATGACAACAACACTCTACTACAACAACTCTTCCTCTTCTCTAAAACAGCCCAACATGGCCTTGCCCCTTTGTTGCGGGGGCAGGGTTTATGTAAATTTTAGGTTAAATTTTTTGAACACAGACATGTAAATATGGGCTGTCATATTTTAGTCTATCGAGATGTTGTAAGAAACTTGCATACAGAGTGTAAATTCAGAGTGATGTTTTTGATTTTACATAATTGGTAAAATCCATATTTTTCATAGTTCACCAAAAGTCTTTTGCTTCAAAAGCAGGAACTTGATTTCCTTTTTACAGTATATGCCCCCCTCAGAGTGCTGCATGGTTTGCAGTCCACCTACATTAATAAATCTGTGCTCTCTGTTTTCTTCATCTGTAATGTGACTTGATGGAGTACTAAGAATTAGTAATAAGGGTTAATAAATTGGATTAGATTATGTAATTCTCCTTGGCAGAGTTACTCTGCTGGAATCTTAGTCCTTGTGATGAAAACTCATGGTGTAATATCCCGTTCCCTCTCTGCCTGAACAAACACATTAAGCTAAAAAGGTTCTGCATGTCTAATTGTGAGTATAAAGCATTGGTGTGAAAGATTTCGGGCTCGAAGCAGTTTCTTTGAGTCAGTTGTGTTGTGAATAACTGTGTGCTGTTGTGGCTGAGAGGTCACCAGTTCAGATGTTTTCCTGTTTCAGTCTGATTCTTGCCTGTAATCTATCTTTTCAAGCTGCCTTCATGAGCATGACCACCTGTAAGGATCCTTATTTAAACAAACCACCATGACACAGATAGCAGTCTAAATCATGCTGAAAAATATTTATACTTATGCTTAATTGTTTTTAACTGTCATCATATTTCTCTGCAAAATCCAATTAATCACTTTTACCCAGTTTACATTTTATGGTGTGTTTAATGTAGGCACGAAATGGGCTTTAGGTATGGGCCTTAATTGGATTTGTTCATTGGTTCCATGTCGACCCATACCGACGTGTGAATTAGCACGTACCTCAAGTCCATATCATGCCTACATTGGCACCACCATAAAATCACTGAGCATGATGCATTTACGTTATGTCTAAGCTCCAACTTTATGTACATTTAATGTACATTTCCTTTTCCTCGCTGCACAGGTGATGAAGACCTATCACATGTACAACATGGACAGCATCAACGCCGAGAGCAAGCTGAAGGATGCAGAAAAGCAAGAGGAGAAGCAGATGAGCCGCAGCGTCCGACACGAGGACAGGCAGACCCCGCGCTCACCCGACTCCCTCACCAGCATCAAGATCGAGGAGAAACATGTGCGCCGCAGCTCCGTCAAGAAGATTGAGAAGATGAAGGAGAAGGTGAGCACTGAGATCAAAGGGTTCAAATGAGAAGGGATGAGGTGAGAAAAGAGTTAATAAAAGGAGATATCAGAGTTTCTTGGACAGTTCAAGCAGAGAATGTGGAGGAAAGGTGAACGTGGGTAGAAGAAGAATGAACAGATGGAGGGGGATTTCAGGGAAATGGGAAAGGTGATGGAGTGGGAGTTGAGAGAGAGGGGCTGAAAGGGGCTGAAACCACTGCCAGATGGTGTTGAGGGTCCTAAACCTGATCCTAGACAGCTTTAATGACCTGTTGATAGTGGTTTATCCAATATATAACACACATCAGATATGTAATCCATGCTTGTCATGGCTAAATAATACTATGCTTATCACTTGTCTCTCTGGAATACATGATTCTGAATGGTAAATCACGGAATTCTGCAGTCAAATAAAATAAAATTGGTGACAAAATTAAAAAGGTGTTTACAGTTGACCGAAAATAGTGTTTTTATGTCTGTAAATACATTTAATTTAAATTAAAATAATACAATTGGTGACCAGCAATGGTCCATTAAAATATTTATTTTAAGTAGCAGTGTAACACACAGTATCAGCTGGTCATTATCACAAAATAAACTTTTTTTTAGGGTAAGACAAGACTTAATAGGTTTGAAGGTTAATATAGTGACCTTACACTCTCGTATTTCTGAGATTCCAAGCTGCGAGTTCCTGAAATTTCTAATTCGATATGGTAATCCTTAGCACTAAACGGCATCTTAATTCATCAAAACGAATGGCTCCACCATGACTGTATACACTGTGTTGTAGAATGTCATTTGATGATGTAATGAGATGACGTGTGGGCAGGGGTCAGGCATTAGCATGTCTGGGACAGATATTGTTGTCAATCCATGTCTTTGTTCTTCTGGAGTCCTCTGGTTACCATCTCTGTCCAGTACCACCAGCTTACAGAATGATTGATGGGATCATCGCTGGGTTGTTCCAGGGCCACCTCTGTTTCCACAAGACCAACAGCAGCTCCTCTATGTGCGTCCCACTAGTGAGAGCCTGTGGTCATCCCAGCAGCATTTAGAGATGGAAATATAGTGCAGTTTGTGGTGGCAGCTCTAACATTTCCATATTCAGGGAGGGCTAGAAGAAGCTAAACAAGGTGCCATCCGTCATGAACTTATGTTCGATTTTAGCTTTAAAGGTTGTTCACTCAAAAATAAGAGGTCTGTCATTACACTCTTGCTGTTCCAAACAGCTTATGCTTTTATTTTTTATCCCAAAAAATTTAAATAGATGTTTTCCCCATATTCCTATGACGCAGGTTTGACTTCATGTTGTTGGGTTTCGCGACAGTAGCGAACCAATGACGTTTATAGGTATTGATATCCAACTTGCCATATATGTGAGAGATTATCGGTGAGAAATTACTTAAGTTTAGGTGCCCAAATTATTTGAACTAGTTTTATGATGCTTTTGGTACTTTCTGGTGCTTGTTTTGGAGCTTGACAGCCTGTAATCACAATGAATCTGCCTCTTTCTATTTTTTTTTACCTTTTATTCTCAGCGGCAAGCAAAATACACTGAGAACAAGCTGAAAGCCATCAAGGCCAGGAATGAGTACCTTCTTGCTCTGGAGGCCACCAACAGCTGCGTGTTCAAATACTATATCCATGATCTGTCTGACCTCATAGATGTAAGTCCACCTTTATCTCATCACTATAGCTTCAACATAGCCTTCACTATAGCCAGTTTGTGAATCTTTAAGTGCTTCTAGTGTATTGTTATAAAGAAATGTATACAAAAAAAAAACATTTTGAGCTAAAGTATTGCTCCTTAAAGGGATAGTTCACCAGAAAATGAAAATTCTGTCATCATTTACTCCCCCTCAACCTGTATAAATTTCTTTGTTCTGCTGAACACAAAGGAAGATATTTGGAAGAATGTTTGTAACCAAGCAGATCTATCCCCCCCATTGACTACCATAGTATTTTTTTTCCTACTATGGTAGTCAATGGGGGTGTGATCTGCTTGGTTACAAACATTCTTCCAAATATCTTCCTTTGTGTACAGCAGAACAGTGCATAGTGAAAGTGACTTCACTTTTGTTAAACAACCCATCTGAATTTGATACTTTTTTTATGACCAGTATTCTGTGCAACCCTAAAAGGACATTTAAGCGACCTGTAGACCTGTAGCAACCCCCTGTGTGAGCTCCGCAAGAGGGCCCACTTGTCCCACCGTATCAGCATCAGACTCCTAACAAGGCACCCACAAAGTGCTGAAATCTCCTCCTCATATTACATTCAATTGTGGCACACAGGGGCCCACACAACGTGACATCCTCTTTTCTGAGTGAGGATAATGGATTTAGTCTGAACAGTCTTTCATTTGAAGCAATCAGAGCGTGGAAGTTGTAACCATGTACTGGTTAATAGCCAAAAATGGGTTTCTTGGGGTGTACAAAGGGCAGACTATTAATATTATAATATTTTTATTCTATTTTTTTTAATACTAATAAAAATGTATTTAATTGTACTTTATGTTGCTTTGGATGAAGGTCTCTGCCAAATGCATAAATGTTGTGCTTTACTCTTGATTTTACTGCCTGTCTCGACATAAAATTTCCATTTGCAGCTTGAAATACCAACCAAATGCCCCTTTTTCTTTCCCTCTCTCAGTGCTGTGACCTAGGCTACCATGCCAGCCTGAACCGTGCACTGCGTACCTACCTCTCGGCTGAGTTTAACGTTGAGACTTCCAAGCACAGTGGTTTGGAGACCATTGAAAATGCTGCAGAGAACCTGGAGGCCAACGCAGACAAACAAAGGCTCATGGAGACCTACAACAATGTCTTTTGCCCTCCGATGCGCTTCGATTTCCAGTCTCACATGGGTGATATGGTCAGTTGGTGTGATTATTATTGCTTAAGACATGACACTGGTGAAATGAAGTAATGGAATATGCAGTGGTGGTAATTATGTTCATGCCCCAAGCAATATACCAACAGCAGAGTCACACTGTGGGTAAACAATGACACATAGACATTCTTAACCAAGTGAGTGCAGCTTTACTGATGCTAAATGCTTTTGCTCCAATATATCAAATATCTTGATGATATCAAGAATCAGCTCTGCTAAATACCACTAGCTAAATACATTCTACAATGATCAGCATTGTCTCTCTGAGAGGATGTGTCCTGCTGTTACATGAGACTCTTGCAAGACTGTCTCGTTGCATGTCCAAACAAACCCAGACACCTCTAGAGGAATGAAGCATTTCTCAATCAGGTGATGCACAGTGAAAGACATGCCTGCTGAGAGACCTCTGTTGTTTCATCCCTGTATTATTATATATTGTCATTAGACTGTCCAGTTATGATGTTAGAGTATATATTACTTTATATTAATGTGGCAAGTTGACTGGTAACCTTATAGGTGCTGTAATTTATATATGAAATCACACACAGAAATTGTCTGCTTTGCCTAAAAGATCATACTGAATTATGTCTTAAAATATCACACCTTTTATTTTATTTTATTTTATTTATTTAATTATTTTATATGAGATGTGTCCTTTCTGTGTCAATTGTCACCAAATTGTTAAAGGGTTAGTTCACCCAAAAATGAAAATTCATTCATTAATTACTCACCTTCATGTCGTTCCACACCCATAAGACCTTTGTTCATCTTCAGAACACAAATTTAAGATATTTTTGATAAAATCTGATGGCTTAGCGAGGCCTCTATTGCCAGCAAGATAATCAACACTTTCAGATGCCCAGAAAGCTATCCGAACCACTGATTCGAAACAAAAGATTCGTAAAGCTTGAAGCAGTGTTTTGAAATCGCCCATCACTAGATATTGTTAAATAACTCGTTATTTTGGGGGGTTTTGTGGTGCACAAAAAGTATTTTCGTCGCTTTATAATATTAAGGTTGAACCACTGTAGTCACATGAACTGATTTAAATATGTTTTTAGTACCTTTTTGGACATCTGAAAGTGTTAATTATCTTGCTGGCAATATAGGCCTCACTGAGCCATCGGATTTCATCAAAAATATCTTAATTTGTGTTCTGAAGATAAAAGAAAGGCTTACGGTGTGGAACGACACGAGGGTGAGTAATAAATGACATAATTTTCATTTTTGGGTATACTAACCCTTTAACTCCATTTACAGCACCTATAAAAAGCCAACAGTAAGGCTAATAAACTGTATTAAATGCCCTAAAAAGTATTATCAATTCTTTTTATTACATCTATTTAGTACTTTAAATTATTTTAGATGTCATTCTTGCCACTAGTGTCACAAAACCAAACATAATGATTTTTTCCAAACAGGTTTTCTAAACACTGCAATTGGTCAGATATTCCAAACAGATATTCCAGACTCAAACTCATGCCATTGGCTGACCCAGTGTTGCGCATTGGATTGTCAAACTGATGTTTTGATAGCATCACAAAGACAATGTGAATATTAAACTGTGAATATCAATCTTAACATTGAAAAAATGACACGCTACAGCGCTCCTAAATGTTAACTTTTTAATTGGACTTGATTTTTCCCTATTAAATCAATCAACAGTGTTTTCTGCTGTGTTGAGCTTTAAGATGCTGTCTTTGTTTATAACCAACCTTGCATCAGGGTCCTGGATGTTTGTATGTGTGTGATGAACAGAGCAGCTGGTTTTCCCCAGTGCACATGTGCCCTGTTGTGTACTCAGCCCTTAGGGAGAGGGTGGACCACAGTGAGCAAGATGTTCCCCAGCTGTTAGGGGCAAAAGAGAGTGAGCGAGAGAGGCAGATAGCTACTGCTCGGGTCACTCCGTTCTTCAGCGCACATGAGGACATTAGCTTTATGATCACTTCTCGGGATGGTTTTGCTTCAGTTCCCCTTCATTCTGTTGTTCTCAAGCTCTTTCTTCTCTCTTTCTCTTTCAGGTGGGACATATGTGTGCCCAGCAGCCTGTACAGGTAGAGCTGATCCAGAGATGCCAGCAGCTGCAGTCCCGCCTGTCCACACTGAAGATAGAGAATGAAGAGGTGATTTACACATGGCCAAATAAATACAAGAAACATACTTGTATACATACAGGCACAGTAAACACATGCCTACATACATAATGTATGCAGATTTACAAGGCCTATACATTTGTGCTCATTGAGACTCATGTGCAATCATCTCTTGAAGAATTGTGTACATATTCATTCTTTATGTTTATACATCTCATCTGTCAAACTTCAAAGATTTTTTTCACATCAGTTTATATTTTCAGTTGATATGTACTGTTTCAAATCAAAGAATTGGATTGGATCAAAACATGTGTAATGTTGTGCTGTCACTTCTACACATCTTTACACTTTATTCCACAGATTTCTATACAATTTAAATATTTACATTTATACATTTGGCAGACACTTTTACCTAAATCAGTGATTCGCAAACTTGTGGAGTACCAGTGGAGTACCCCCTGAGGCATTCACCATCCTTATGCATACCCTCTCTCTTCCACTTAGACTGAACCTTTTCCATTAAAGGACAATATTTGCCCTTAAATTGACTTTCCAGTGCATTTTTATCTTTATAAATACCTTTACAACATTAATAATGTTGTAAAAAAAATGTTCAATAGTAAAATATGCAATGATGATAAAAACGTGACAAGTGATTCTTTTACATTCTAAAACCGCCAGTAAGTGGCAGTAAGTCTCACCAAGTCATTCGTCCATTCAGTAACGAAGCAAGTGGCTGTATTTATGAATGAATCATTGAATCGATTACTTTTTTTATGAACAATTCGTTCAAAGTCACAGATTCGTTCACGAAACACCGCTGTGTCTGTTGTAATTCTGCTGTGGCTTTTGTTGGAACTATTATTTTGTTGCAAAATAGAGTAAATACTAACAATACTGTGAAGAACATAACTTAATATTACCCGTTATTTGTTGAACTGTTCTATAAATTCGATGTCACATTTGCAAACGTGTGGATATTTGGATTTGCATTCTTGCTCGTATAATATTATCAACATTAAAAACAAGAACTCGCAAAAGGTATATTTTGTATCAAGAGTTTGAATCGTAAACTGAGCTCTATGATCCTTCTGTGCCAGGCTATTTGTTTTTCATGCTAGCAAGCGCTAAATCTACAGGTACATTGTCGAGAATGGCAGTAATGTAGCGTGTTCTACTAAGGCAGCAGACTCTGAGGAAACCTGTAAGCACTCATATGCACGCTGCTTATATGGAAATGGATTCATTCAGTTTAACCGCAAAAGATGTGGTATTTTGATGGGATGTCATGGATTTATGGCATTGTGCCATGAAATACATGCTCGGTTTTAATGTTATTTTAAGATGGGGAAGAATTAAATGAACGACGAAACTCAGCATTTTGTTTGCGTACCCCTGGGGGTACGTGACGTGACAGAGGGGGTACGCGAACAAAATGCGAGTTTCGTCGTTCATTTATTTCTTACCCATCTTAAAAAGTACCCCAGTTTTGGGAACCACTGACCTAAACCAAACCCATGACCTTGGTGCTACATTCATATAATTCAATAGATCAGTGCCACTTGAGTATTTTGGCTAATTTGATCAAATGTTAAACTACCAATAGGATTGTAGCTCTGTTTAATATTACCATTAAACATTTATCTTGAAATCCATCAACTGAAAACATGAAGGCTGATTCTGTCTGAACCTCCACATAAGTCACTTTTTATGTTTTTGTTTTAAATGGGCTTGGTTGAACTGGGGAGGTAGCGTAACATTGTTAATGGGTTCATGTTAGTGTTTCGATAAAGTATGTAACTTTCTTTTTTTGTTTGTTTGTTTTTTTTAATGTATCTTGTACATAGACCTTTGTGATATTTAAGAAACCAAACACAGGATGTTAGTTTATCTCACATGGGGAAAAATCGTTTACTTAATCAGTATTTTGTAATTGTTTTCCAGTAAAAATATTTAAACAGCCTTACAACAAATTTACTTCAGATGATATAATTTTATTTAAGTTTATTATTTCAAACTTCCTTTTTCTTGTTTTAAAATATTAATCTACCAAAATGTAGTGAGGTTTATGCTCATAAATAACATACAAAATAATTAGCCAGTGGGGTAAAATGTCTTAATATTTTATGTAATTTTGCTCCTCAAGTAAATATTTCTTGTTTAGATATTTTTAATGGAAAACAAGACAAAAATACCAATCAAAAATTATTTAATGCAGTGCACTAGTGTGAAGGAAATTCTTCATTGAGTGATTACAGCAGGAGAAATTGTTGTTTCACTCACATACTCTGTTTATAATAGGTGAAGAAGACGATGGAGGCCACTCTACAGACCATCCAGGACATGGTGACCATTGAGGACTTTGATGTGACTGACTGTTTCCACCACAGTAACTCAATGGAGTCAGTCAAGTCCACTGTGTCTGAATCTTTCATGAGCAAACCCAGCCTAGCCAAGAGACGAGCCAACCAGCAGGAGACAGAACAGTTCTACTTCACGGTAAATGAGAGAGAAACCAGTTTAGTATGAGGTCACTTGGTTGAAGAAAGGCCAGGGTATAGTGGATTGGACGATGGGAAATCTGTAGCTGGGGGTATGGAAGGACACAAAGTGAAATGGGAAAGGAAGGGTGATGAGAGGAGAGATGAGAGATTGAATGTTTGAGATATAGCTTAGTGTCCTTTCTTCTCTATCAGAGTCTTTTAAGAAGCCTTTGATTGAAAAGACGGCAATTAGAGGAGACTGCTGCAGTTGACTGCTATTCATTGATCTATCTTTGTTTGTAGTCCACTGAAACTGTGTTGCGTTGAAATTCTCAACAAATAACATTACAGAGGAATTTGTTCTCCAGACAGATCTTACAAAATACCCAGAACGCTGTTGCAGTCGCATAGCAATGCCCTGGGGTACCACGTTATCAACTTGAATGTGTCTTAGTAACTTTTTTGAGATTTTAAGATTTATATATATATATATATATATATATATATATATATATAACTGCCAGAAATTGTTTTTATGAGTATCAATGAATATTATTCAATATGATTAATGGAGGCACAAGATTAGCAAGCAGTTTGGTTTTTGTCACTTAATGTTGTACAGGCTTTATCAGGTCATACCCTGATGTTTTCCTTCCTTACGTCTCCCTCTCTCCTCTTTCTCTTTAAATCCCTATGTACATTCACTTTGTCTCTTTCTCTGCCAGAAGCACTAGTGCATGTCTCTATGTCTTGGCTATCCTTCCTGTGTCTGAATGACTGGTATGGCTGTGATATATAATGGATGAAATTGTAAGCATCTGTCTGCCCAGCTTCCTCATTCCCTCTGCAGTTCAGATTTCTCTCCATCAGTCTGCTGAAGCCCCTATCTGTCTCTCGGCTGTCAGGTTTCCATCAGGTCAAGGTTCTCGCCCCTAAAGAGCCATAAGCTATTAGAGCACATAGATCCAATGTCTCCCTGTTCTCCAGTGGATATGAAATTAATGTTTACGCCAACAAGATGTATAGTCTCAACACTACACAGCAAATTGAAAGGGGTGGAGGAAGGATCGTTTGCCAGAAAGTCGAGAAAAAGAAGGATGATTGATTGTTTCACTGACTTAATAGCTGTCCTAATTAAATTTCTCAACAGCGTTTGTTCATAAGTGTTGAAATGATCTTGCAGTTGTGCTCGAGTTTAAATGTTTTATATTTACTGTTTCAGAAACTGAAGGAGTTTCTGGAGGGCAGGAACCTCATCACCAAACTACAGGCTAAACATGAACTGATCCAAAAGACTCTGGGAGAAAGTGAGTAATCTTTCTCGAGTGATGTGCTTGTGTGTTTGGGATCATCTCAATTGGAAAAACTAATGTCATTAAATATTGTGGGTGTAATATTGCTTTTATACAGCAGTTCAATAAGCAAACGTCTATTGAGTTTCTTACATTTTAGACACAGTATCAGTTGCTTTTTGCTCCACCAGTGAAAATAGTTAAAAACAAAGTCGAAGCACAATCACCCATTGTGGTTCTCAAAGCAACACATAATAGTGTTGTTTTGTTCCTTAATGAATCGATGTTTTAAATGAATTGGTTGAGAAAATGATTCAGTGTGACTCATTCATAAAGGCAGTAGCTATGTTTACATGCAACCAAATAATCTTTTTTTAATCAGGTTGACGGCTGACGGCTTTTTTTAATAAGTCGATCCGACTGAGCTTAAATTTTTGATTGGATTGGATGGGGTGGTGTAGACCTGAAATAATCATTTCAGAATCAAACAGAACTTTCAGAATCTGAAATTGGATTGGATTCATAGATTGGATGAAAATTAGTGCATGTAAACATACCTAGTCACTTGTTTCATACCAGAATAAATCCGTGTTTTTGAATAAATCAGTTGAGTAAATGATTCAACTGACTCACTCATGAAGACAGTCATGCGTTTCATTCCTGAATGAGTACGTTTTGAATGAATCATCTGAGTGAATGATGTGCTCTTGGACCAATACTGTAGCACTGTTTTAACAATTCTCGACAAATCAAATTCGAGTACCAGAACTAAATGTTGTATAATTGCCAATAGTTTGTCATTAGTCTGGTGCATCCTCATTTAGAGTCCTAGATAGTAAATGTGTGTAAAATGATATATAAATTGTTAAATTGTTATTTCATTATTCTAAAATTGTAAAAATGTTTATTTTATGGGTAGGGTAGGGTAATATACATGTGTGGGATGTTGCAGTGTCAGGCAGAGAGGGTACTCTCTGTTAACCATGTGTGTGTAAACTTGAGGATGGTACAGATGTCATCAGTCTCACCAGAGTCTGAAGCTTTAACAGCACAGTGCCGCCCTATACTGCTGTCCTCTGAGCCATAGCGTGATCTTATCCACTCACTTATTGGCAGGCCTGGACGGTGGAGGTCAATGGTCATGTGCCATGCTATAAGACAGAGAAAATGAATCTGTATAAAAGAGAAGAAGAGAAGAGCACAGCGGGGATTTCCTGGAGTGTTTTTCACTCTGATGTACCTCCCACGTTCATTCCGAGTCCAGACTGAACAGAATTGTCAGCCAGTCAGTTAGGACAGCCAGTGAACAGGAAATGAAACTGAGAGAATCAGACTGATGGCACAGATGATAACGAAGAGATAATTATGCATGATGGAGAGAGTGATGGTGTTGATGGAGAGCGTAGTGGTGTTGATTACTCTATCGAGTAATAATTAGCGCTAGCTGAGACTAGGACAGTCAGAAAGATGATTTAATCATTTTGATCTGACGTAATAATTTTGTACATATTAACTTTCTCCCTCATTTGGAACTTTCACAGTTCTAATAATTCCAATGCTGATATTAACATTTTGGCCAATGCTGATAATTTTTTTTTAAATGTTTTTTTAATGTTTTTTAATGTCTCTTATGCTCAGCAAAGCTGCATTTATTTATCAAAAACAGAGTAAAATCATTATATCGCAAAATAATATTATTACAATATAGAAGAACTGTTCTCTATTTGATATGAATTTTTAGCAGCCATTACTCCAGTCTTCAGTGTCACATGATCTTTCATAGATCATCCTAATATGCTGATTTTATGCTCAACATTAAAATGTACAATATGAAAAAAAAATGCATATTCATTTTGAGATTTGCTAAAGATAACACTTAACAATGTTATTAAATAATTTGTGTTTATTATTTGTGTTTTTAAAGATTCACTTTTTAGATTTTAAATGTAACATTTGTTAAAAAGAGCATGTATAATTAAATATACAATATTAATCATTACTTCAGAGCACCTGGATCTTTTATCAAGTGATTTCAAGTAATCATTAATTGAATTTGTTGGACAAATTTGAAACACCTTAGTTATTCACATGCTGTCTTGCTCATTTTGTCCACTGAAAATAGATTTCAATGTCAAAATGCCTTAGTAAATCCGGCCTCCGGTGTGAAATGGCGTGGGTACAATCTGTGCAGCCCCAGCTGTTACTGAGTGAACTGACAGAATGTTCCAGCACAGATTGAGGGAAACGAAGTGGTTTAGATGATCAGCTCATTGAAGTCTGTTGCACGTTTGTCATTTGCTGAGTCAAACTACATGTGATGGGGAAAATAACACGCTATGATGTCGCTGAATGTGTTTGGAGGGGAATATTTGGGTATGGGGTCACGTCCAACAGGAAGTGTCCTCTGTGACAGCACAGACAAGAAACGGGTGTGTGTTTTATTCCCAAATGAAAACCACATCCAGCTGTGGCCTCTTCCTCACACATCCAGCCTGCTTCTAACAGTTTTCCTCTCTCTTTTTCCTTTTTTTTCTTCTCGTATCTCTACTTTCAGGTCAGAAGACCGACTACTGCCTTGCCAGGTGAGTGCTGTGGGAAACCAAAAAAATCCAAACAAGACGCAAACCATTTATGCAGAAGAATTATACACATTATTACACATACAGATGTTTCAAGGCCAATTATAGATGAATATCTTGTCTAGACATATTCATCTTTTATTCACATCTGCTGATTTATTTATTAAGTCCGGGGGTAGGTGATTTACTCTCCAGTTATAATGGAGTGCGGAAATGGGAACGGACCTTTAAACAAGAGTTCACAGAAGAGACACAAAACAAGCACTTTCACAACAAAGCCTGCCTCTGTGTGTGTGTGTGTGTGTGTGTGTGTGTGTAAATCCACTGTATTAAAATAGGATCCTTCTCGGGAGGGTAATTTCTACTGGTCTAATGGCCACAGGCAGGTTGTGAATTGAATGTTAGGGAAAATTAGAGCAGTTTGAGGGGAAATGATCCATCGTGATGACAGAGCTTCTCTTTCTCTCTCCATCAGCGGACGGAGGAACTCCACTGTGCGGAAACAGGTATTTATCAACACTCGCTGGTAGAATTGATTAACTGATGAATTGTGATTCAAATGATTCTAGATTGATCCACAAATATTCATAATCATTTTTTTTTACTTACTAAGACATGTATCTGTATAATTATGTATACACTTCTATGTGATATGTATACTTGTGTTCAATGCATGTCTTTAAGGTTAGTCATATAACAGTAATAAAGCAGTGCCACCCCACAATCATTGTGCACGTGGCAGTGGGATAAATTTGTAAACCAGGCTAGTGGGATAAATTTAGCGTACACGTCCTACCACCTAAACCCTACAGGGGTTTACCACCTTACAGTATGGGTGAACGAACAAAAGAACCCACTGCATCCCCTCGTTTGACCACCCTAATGTCCATGTCGCCCTCTAGTGAGGGATAATGATACAAGAGCAATATTCTGTGGCTTGAAGTCAGATGATTTGAGAAACATAAGATTTATTGGTTAAAATTCATAAAATTCATAAAAGCCTCACAATGCTTTATATTCATGTAAGCATGTATATGTGAGCGTGATCTCCGAGGAGTAAAGTTCAGGCTAGACGTGGCCTAAATTCCGCTCCGCTTAGCCGTTTCCTGTTCACCCAAATAAACAAAAGGAAGCTGTGGCGAGAAGCTGTCTCCTAGCAACCGTTGCCCCATTCCCCCATGGCTCAAACTGTGCTGCTTTTTCATCCCTTCTAAATTCTGTCTGATGCTTGCCTCCCTTTGCAAATATTATTATTATTATTTGAGTCCTGTGCTGAGAAACAGAGACCCTTGTTCAGAAAGGTTTCCTGTGCTGCAAAATGTCCAGAGAAACACCCCTGAACCATCTGAACAGACTTGCATATTTTCTTCTTCATATTTTGCTTTCTATTTTTTTTTTTTTTCTTCTTTCCTTCTCTTAGGAGCCCAGCCAAATCATTCCCCTGATGGTGGAGAGTTGTATTCGCTTCATCAGTCGACACGGTGAGCTCTCGCTCTCTCTCCTTTTCTTGCCAAAAGCACTATTGCTGTGTTCCTCTCTGGACTTTACCTGACTAAATGAACAAAGTGTTCTGTTCCGCTTCATTTATTTTTCTATCGTACAGTATATACCTCTTCCATTTCTGTAGCAATATCCATTGTTTCCTTTTTTCTGCTTTTGTTGCATCAGAGGATTCAGACTTATTTTATCCCAATTAAAACAAACAAAATACGTTATTTTTTATAACATATTTAAAAACAATTTATATACCATTTATTACCAGGGTTCCCAGTGTCATGGAAATATCAGGGAATTTTAAAACTGATTTGCAGACCTGGAAAAGTAATTGAAATTAATGAATCCATGGAAAAGTCTCCAGTCAATATACATTCTTCTGGTTGTGCTCTGCTCAAAATATTTAACTGGTTAGAAGGTACATCTGATTTTATAAAATGGTATTTCTCAGTGTTGGGTGTAACGTGTTACTAAGTAAGTTAAACTACTTATCCACTGAAAAAGTGGAATTACTGTTCATTTTTAGGTAATTTAATTACAGTTACTTACTTGCGTTACATACTGTAAATAAGTTAAACAGTTCTGTTTAAATCAATATTGAATTTAAAATCTAAATTTGTTGTCTAAAGGTAAAAGTGAATGCTGCCTCTTTAAAATCGTTAGCTGTAGTGCAGTTGCGCATGAGTTTGCAACTGTCTGAAGATGTCGGCAGAAGCGAGTGGCGAGTTTTGCAGAATGGAAATAATCCAATTACTTCACTTTTTTGATACAGGTAGGCAAGAACATTACGGTAAAATGTAAGCTATATATGTCCTAGAGAGAAAAAATTGTGCGCGCTCTCTGAGAGACGGTCTTCAGTCAGTGCGCTCTTGACTAAAGCGCACACACATAGCCGCCTCTCGCGAGTGTCAAATTTTCGCAGTTTATTATACATAAACGTTCAAATACGTCTTGGCGTATATTCGCGTTGGTTATGTGAATGTGAACAGCATGTGTAACAGCATATTGTCTCCGTCCATTAGGTCTTAGTGACAGCAGCCTTTAAAACATGCTACTGTATTATAAATGATAAACAACAAAAGAAAAGCTTTAATAAGGATTCATCTATATTTAATTTATACAGTTATGACTATGCAGAGTTATTTTATATTTGATTATTCAGTTGCTGTGGTATTTTTACTTACTACCATTAGACCTACCTGAAGAAAAAAAAAAAAAAAAAAAAAATATATATATATATATATATATATATATATATATATATATATATATATATATATATATATATATATATATATATATATATATATATATATATATAGCATTGTTTTATTTGTATTTTTATATATCTTACCGTGGTATTGACTTTGGTATCGAGTATTGTGCACTTTTGGTGGTATACCGATACCGACTACTAGATTTTTGGTATAGTGATATCCCTATTTGTCTTTAAAAAAAATGTAAGTATTATAAATAAATAAAAGTATTCTAGTATATGTTTTAATAAAGTTAAATTGTTTTATAAAATTATAAAAGGCTAAATGTTCCATGTAAATTATTAAAAGAGTTTCCTTTCTATTGTCTATCCGGTCAAGGTTTATAGGGATTTTAAGAAGTAATTAGTAAGTTACTTATTAAATAATAAAAGTAATTAAATTACTTTTCAGACAGAGTAATTAGAAAAGTATTTTAAATACAACATTGATGATGTAATTAGTAATTAATTACTTTTTTGAAGTAACTTACCCAACACTGGTATTTCTTTTTAAAAATCTTTGAATGACTAGAAAATCTCATGGTCTTTTGCCATTGTCTCATGATACTCATTGGAAAAATGGTGTTGTAATCTTTGATTACAAGTTGTCATATACAAAAATTAGTCAGATACTTCAGTAACCATGCTGACTAATTCAGCAGTAATTCATAATGTTAAAAAAAATAACTTCTTTTTATGGTTTTCTTAAGTGATTCATTAAAAAACATTGTTTTGTAATACTTTGTAATTACTATTTTTATTGTTTTTTTTTTTTAATCCAGTCAAATTCAGTTAAGACTGCAAACTCACAACTCAACACTTTTTTTTTTTTTTCTTTTTTTTTTGTCATTGCGCTGTAGCCAGCTTCAAAGTTAAGATTATATCAGTATCTACTATGAAGTACAAACACTTCAGATTTAGTAAACCAACACAGGACTTCCTGTCTATTCTGTGTCCATAACGTCATGTCTGTGTCTGTACAGGTCTCCATCACGAGGGGATATTCAGGGTGTCTGGCTCCCAGGTGGAAGTCAATGACATTAAGAACGCCTTTGAAAGAGGTGAGTTTATCTGAACTCACATGCTGATGTGAGTTTTCTGTTGTATTAAATCAAGCCTGCATTATTAGTGGGTCACTGTCTTTTCCATCATTGTGTCTCAGGTGAGGACCCGCTAGCTGGGGATCAGAATGATCACGATATGGACTCCATCGCTGGAGTGTTAAAGCTCTACTTCAGAGGCCTGGAGCACGCCCTCTTTCCTAAGGAAGTCTTCCATGACCTAATGTCCTGTGTCTGTGAGTGTCCGCTTTATTTCCTACACCCACAGTACATGTATATACCGCAGACCAGGCTTACTAGATTAGACAATGGAGGTGCTTTTGTCCTAAATGAACTCATTTCTTGTTCATGTTATTTTTTTCCAGCCATGGAGAACCTCCAGGACAGAGCTGTCCACATCCACAAAGTCCTGCTGTCACTACCTAGCAACACCCTGGTTATCATGAGATACCTGTTCGCTTTCCTCAACCAGTGAGTTTCACTCCCCCTTATTGTTTTTCCAATCTCGTGTGACTTTCTTACAGCCAGGAAAACAAAAGTAGATGTTTGGCAGAATGTACCAGTTGCTCTTTTCCATGTAAAGTATAATGAAAGTATACTGAGTATATACACCGATCAGGCATAACGTTGTGACCACTGACAGGTGAAGTGAATAATACTGATTATCTCTTCAGCACGGCACCTGTTAGTGGGTGGGATATATTAGCAGCGAGTGAACATTTTGTCCTCAAAGTTGATGTGTTAGAAGCCGGGCAAGTGTAAGGATTTGAGAGAGTGCCCATGCCCTGTCTATCGTCGAAAGCACCAACATTGCATTGTTGCAATGCTTATATGTCCATGTACACCCTTTCATGGAAACGGTATTCCCTGGTGGCTGTGGCCTCTTTCAGCAGGATAATGTGCCCTGCCACAAAGCAAAAATGGTTCAGCAATGGTTTGAGGAGCACAACAACGAGTTTGAGGTGTTGACTTGGCCTCCAAATTCCCCAGATCTCAATCCAATCGAGTAATTGCATAGTCATTTTGAACAGGTTCCATAAAAACAACAGTGTGAATGTGGTCTGAGACAAATGAAGTAGAGAGAATTTAAATCTGTTGAAAACAAATCCCTATATCCTCATGCTAAAATCAACTGCAGTTTCTTTCTGGGGGCCATACCAAATTTTTTTTTTGCATCCCTGAAGATATGAGATTTTCAATGAATAAAAGAATAAAAAGAAAGTTAGCGGTTTGGAACGACACGAGGGTGAGTAAATGATGACAGAATTATTTGGGTGAGTGTTTCCTTTAAACCAGTGCCATTTCCAATGATTTATTACAGCTAACTTTACCTCAATCTACAAAGAGCTTATATACAATCTAAACATACCATTTTACTAGACCTTTTTACTACAAATTTAAATATTTTCTTCCCAAAAAGAGAAAACTGGCCCATACCCAACTTCAGCTGAGGGCTAAAGCACTCAAGCCTCTTGGAACCCGTCCCTCCATATCTCTGCCTCATTCTTTCACTTTTTTCCACCCTGTGGTCCTTTTGAAAGACCCTCCAGGCCACAACACGATCTTAGCTTCTACTCCAGACCGCTGTTATGCACGCAGGCATGTCTGGTTTTCCTAAAGCATCTGAACCCTTTCCAGCCCCCGTATCACAGCCAGAAGGGGGAAGCAAGTGTGTGTTGAGGTATGGTGTCGCGATCAAGCCCCTATTAGTGCTCCCATGCTGGATGTCCGTAGCCTTCAGTGAATGGCTTCTCTGTTTGCGCTATGGCCGATAGATCTTTCCTCCGCCATAAAAGTCAGTGGAGGTGCCAGAATAGGTCTCTAAAGAACTGCTGCTCTCTCTAATGCGCTCTGGCCTGCGTTACAGCCAAATTATGTGCATCATCCAAAGGTATGCATGGTATACACTCACAAATACACATCAAGAGACCTCACTTGGATGGTATAGACGTTTGCAGGACAACGCAGACAGAAATAAAGAAAGAGAGATGGGTAATTGGAGACGCTTGTGCAGTTGTAACTGTCTGGAAAGGACAGTGCTCATAAATTTGGCTTGGAGCCTCTCCATGTGGACGTTTATGTGACCCTACTGCTTTTATCCCAACCCCCCTTGTCTCAAACACACATACAAATAAGGATACCTTTCCCTACTTTGTGAACACATCTGAGTTTTCAGTAATTAAATGAAGTGGGCATCCTATGGAGTAAGAAGGGGAATAATTAAAAGGGTGTTACAATTTAGAACAGTCTAACAGACACACATAAATGGGAGGAAGTTGGCTTAGGCTCATGATAAATGAGCTGTCGTAAGGAAGTGTAGATAGAGTCTCAGTCTGGAACTCAGTCTGTTTTTCACATTAGTCCAGCAGGAGCTGGTCTCTCCATGAGAATGGTCATATGATCAGGGATCAGTTTAACATGTTTCTGGATAGTATGAATATTTTGTTTACAGTTTTTGATACTTGGTGTACTTCAAACCATGTATCTTTTCATTCTTTCTTTCTTTCTTTCTTTCTTTCTTTCTTTCCTTAAGGAAAAAAACATCCAAAGAAATAAGAAAGGATACATTAAACGCATTTTTTTTTTTTTTTAAGAGCTTAATTATTATTAAATTGTTTTACCCTTGCAACAATTCAAATACCATCTTAACATTTATGTGCAGTATCCCTTATCTAACAAAATTTTGGGTTCATTAAAAACATGGACATAACACAGGGTCTCAAGATTGTCTTTTTAAAGTTTGAAAATTACTTTGAAACTTGACATAGCATCCAAAAATGCAAACATAATTGCGAAAATACAGGCTTTTATTAGAAATAGTGATATATGTTAAGTCAGGGTTTTGCAAACTGAGATGAAAAGCTAATTTTTATTTATATAATGTATAATAATGCAATGGGGGAATATTTGTGGGTCCTGAAAGTGCCAAATGTGTTTTGTTACCAGTAAAAAGTGGCCTACATTATTTTAAATATATCTAGTCAGTGACAGAGTGCAAACATATTCATCTAAAATAAATCTGTGTTTCAGTGTTAGAATCATGAATATTTTTATTCTACTGTCAACATTGTCCTGTGCATTGGGTTACCAGCACCAAATCCAAGCCATCTCCAGTGTAATACCAAATTTAGCATTTTAATCAACACAACAGTAAATTTTTATCTTTTTTAAATTTTTTATAATATTTTTTAAACCTTTTATCATATGTCATGGAATATCGCAATAATATCGTATCGTGAGTTCAGTATCGTGATATGTATCGAATTGTGACATGAGGGTATTGTTACACCCCTATATTGATTGGGCATGATTGGTTATTTTAATTTTTTTATTTGTTTACCAGCTTGTAATGTGACCATTAACCAACATAAGAGAACTGTAAACATGCAAATGTGTTATTAAAATATTAACTTAAAATTCAAGTAAATATAAGTAAAATAAACAAATCCTAATAACTTTTTGATCATATATTGGTTAATTCTTTTTTAATTTCTCTCTCTTTTAACTAGTCTGTCCCAGTACAGTGATGACAACATGATGGACCCCTACAACCTGGCTATCTGCTTCGGTCCCACACTCATGTCTGTGCCTGAGGGCCACGACCAAGTCTCCTGCCAGGCACATGTGAACGAGCTCATCAAAACGATTATTATCCATCATGAGAGCATCTTTCCAGGGCCCCGTGACCTGGAGGGGCCCATCTATGACCATGGAGGAGCCACTGAGGAATACTGGTGAGTCTAAAATCAGTGGGAGTGAATTCAGTTACAAAAAAAGCAAAAAGGATGAAAATGAAGCATAATCTTGGCATAATTCATTGGCAGTGAATTTTGGCCCCGCGTTTTATTGGAGCAGCTGCTCAGCCGAACCGCAAAACCAGAAATGAGTTGATCAGACGAGCTTGATTTAATGCAGAACCAGTCAGAAATGATGGATTGAGCATTATAAAGATAGAGAGACATTATAAAGACAGGGAGCCAGTTGCTTTTTAAAGTTTACATCCTACATATTTTATGCTCATTTAAACCGTCAGTTCAATGGTTGAAGACACAGATTTCTGACCCCCAGTGTATGTCAGCACACGACCTAGACTCCCAAAAGATGTCACAATGAAGACAACCAGAACTGTGGAAGGCAGCCAGACCCATAACACATCATCATGAAAAGTCTGTTTTTAAATTAAAAATGGGGTTATCCTCCCTGCTCAAGGCCAAGTGCTAATGAAATGCCTCCTATAGCTTTTTAATAACTGTTTTAGATGTCAAAGAGGAAATGACTTCAGACTGCTGTGTCACTGTGAAAAGAAAGCAACATGTCCAGATCAGATTTGTTTGTGAGATGCAGGCATAAAGACGTGACTCATTTCATGTGGTTTTCATGCACGGGATTGTTTGGATTGCATGGGCGGTGTAATTAAGACTTTGAGCTAGTGAGATGATGTGTTTTTAGCTCAGGGTTTAGTCAGAGTCTCGTTTCAGTTTCCAGAGGCTTTAAGTCACGTGAAGTCGAGACACGTTAACAACATACTGTAGTTAACACGTTGCAAACACATTTCTTGCCATGATATGAATTACTGTTAATTCTGTATTTTAACTTCATCTACATCTGTATAGCCTTAGATCTGAATTTGAGATTCATGAAAAAAATCATATTTTATTTAGTGTAATGTAAATGCAAACATTTGTTTTATTTTGGCCTTCAAATAAACTTTTGAATGAAAATTATCCCATAATTTACTCCCCCTTAAGCCATTCTAGGTGTATACGACTTTATTCTTTCAGCCAAACACAATTGGAGTTATATTAAAAATATTCTGGCTCTTCCAAGCTTTATAATAGGAGTGAATAATAACCAAGATTTTGAAGCCAAAAAAGCGCATCCATCCATTATAAAAGTAATCCATACGGCTCCAGGGGGTTAAAGGGATAGTTCACCCAAAAATGATTTACTCACCCTCAAGCCATCCTAGGTGTATATGACTATCTTCTTTCAGACGAACACAATCAGAGATATATTTAAAAAATATTCTGGCTCTTCCAAGCTTTATAATAGGAGTGAATAATAACCAAGATTTTGAAGCCAAAAAAGCGCATCCATCCATTATAAAAGTAATCTATACGGCTCCAGGGGGTTAAAGGGATAGTTCACCCAAAAATGATTTACTCTCCCTCAAGCCATCCTAGGTGTATATGACTATCTTCTTTCAGATGAACACAATCGGAGATATATTTAAAAATATCCTTAGTCCTCTAAGGTTGTGAATAGGGGGCCGCATTTTTAAGCCAAAAAGCAATCCATAAAAAAGTAATCCATATGACTCCAGGAGGTTAATAAAGGTTTTCTGAAGATTCCAAATTTAAAACTTTATAAATTCAAATAACTAGCTTCCGGTGGACGACCGTACTCAGAATGCGCAAGTCAATTTTTGGTGTATTTTGGGCTTCAAAATTGCAGTTACTGTTCACACTCATTATACAGCTTGGATGAATCAGAATATTTTTTTAATATAACTCCGTCTGTGTTTGGCTGAAAAAAGATAGGTCATATACACCTAGGATGTCTTGAGGGTGAGTAAATCATGGAATTTTTTTAAGGATATTTTCCTCCCAAATTCTCATTTCTGTATTGTGAAACAGACATTATTTGGCACAGACACGTATATTTATTTATTAAAAAATTTGTTTAATAAATATTTATTTTTAATAACCCTACAAGTTCAATAAAACCATCAAAATATGAGGAAAGTATTTTATATTTTTAAATATTTTAAATATGAGGGAAGAAGGGAAGAACAAAACACTAAACTTGTTTAAAGTATTTGACAAAAAAAGGAGTAAACTACAGCTACAGAAAATGCATACATTGACGATAACATAATCACTTGTTAATATTTAGTTGGTTCTCTCTTGTTTTTGCATGTGTTCGTAATTTCTTTGTACGACAGCCCGATATCTTGCATTCTTGTTTAACAAACTCATCTGCTCAAGGGTGAAGAAGCCACAAGGATCACTTTACCTTAAGAGCCCAGATCAAAGCTTACACACACTCTCTCAGATGGAATGACAGGAGGATCACAGGATCCTCTTCGCAACTGACTGCTCAGTGAGACCAATCTGTCATTTTAAAGATTCACTGAAACACTGATGGATGTGTGCTTTGCCAAACCTGCCTGACAAGGTCTCCCTGCACACACCAGGCAGAGATTAGCACATTATACAGTTATTACCTTTAAGTTACTTCTTTCTAAAGCTGCTCTCTAATGAAACTAAGCTTTTCATTAGCCCAGACTTCATGCTTGCCAACTGTATGTAATAAAGTGAGATGGTCTTAGTGAGATATATTCCAGCTGGGTGAAGTACTGCACTTTCACTCTACAGAGCTTGAATTTCCTCCAGCGCATGATACGAGAGAGCAGCTTTTATTGGTACAGTGATGACAGTAAATTAGTCAGTGTTTTTGCTTGAGTGCTCAATGGTAGATCAGGTTGTTCAGCTTGGTTGTATACTAAATTAATAGTAGGGTATTAGAGGGTTTCTTGGCCTGTGAATGGCATAACAGAGCTGTTATCAGCATTGAGGCCTGCATGACCTTGGAAACGAGCCGTTTTCCTGTGCGTTAGTACAGTGTTTGCTTTTCACATTAAATTCCCCACAAGAGTTGAGTGAGGACAGGTTCAGTTTGGAGTCAAGAGGCCACAGGAAGGTCCAGCTTTGATCCTCCTATCTGTGTTCTGCTTCCTGTTTTGCTTCAAAGAAGCATGAACACACTGTTTCAGGACTGAAGAGAGGGACGTAGAGAGACCTAAAGGCATAACTGGTTCTCAGAAATGTCCACATTTATTTTGGGAATATATTTTGTGCTTCATTTGAAAATGTAGATTATTTTCTTCATTTTTGAGTAATAGTAAAGGTGTCAAAGCTATGAAATAATGCAATATATGGGAATTATGCTGTAAAATATGTACACAAAACTGGTGGGTTGTGGGTTCAAGTCCTGAGTGGGTCATTGGGTTTTGGTCATTATTTGCATGCAAAATGCAAATAATAAAATGCTAAATATATAACCATGCATAATGAAGATAGGAAATAAAAATATATTTTTAAAAAATATGAATATTATAAACAAACTTATCAGCTTTTAAAAGAAAAAAATGCTTCAATTCCTTAGTTGTTGGTGCCAAAGATTTCATTAAAATTGGTATTTTGGTGCATTTTTTTAATATTGATTGATTGATACTACTGTTCAAAAGTTTGAGGTCAGTGCTATTTTTTTAAAGAAAAAAAAATTATTCAGCAAGAATGCATTAAATTGATCAAAGTGACAGTAAAGACATTTGTTACAAAAAAATTATATTTAAAATAAATGCTGTTCATTTGAAATTTCTATTTAAAGAACCCAAATATTAAGCATTACAACTGTTTTCAACATTGATAATAATAAGACATTTCTCTTTTGATCAAATAAATGCAGCCTTGGTGAGCAGAAAATGCTTCAGTATGTCACAGTACATGTTGGCATTCATGGTTCCCTCAATGAACTGTAGCTCCCCAGTGCCGGCAGCACTCATGCAGCCCCAGACCATGACACTCCCACCACCATGCTTGACTGTAGGCAAGACACACTTGTCTTTGTACTCCTCACCTGGTTGCCGCAACATGCGCTTGACACCATCTGAACCAAATAAGTTTATCTTGGTCTCATCAGACCACAAGACATGGTTCCAGTAATCCATGTCCTTAGTCTGCTTGTCTTCAGCAAACTGTTTGCGGGCTTTCTTGTGCATCATCTTTAGAAGAGGCTTCCTTCTGGGACGACAGCCATGCAGACCAATTTGATGCAGTGTGTGGCGTATGGTCTGAGCACTGACAGGCTGACCCCCCACCCCTTCAACCTCTGCGGCAATGCTGGCAGCACTCCTACGTCTATTTCCCAAACACAATCTCTGGATATGACACTGAGCATGTGCACTCAACTTCTTTAGTCGACCATAGCGAGGCCTGTTCTGAGTGGATCCTGTCCTGTTAAACCGCTGTATGGTCTTGGCCACCGTGCTGCAGCTCAGGTTTAGGGTCTTGGCAATCTTCTTATAGCCTACGCTAGTGTTGTCACGGTACCAAAATTCCAGTAGTCGGTACCAATACCATTAAAATTTTACGGTTCACTGTACCAATTTCAGTACCACAGGAAAATCTGTTGGAACTATTTTACTATTTTATTTAACTAGCCTATTTTAAAAACATTAAATATGATAGTAATCATACATATAAATGTTTGGAGTGTGTGTGTGTGTGTATATATACCTCAATGAAATAAATTATGAAATATAAAAAAATAAAAATAAACAAATGCTCAAACATCCATTTTGTAGTATACGTGCACTTATTTGAGCTATTTCGTCGGTGAAATGACACACTACAGCCTGTAAAACTATGAAATAAATATCAGTAAATAATGGTAACCTAAATAATAAGTTCAATATTATTTTTTTTAAAAACATTCGTTTTTTTATTCCCACACAAAGATGTGTCATATAGCCTACCGCTCTGCGCTTTGAGAGAGATGTGGGACACGGACAGGAAAGAGACCATCTCTTTTATAATATCTTCATGTCATCTCCTGATGTTACAAGCAACTGACACTTATTGTAAAAGGTCTGAAGAGCTAGTTTTATCTTCAGACATTCAGGCTGATTTTGCGCTGCCAGAGAAAGCGAAACTAAAAATCACCAGTGTGTGTGAAACTTGACGTGCATTATAAAGTCTAATAACAAGCGCAAACTGTGTTAAATAGAAATTGACGTGCAAGCAAAAAGGATTCTGTCCTACTCTGTCCTATTCTGTTCTACTTTAACACGGTAAAGAATGTGAATAGAGGCCAAAAAACGAACGAAAGGAAGAAACGTTTATAATCCCCTGCGCGAGTGAAGATTTGGGAAAATTAAACAGATTCCATGTTCAGTGGAATAACTAATGAAATATTGTTAAATTCTCTGATAATCAGGTTACCAGATCATGATTCGCAAAACAGAATACAAACCCGAAAAAGCTTAAATTTATGGACTCGCGTACCTCTCTCATTCGGCATGAACCAAAATGTTTCCATGGCTGCAATGTCACATTTAATTGCTAACCTATTATTTCTTCATAAACAAATCTTAGTGCTTCACTTGTGTCATATTCACGTAAATACTGCCACAGTCCTATCAGTGGGTACCGAATATACCCGGATACTCTGTACTCCCGGTACAACAGAAATGCTGGGATCGTCACATTTTTAAAATTTCAGTACCGACTTGGTACCGAAGTACCAGTACTTTTGACAACACTACCCTACGCCATCTTTATGTAGAGCAACAATTCTTTTTTTCAGATCCTCAGAGAGTTCTTTGCCATGAGGTGCCATGTTGAACTTCCAGTGACCAGTATGAGAGAGTGAGAGCAATAACACCAAATTTGATACACCTGCTCCCCATTTACACCTGAGACCTTTTAACACTAACCAGTCATATGACACCAGGGAGAGAAAATAGCTAATTGGGCCCAATTTGGACATTTTCATTTAGGGGTGTACTCACTTTTGTGGCCAGCGGTTTAGACATTAATGGCTGTGTGTTGAGTTATTTTGCAAATTATACTGTTATACAAGCTGTACACTCACTACTTTACATTGTAGCAAAGTGTCATTTTCTTTTTATGTTGTCACATGAAAAGATATAATAATAATATTTTTACAAAAATGTGAGGGGTGTACTCGCTTCTGTAAGATATTTTGTGTGTGTGTATATATATATGTATATATATATATATATATATATATGTGTGTGTGTGTGTATATATATATATATATATATATATATATATATATATATATAGACTGTTAATTTTATTAGTGTATATGCAAGTGTCTATTGAATGTTAAAAAGTTTGTTGTAATTTCTAATGCACTGAAGTCTGTAATAGAGGTTTCCACTGATTCATTTTTCTTGCTGTCAATTCTACAGTGATAGTCCACACATTGAGCCCCCCCTAGTGGATGAACCTGCACCTGACACCACCTCTGAAATCCACAACAGTGATGATGGTGAGCCTAGACGCCAATTAGAAGACCATACTAACATACAAATCTTCCATAAAGACACTGTTGCCGCCAGCACCAAAAGTCTGCTCTATTTCACGCCCCTGTGTCTGTGCCCCCGTTCTGCAGCTCCAAAGCCTTTTTGATAAGTGTGCTCTAACCTGCCTGGCTTCCCACGCAATAACCCTTCATTTTTCCTTTGTGCTCTCTCTTCCCTCTCTCTCTCTCTTTGTCTTTCATGTCTCTGAATAGTAAAGTCAGGGTCCTTGAACGTTTCAGAGTCTGACCCCATTGAGGCCATTGCACGTTTTGACTACTCTGGACGCACCAACCGCGAGCTTTCCTTTAAGAAGGGGGCGTCTTTGCTGCTGTACCACCGTGCATCTGATGACTGGTGGGAGGGTCGCCACAACGGCACAGAGGGACTCGTGCCGCACCAGTACATTGTAGTGCAGGACATGTAAGCTGTCCGGTTTATTGACTTTAACTAATGATATTGGTCAGAACTGCTTTTCTAATGAGTTAGTTAGTAGTAGTTAATCATCTGTGATCTTAACTAATAGTAATACCACCTATAGTGTGTGAATTCTAGAGGTGTCTGTGATTTTGTGTTATAGGCCTGATGGATATGCAGGCAGAGGAAGTCCCAAAGCTGACCTAGAGGCATCCCATGATGCTGTGGAAGAGAAAGTGTCTACCAGAGCCAGTGCCAGCTCACCCATTGGAGGTCATGTGGCTGATATATACCTAGCTAACCTCAACAAGTAAGTTGATAGAAATAGTGTAAAAAGAAAAAAAAAAGAAAGAAAGAAGTTGGTTAAATAATATAATGATATAAAATATTAATTAAATATAAAAGCAGATAGAGATATAAAATTACATAATATTAAATGTATAAAATAAGGCATATTTAAAAGTATTTAGTAATAAATATTGTAATAATAATATAAATATTTAGTCTCTTGAAATGTCTCTAATAATTACATTTATTTTCCTATCATTAAAATAATTTTTCATAATATTGGCAAAAAAAATGTTATAATAGAGAAAGATTAAATTAAATTATTGACATATAAAATAAATTAGAATAAAAATATGAAATCAGATAGGTATATATATATATATATAGAGATAGATTATTAAGACATTTACAGTTATTTAGTAATAAATATTTTACATATTAAATATATTCTAAAATATAAAATAGATTTTTTTATTTATTTATATATTATTAGTATTTAGTCTCTTAAACAAAATGTCTCAAATCATTAAATAAAAAATTATTTTTATAATATTTACATTTTGCCTACACTTTATCCATCTCAGGTTGAGGAAACGTCCAGAAGCAACCAGCATCCGGAGAACAATCCGGACAGTGGAGGGGCTTGGTGAGGGCTCATCCGGAGCAGCAGGGGGTTTAAAGACCTCCTCCATGCCTGCAGGTGGACTGGCCAAGGAGGGGACAGACAAGCGACCAGTCAGCGCTCACAGCGTCCTGAACTCCGTCACTCGACACTCCTCTCTGAAGACTAAGGTGGAAGGTCCTCAGCTCCGTAAGTCCACGCCTGCAGGACGATCCAAGAGTTTCAGCAATCACAGACCACTGGACCCGGAGGTCATCGCTCAGGTGGAGCACAGCTCACAGGTACAACATGCCCAGAATCATTGGCTCTGTTTACACCTGGTATTAAGATGCGTTTTGGTTTATCAGATCACATGAAGATGAGGGGAAGACATTTTAATCCGTCTTTTGTCCACTAACTTCATCCACTTCTGTCCTGATTTCTTCGAGGGGAGGGTCTATGGGTGGGTAAATGTATGGGGTTTTTCAGATCTTCAAACCAAACTTGGATCTCCAGCCAACAAAGTGTAAATTCTGCCTGGCTAGCATGCATCCCTTAATGTTCACACAAGGTCAGTAGGCGGAGAGTCTTTTGTGACTGTTGGAATGCATTCAACCATATGAGCATCTACACAACAAAAGCAATCCAGTTGAATGTGTTTTCAGCTACCTCTGGAAGTGGTTGAAAGTGGACAAGCTCAAAACGTGTATTTAGACCCTGTTTACACTTGTATTTAGTGCCGTCCACTTGTGATCCGATCGACCAAAACGCATCTTAATACCAGGTGGAAATGGGGCCATTCAATTATACACTGCATTGATTCTTTCAAAAGTATTATTTAAATTCAGCAACATTCAAACCCTGTCAGTTTTCACGTAAACTTACACTGAATAAAAATGACACGTAGGTAAACTGAAAGTCCATTTTCCTCTTTGATAGAAGTGCTGAGCTCTCCAGAGGAGTGTCTGTGTATTAAAGCATCCTATTTATCTTTCTTTGAGCTGTTTTTTTTCACGGCTGGATAGAGGTCCAGGATCGATCCCAGCTGTGGTTGTAATTGAGTTGGAGTTCCTGCGGTCCAGTCATCTTTTGTTGTTGTACTGGCTGTACAATAGATAGAAGAACAGACTGACCTTGGCTAAAACTAATGCTACAGATGTTGTCTTTTTGAAAAGGAGTGAAGTACTAGAAAATGGCACTAAACTCCATCAAACTGTGGCTACTGTACCATAGAGGGTCTAAAATAAAAACATCAAAAAACATTTCAGAAAATAGACTTAAAAGGTTAGTTCACCATAAAATGAAAATTCTGTCATTAATTACTCACCCTCATGTCGTTCCACACCTGTAAGACCTTCGTTCATCTTCGGAACACAAATTAAGATATTTTTCATAAAATTGATGGCAGTTTGATACACGTTCCTAACACCGGTTTCACACTGCAAGCGTAAGCAGCGCACGAGCAGCACATATTTTCTTTTTTCGCTGTGCATGTTAACCAACAGATGCATTCACACCAGCAGCAGGAGCAGCGTGTAAGCGTCATGCAGGAGCGTAGCGTGAGCAGCAGTGAAGTGGGGGTTTCGGCGCCGGGGTTTTTTTGCTGCGCTGCTGACACTCAATTAAAGTGAAAGCACACTTTTGATGGACAAAATAAATATAATTTCACACAAAAAGTGTTTAAAATGCACAGAATAAGCATGTCTAATGCGTTTTAACAAGAATTTGAGTATGACAGAAAAGAAAATTAAGAATCAAAAATATTTATAGAATTACCCATTTAAACTTGTTTTTAATTATTCAGTTTGGGTTAAAGTATGGTGTATTATAAAAAACTAAAGTAAATTAGCCAGAAAATGAGATATATAAACTTTATTTTAGTTATTACACAGAGAGATATATAGGCTGCAGCATTCCTAAATCAAACCTGAGTTTGCGGTCTTGTAAACATGAGCACGTGGCAGATGATGTAAAACACAAAGCTTACCTCATTCATGAGGCTTTTATTTATTTTTATTTATTTATTTACGTTTATATGTGAATGTTGTACACCTCCCCATGTTAACAATCTTTCAAGACTATCAAGTTTATAAATTACCAACTTATAAAAACAAATTTATAGCTCTTTGTAAAGAAATGCTCACTTTATGTGTAGCTTTGAGCCGCTGCTGTGACGCTGTACAAACGGTTCCAGTGTGAATACTCGCGCGTCTCTGCAGCCGCTTCTCATGCAACGTTTAAGCTTGAAACGGGCGTAACTACTGATTTGAAACAAAAGATTCGAAAAGAAATCACCCATCACTAGATATTGTTGAATAAAGTCGCTTTATAATATTAAGGTTGAACCACTGCAGTCACATGAACTGTTTTAAATATGTCTTTAGTAGCTTTCTGGGCATCTGAAAGTGTTAATTATCTTGCTGGCAATGGAGGCCTCACTGAGTCATCGGATTTTATGAAAAATATCTTAATTTGTGTTCTGAAGATGAATGAAGGTCTTACGGGTGTGTAACGACATGAGGGTGAGTAATTAATGACAGAATTTTCATTTTTGGGGGAACTAACCCTTTAAAAAAGCCAGTTGGTCTGTAACTCTTTTTTTTCTTTTAATATTAAAATATTATATATTAACTAGTTAACTAGGCCATCATAAGAGATACTTTAAGTTAAGCTTGATTTTTTTGAAGTTTGTTTCAATTTTGGTTTTATATATGAGACCACAAACATATTATGAATGATTTCAAGTCTTTTATTGTATTAAATATTTTAAATTTTATTGTACTTAATTAAATTAAATTTAGAAAATAAGAATAAAATTAGAACAAATAAGAATAAGAGCAATTATTTTGAAATAATTCAAAATAAAATATAAAATGATCACATATTTAATAATTTTCTCTTTTTGTCTTCTTTTATTTCTCTTCTCTCTTTCTCTATTTTCCAGGACATTGAGGCCACTATGAATACAGCTCTAAGTGATCTCCGAGAGCTGGAGAGGCAGAGCAGCGTCAAGCATGCTCCTGACGTTGTGCTTGACACTCTAGAGCAGCTAAAAAGCGGCGGGGCTTCTGAACCCTCCAGTCCGCTTCATTCCCGCCTGCTCCGTGAGGCAGACTCCTCCCAGCATCCTCTGCAGCGCAGCGCCAGTTCGGCCAGCGACATGCCCTCCACCTTCCGGCCCGGCAAGAGTGCCAGTCCCAAGAGCCCTCTTTCTTCAATGTCTACCACAGGTCTATCTGCTTCCGGCTCCACCTTCAGAGATAACAAGCCTCCAGCCACCAAACCCAAGCCTGTTGTATTCCCAAAAAGCAGTTCGGCCGGGGGCAGTCCAGCGATGGGATCCCCAACCACCACCATACCACCAACACCACCACCCCCTCCGCCGCCCACCGACAAGTCCTGCCCGGTTTGAGGGTTCACAGCCTCGATCCGCGATCTGTTTCTTAGTAATTCCAAGACCACCCTCTGATACTGACTTTTTTGGATCTATTTGGACAATTAATCTGACTCAAACTGATATCGGATGCTTGCGTGAGTGAGCATGAGTGTGTGTGTGGAATTAATAAATGTGGAAATATTGGAGTGATTTTACAGCACTGTTTTAGTTTGGATTGAGACATGGACATCAGCAATCCCTCTTTTCTAATCCCAAATTAGTGGTTTGGAGTTTTTCCCACCTGTATAGACTGATTTTATGGGAAAGGGGTCAGACTTTGAGGACAAACAAGCAGTGGATATGCTTTCCGAGGACACTTTGGTGCTGGTGCACCTTGAAGCAGGTCACAACATCGCAGTGAATAGAACAAAAATTCCTTGTCACATGACACCTCCAACATAACTTGTCTTTTTCTACAGATTCTTCACATCTGTTATACAATAATCACTAGTTACAATTCATTTATCACCATATAATCCACATTGGCACAGTTTCTGCTTCTTTTTTAGCGAATCTTGCCATTGACGGGCACCTAAACATGACAAATAAAGGTGAAGGAACATCTTTGCATGAGGATTCACAAGATATTTGCATGGTGAACACGGCTCCCCTAACAAACAGATTCATTTCAATACCGGTCAAAAGCACTTCTGAAATTATTAACAGTCTAACATGTCATTTTATTGTACTAATATATCTATCAGTGGGCACATAAAAGAGGGTGTTGTTTTGTATTCGTTTAATAATCATGATTATAACTGGAAAAAAAAAGTGTCTAAAAATGTGGAATGTCATGCAAGCACATAATTTCTTTATTGCCCGTGTATAAAAAAACAAAAACGGATAAAATAAAAATAATTTTATTTAATTTTCCCTATAGGTTATTACTCACCTCTGGGTCTGTATCATGGTATATATGTATTAGTATGTGTGTTTAAGTACAGTATGTATATTCTGAATCTTAGCAGCCTAACATAAGTTTTTTTTTTTTTTTTTTTTTTTTTGAGATTTATGGCTTTACAATGCAAAAAGGGAAAGACTTCGAACAGACTAAAGGGGGACACATGCAAAAACATAGCTCAGTTTTTCACACAGGATAAAGTGTGCAAAAAGCCTCTTTAATGTCTGACAATCTGCCTGTCCAAATAGCTAAATGTCCCTCACACGGTCTGCCTGATTATGCCTTCGACAGAATGGATCGGACAAGTCTGTATTTTCCTAAGTGAGGCCTTATTATCAGAGAAAATGAGTTGTGGTGGTTGGCGCAAGTAGCCTGCTTCACTTTGAAGCATTACAAGCCTTGTACAGTCTCACATGCATGACTGAGCGTGACTCCTGGAAAATATCTACGGACAGACCAAGATGTTTATGACAGAGGCATTTTTTTTTCCCCAAGTGATGTCAGGTTTTTTTTCCCCTAACGTGTTGTCGTGTTCTGAAAATGTCTTCGCAGGTGGTTACATTTGTTCATGTGTTAATGATTGGAAGTATTCTGTGTGTGTTGTTCCTGATACCTCATAAAGGCAACTGGAAACTGTCTTATTGGAGTTCTTTTGTGGGCGGGACTTTTACATGCAAATGACAGCAGGTAACTCATGGTGTGTGTTTAATGTGTAATGTTAATAGTATGCTGTTGGCCGAGGCCTCTGTTTACACACAAAATGTTTTCTTTCATTGAGTAAATTGAAATCAATCATTATACACTTGAATCTGCATTGTATGTTTGTTAACAAATTAAGTGAGGGTGATTTTCTTTTTCTTTTTTTCTTTTTTTGTAATCATAACTATTGTTAAAATGTAATTCCTGTCCAGTTGAAGCAAGACTGTAAAATGAATTGTCTTGTCAGATATATTTATAGTTGTCCATTCAGATATCTGTTACCAGAGAAACCTGTGTTCAGATGTACTTTGTATATACAATTGTGTACATTACAGAGGTACATTCTTTTTCTTTTCCTTTTTTTTCCCCCCCTATTTTGTTTGTGGGTTTTTTTCTTTTTGGTACAATATTGTACAGTTACAGCAATAGTAGTTGTCACTCAAATATACATTATATAATTCTACGTGTAGTTCTTGTAGTAAACATTTTTAAATAAAATAAAAAAAATTGCTTGCTATACGTGTATTTGATTGTTTCAATAAAAAGGTGCAAAATGTGAAAATTATCTTTTTTCCCAATTTTAACTGCCACTTTTTTCCCTTTTAAATAAAAATGCTTGCTAAACATGTCTTTAATTAATTGTTTCAATAAAAATAAAAAAATGTGTAAAATGTGAATTGTTTTTATTTTATTTTACCAGCCACTTTATTAGTTTTTCCATTTTAAATAAATACCTTCTAAACATGTCTTAGATTAAATGCTTTAATAATTTTGTCAGTATCTTAATTTTTCTTTTCTTTTTTAAGAATTGTAATATATAATTGGGCATGGATCTCTTTCTGATCCATTTTAGCGTCAATCCGAGACATCTTGTTACAGTGTACTCAAAAAAATGATTTTTTTGATGCTGTTCACATTATATAAGTCCCCCTGTGGTGAAAATCAAGTTTTTAATGTTGTTTATATGTCTGTGGTGTTTTTAATATGCTTTAAGACAAACCATGTGCAAATTCATAAGTCAACACCATTGCTGTGTATTTTCTATTTAAAACTGCAGTGAAAAAAAAAAAGACCGTATCCAAATTTTTAATCGCTGGTGTTTCTGACGTCACAAACTACCTTGTAACCAATCATGTCAACATGCCAGCGAGCAGGCTTTAGCATATCATTAACTATGACCGCTCTGAAGCAGGAGAGTCTCTAGTCTAGAGAATATCCCGATATATTTTTCTGTTGATATAAAAAAATCGTGTAGATTTGGCAATATAGCGGGGTGTATGATGTATGTTATGATGAACTATATGCCTTTTTCCACTGACATTAAGGTGTTCAAAGCGTTTCTAAGGATACTGATTGATTGTTAAAAGACAGCTGTCTGACTCACGAATGGGAACATGGTTTGTGTAACATTAGCAACACATTATTAGCTGTTTGACAATGTAGTCAAGCAGAAGACTAATCATATTAATTTACCTCAGTAAATTCATCGAGTGGATCTCTTGAGCTCGTGCAACTGAGTGGGGGCTGGGCTAATTAGCATATTCATATCTGCCTATAATAAATGAGGCAAGGGTGTAGAGTTACATTCAGGCTATTTTAAGGCATGACGTTTTTTTTTGTTTTGTTTTTTGTTTTTTTAAATGTGACATTTTGGTGATCAAAGATGAGTTTTAAGGGGAAAAAAATATTGAGGGGGACAATTTATTTTGATGTAACACCCTTGTTTCTGGTTCAAATGTGATTGATTCATGTTAAAATTGACTTGAAGCAGTTACTCTTTGACTTAACTTGATGTTTTCATTTTGAAATAACATGTTTAAGTTAAGTAACCCAATCAAACAGGACTTGCACTTTCCATCATGCTTTGCAAATAGGCTGAATTGGGAGAGTAAATGTTGAAAACAAGTGTTATTTTATGCTTTTTTTTTTAGCAAGATCAGAAAATTGGGAGACTTGTTAATGTTTAATGTTCTATTATGTTGGTATTTAAAAGTTTCTGTTATGTTAGTGTTTTTGGGGTTACCATTTTGGTAAAGTGTGGAGCTTGTGATTGGGTTGAGGACCTGCTAACAAAAATTCAAATTGCTTAATAATAAAATCATCACTATGGTAGTGAAACCAGTATTTGGACTGCCAACACCAAACATTGTATGTGTAAAGAAAAGTTATAGTTTATGTAAATCACTGGACTAAACAGGAAGCATTATTTGAATGTCAATTTAAATGAAACTATTTATGTAAGTTAAACTAAAACCAATTCATTTAAGTTAAATGAATAATATTGGTTCTAGTTAGTTGTAAATGGTTACTTCTATTTGGTTTTACTTCTTACGGTCACGTGGAACCACTGTCCATGACTGAATCATGTTTAGCCAAAGAGCTTTTTTTTTTTTTTTTGCATTAAGCATTGTTACCTGCCATTACACACACACACAAAAATCTTCACAAATCTTCAAACATTTGTTGTTTGTCTTAACAGCTATAATGTTTGCAAAAGTGATTCACATCATATCTGTAGGTGTTTCTATGGAACTAGAAGGGGACTATACCACTGCGGCTCCCATTTCTCATTAAGTCTGATTCTTTAGTGTTTGTTCACTAGACTTTTTAAAAAAAAAAAAAAATAAATAAAATAAAAAATAAATAACAACATAATAAGGAATTTCCTTTGGAAAAAAAATCCACATGTCTTGCTAAGGATTCAAAAATATAAAATACATAAGGATCAAACATTATTTATACTTTTTACAAAAGTCAAACATACTGTCAAAATGTTATGAAGAACCTCGAAGTGCCTATTGTGTTCTTGAGGAAATTCAAAATGTATTTCAAGTGCCAAAAATCTAATAAATTATTCAGCCTTAGCAGGAAATACGGACATTTTCCTCAGAAATCTAAGAAAAGCCTTGTAAAGAAATCCCCAGAATGAGCAAATCTAGGTAAAAGTTCCGCGTGTCTTCTACTTCAAGTACATTTTTGAACAGGCATGAGATAGGCTATGCTTTTCTAGAGAAGTATGTGCTTGCCCCTCTGCACAAAAGTCGTTCACTAGAGGGCAGTGTTGTCAATTGGGCTACTTTTAAACAGTTGCAGCGGATTGAATCAACCCAAAATAAGGCGACATTTAGCCCCTGGAATGCGATTCTTTTTACCGATTTTTATCTTGAAATGCCGTTGGGCTAGTTTTAAGGAGCAATTGGGCGGGTTTTGTTGTAAAAACCTGGCAACCCTGCTAGAGGGAAACATCATTTTTTTGGTTTGTTGTCACGTTTAATATAGTGGACTAAAATGGTTAGTGGTTTGCCCTATAAACGAAATAATATGTCCCACAACATAATATTTTAATTTGTGTTATGTTTTCCTATCTAACCTTAGTCTAAATGTATCCACTGAGACAAACACACCATACCCGTTACAAAGGCTTTGCACCGAACAAGGAAGTTCCTGATAGAAATGAAAGTTGATGGCGAGTTTCCGTCGAGCTGCTCTTATTACTTCTACTGGAGGACCGCGGGAGTAATTAATCCGTAGAAAAACTTACACGGATTGACGAATTCGGATTAAATTGGAAAATGCGTAGGCGTCTAACACACAAATGGTTTGTTTTTGTAGTTTTTGTAGTTTTCGTGTGTTGTCAAGTCAATCAGAGATGACGATGATGTGAAGGGGAAATCCTCACAGTATATTCAGATTTCAGACTGTCGGCAGTTTATTCACATTTTTATAAATAACCTTTTTTTTCCGCAGAAATATTATGATATTTGTCCTTATTTTTTGTCTGCAGGTCATATAGGAAGGAACTTAACTTTGACGCTTCTGTTGTGATATGACTGTTGAGACGTGTTGAGTTGAGGAATACATCGGTAAGTCACTTTTGATTAATACATAAGTGGTTCTGTGAGAAATATGTAGTTTGAAACCTTACGTTTAGCATATAAAACACTTAAATCCTAATTTATGTAGTAATGTCAAACATTATTTAGTGTTAGAATTTGTTTGGCAACATGATTTACATATTTCCTGGGCTCAGGTATGAACTGCTGCATATGTACACACAAACACACACACACACACACACGTACTTATAATATGTGTGTGTGTGTGTGTATCAAATATCAAATGGCCATATGCGGCGGTTCATACCCGAGCCCAGGAAATATGTAAATCATGTTGCCAATGAAATCCTGTTCCATTAAGTCTTCTATTAAGTTAATATATATATTAACCACCTCATTTGGTTATCAGTTCTTTTATATCCAGAACTCCAATAAAAGGAAAGCACCTTGACTCCTTTAGGTTGAAATTCGTTGAGAAAAATGTGTATCCAAATAGTTTTTGGGGCCACTGAATACTTTATAAATCCCATGAATGAAATTGCAGTACATTTGGGGGAAAGGTAAAATCATGAGAGCATTAAATGAAGAGCAATCACGAGAGCAATTCAGTCATGAGAGCAATTAAATGAGGTAACTTAGCATTAAATATTTACTGCTCTAAAGATTGTTCTGTCATACAGAGATCCGATCATGTCATCCGCCTGTGTCAGCACAATGACTGCAAGTACAGCAAACTACCTTTGGTCCCTGGATGATGTTCTTGGTCAGGGGGCGACAGCCAGCGTCTACAAAGCACGAAACAAAGTACTTTATCATTAACAGCGTTTTCCCAGATCCCTCACAAAAACAGTGCATAGACTTATACTAAATGAATTTATATTCCTGTAGAAAACAGGTGAGCTGGTTGCCGTGAAGGTCTTTAACTTGGTGAGCTACAACAGGCCGTATGAGGTGCAGATGAGGGAGTTTGAGGTGCTGCAGAGGCTCAATCACATCAACATTGTTAAACTCTTTGCTGTGGAGGAGGTACGTATCTGATGTGGTTTGTGACGCTGTTCAAGATTTTCCAGACATTATACTGCTGACTTTTTTTCTTTTCTTTTTTTTGATAATGCTTTGATGTTTCAGTTTCCTATGATGCATTGTGTCTGGGTCAGTTATGGCCAACTTTGTGCAAGTTTGTAAGGTTTCTAAAGAACAGCACATACCAGTGGTATTTAATATAGTGAAATGCCAAACATTAACTTTAATGTTTTAACAGTTAGACATAGCCCTAAACAAGCATGATAATTCTTTTGCAACCATTCGTATTGCAAAGCGTTTATATACATTTCTATCATGACAACTCTCGGAAGACTGTTAGCATTGTAATGGATATGACAATGTTATTTGTATTTGGTATTGGCGGAATAGATCTGCTACGCTGCTGCTGCTGTAGATTATTACTGTTGTTGTAGATTATTGCTGCTGCAGATTATTGCTGATGCTGCAGAGCAAGTACAGGAACTTGCTACTGCCAATACATACGCTGATACGCTGCTGCGAGTAAGACATAGTGCTGCTGCACAAATAGTACATATCAATAACCCATAGCAGATCTATACAGGTGGAGCTGGGGAAGGTGGAGGGTTTTAGAGGAACTCTAAAGCGTTAAGTGAATGTCAGCCATTTAAATGTGTGAGCAACAAGCTCAGATGTGACACGGACCAATCAGCTTGTGCCAAGTAGTTAATGCTGTAATTATCATCAGCTTGCGTTAAGGACCTATCAGCCTGCGCCATCTAGAGTTTCATGATAGAACTATGTATGTATGTATGCTAAAGACTTTTACGTTGTTACAAAAAAAAATTGAATTGAAATAAATGTTGAACTTTCTATTCATTAAAGAATAATGAATAATAGTTTCCACAAAAACCTAATAACATAAAATATTAAGCAGCACAACTGTTTTCAGCATTGATAATAATAAATGTTTTTTGAGCACAATGGAGTAGCGACTGCTGGAAATTCAGTTTTGCCCTTACAGCAACAAATCATAATGTTACTGTTACTGTATTTTTGATCAAATAAATGCAGCCTTGTTGAACATAAGAGACTCCTATTAAAAACATTAAAAACGTTCAGACCCCAAACTAGTGGCATAAATGGCAACAATAAAATAATATAATGTTAATGATAATAACATTTTAATGATTCGTATTATGGTAACACTTTATTTGACACTGTCCTTATTACACATGTTACATGTAGTTAGTGTAGTGATAACTATAAATTATGCATAATTACATGCAACTAACCCTAAACCAAACCTTATCCTAATCCTAAACCTATAGTAAGTATATGTAGTCAATTATTATTACTCTGTCCTTAAATATATAATTACACTGTAACACAGACACCTCGAAAATAAAGTGTAGCCCATATTAGTCTAAGAATCTGTTTTGTGTGGATTATGTCAGAAAATATGAATGAAAGTAAACCATTAAAAATCAGTTGTACATAATGGTTTTTAGCCACTTAAAATGATGTGTGTATATCAATTATAAAAAGGCAATTTAATTTAATCTGGAAATTATATGAAAATTAGACCATTATTTCCAAATGTTCTGTTGAACTTGTATGACTCTTCACCTAAAATAGATGTGAAAATTACATTTTAAAAGCACTAATGTTTTTATTCAGATACATATGAACCCGAAGCAGAAGGTTCTGGTGATGGAGTTCTGTTCAGGTGGCAGCCTGCTGAACCTTCTGGAGGAGCCTGAGAATGCGTTTGGACTTCCTGAGTCTGAGTTCCTCATCGTACTGCAGTGTGTGGGTAAGAACCAACAGAGTAAATTAAATGTTGGGAATGGAAATGTATGGGTATGTCAGCAGCAAGCACTTGCTAGGAGGGATTATTGCGGAATTACTGGAGCTTTCCTCAAATTTTGCCTTTCTCCCATTTGTACATATATGCAGTCCAAGGAATGAACCACCTGCGGGAGAATGGAGTAGTGCACAGGGACATCAAACCTGGCAATATCATGAGGCAAGTGGGTGAGGATGGCCGCTCGGTGTACAAGCTGACGGACTTTGGTGCTGCCCGTGAGTTGGATGACAATGAGAAGTTTGTGTCCATATATGGCACAGAGGAATATCTGGTAAGGAGGAAATGCTATTTTATTTCTTACAATTGTTCATGCTGCGAAATAAACTCAAAAGCTTCCTCTTCCTGTATTTTTCAGTCATTCACAGAAAATACTGCACATGCAGTGTCTTATCAGAAATGTAATCAGGTGTTTGTTGTGGTTCCTGTGATCTGTCTGTGAATAAAGTTGGCCTCAGATGTAATAACTCTTGTGATCTTGTGTGGTTCAGCATCCAGACATGTATGAGCGTGCTGTATTGAGGAAGCCCCAGCAGAAAACTTATGGTGTGTCTGTGGATCTGTGGAGCATTGGTGTCACCTTCTACCATGCTGCCACTGGCAGTCTTCCCTTTATACCATATGGAGGCCCACGCAGAAACAAGAAGATCATGTATGAAATCTTGTCTGTTATGATAATAAATTATATATTAATCATAATTGATGAATAAAGACTTACTTCTTATAGCTTTTCTTCTTTTAGAAATAAGCATAAGCTCTAACCCTGTTTTATGTATTGTATTATTATTTGTATTAGGCTTATTTTTGTGCTACTTTTGGGTGACTTTTGATGCTCTTCCCAGGTACAAGATTACGAAAGAGAAGCCAGAGGGAGCCATAGCAGGTGTGCAGAAATTGGAAGAAGGACCCATTGAATGGAGCTATCAACTGCCGCACAGCTGCCAGCTCTCAGAGTGAGTTACTCTATGCACAAGTGTGGTAAACACATTGAGGACAGACAGTAGTGGAAAAGACATTGTATATGGACCTCACACTTTCACACTCGTAATTTAGAAGTGGCGTTAAAGCACCGCTTTTCACCCGGGATTATATAATCCCGCTTCTGAGCAGGGTTAGCACCGCTTTTGATGCGGGATTATAATGTTATGGCTACATGCTTTGCAACCGACACCTAATCATGTGCCTCATATTCACGGCTTTTGGATGGTCACAGAAACACTGCCCGTATCAGCTCGAAACAGTGCCCTATCAGCCCGTTGAAGTGAAAATGTGTTGAATTAAAATTAAAATTGTTTAATTTTTATCTTTATAGTCCAAAAAGTCCATTTAGGAAAAATTGATAGTGGTAAATTGATATTTAAAAACAACACCACATTTTGTAGATAAGGAAATGGTAGTGAACGGTAGCCGATTCTGATTTTTTTATAAGCAAATTGGCCAACTCCGAGACCGGTTGCCAAATTTTTTTGTTTAAGGAAATGTATTTGTTGTTTATTGTTTATTTGTTCTATACCAGGCCAAACTGGCCTTAAACTAAAAAAAAATATCTGTAGACATTTGAAATCAGAGGCACCACTGCATTTTAATCATGATCCAAAACAAAGATGCTATACACATGTAACATGAGCATTTTTTTAAATTAGATAAATTACAAATACAGAATGGTCTGACTTTAGCTTTATGAAATTATGCTACATAAAGAGACACCTGCACAAAACAAAAACATACGGACTGAATGAAAATGCGGTAGGTGGCGCTTAAAGAAATGCTCTATGGCTTCTTTTCCATGAGTATTGCTGTAAACAAAGCAGATGTGCTAATAAACTACTATTTTACTTTACTTTTCTATACTACTTTATATGGAGGTAAGAGGAAAAGAAAATGCCATATAAATTATTCTGAAGACAGTTCCCTTAAGAGATACATTCATATAAAACCCCTCCCCAATTCAATATTTTCTTCCTATATTTTGAGCATTGCGAACAGTGATCTTGATGTACCTGGTATTTTCTCTGCTGCGTGTCTGCGCTCTCCTCTTTGCGTCTATCTTCACCGTGTCCCATCTCTGGCCTGTGTTTACAGACTTGTGTTTACTGGCCTGCTGTCCTGTTTACAGACTTAATAATATTTTCACACAAATGACATTTCGGGAAATGATTGTGGTGCAGTTTGTGTGCAGGTCCGGAATGGAGATCAGACAAAATTAAACTAAAAGAATGCACAAACCAGCTGTTTCAGATTTATGTCCGGTCAACCCGGTGCATCTCTAGAAAAAAGGTCATACCACAACAATTATTTGCACTCGCACAAATGCTCCCAAATACGCTTTGAGGTCGCACAGGTTCAGTTTCGGGAGCAAATGCGACCAAAATGGTCGCAATATCAAGCCTTGTGAATACCCAGGATTAATTGTTAACCTTGGTTAATTACGAGCTGTGTGAAATGTAAAGCAAGAATACCTAGGATTCTGTTGAACTGGGGTTTTAAGTATTTCTACTGGGAAAAGCAGATCACCAATGGCCCTGTATCTTTTCGTAGGGGTTTGAAGACCCAACTGATCCCAGTGTTGGCCAGCATACTGGAGGCCAATCAGGAGAAGTGTTGGGGCTTTGTCCAGTTCTTTGCTGCTACCACTGATATCCTGCACTGTATCACGATCCACATCTTCTCTCTCCAGCAGGCAACAACACACAGCATCTACATTCACTTTCACAACACGTATGTGTGCTCTTAGAGAATTGGTTCCTCATCTGTTTACTACAGCCACTATAGCTGAAGTACTGTGACATTACAATGTGGCCTATTTTTATTTCTTTTTAAGTTACTGCATATGAAAATTTAGTTCATTTTTAAATATATTGTAAATATAGATGTCGTTTGGTTGTAGGTCCCCAAATGGTCATCATTTAAAATCAATTTAAAAATGATTTCCTTTAGTGGAAGTATAAATAAGGGTGAGATTTTTTTCTGAATGACTTTTCACAGTGCTTCCAAAATATATATATATATTTTTTTTTTTCTCGTTGTTCTCTTCAAGGGTCTCAATCTTTTATGAGGATGTTCAGGCCCAAACTGGAATTGAACCTGATGCTCAACTGTACCTGTTTCAAGGTCATCCTCTCATACTGGAGCAGAGCATGAAAGTATTAAACCTTCCTCCCACCAGTCCAGACCGCCCTATCATTCTGATCAGCCGAAAACCAGAGAAATTATTAGGACATCCATACAGAGAACGTAAGGACACAATAAATGTGTTTTGTTTTTTGCTTTTTTTCTTTCATTTTTATTTCAGTGCCTTTTTTTTTTTTTTTTTATCAACATTTCAACCATTAACAACCTAAGTAAAAACCAAACAAATAAACAAAGCCTGGCAGTGAGAAAACCAAACCTCAAAATATTACTTAAAGAAACATCAATACAATCAAGATATGGGGTCCAGATCTGATGGAAATCTTCAGTTGACAAGTAACACGTTAGAAATTCTAAAGTAATCATTTCTCTAATAATCTAATAATCCATCCTTTTAAAGAGGGGGTTTATCACTGTTCCAGGATAACAATATATTTTTCCTAGCAGCAAAGGCTAGGATGTCAAATAAGCGTCTAGCGAATTTGTTTGGCAAATGTCTAATAGGAAGACCTAAAATCAAAGACAAGGGATCTAACTATAACTCTAATCCAAACATTTGACTCATACATTGAAGAACTTTTGACTGGTAAGTCCTAATTACAGAACGGTCCCAAATGCAACGAGTATAGTCTCACTCTTCCACCTCACATTCAAGACATAATGAAGAATGAATTGGGTCAAACTTACTTCTGAGAAGCAGTGTGATGTGCAATCTATGCACAATCCTGAGCTGAATAGCTCTGGTCATGTTGCAAATAGGCCAAATAGATTTAGGATCCTCTCTGAACCATTCGGCAATGAATCTGAGCTGGCAGGCCAATTGGTATTTTCTAATGTTTGGCAGATCTAAGCCCCTCCATAGAACTGGAGAGCTGCAACTTTGAGAATTTTAGCCTTGGTTTCCACTTATTCCATATAAATTAACTAAGCCATCCAGTTAATTCCATTACTCTTTTATTCAGCAATAGGAGATTGGTATCATCTGTAATGGGTAAAGAAGCCTGGGCATTATATCCAGCAATTCTTCCAAGCCAGGAAAGAGAGAGTTCAGACCGTCTAATTAAATTGTTGCGGATTTCATTAAGAAATGGGAAAAAGTTGACTTTGGCCAATTGACTAATTGTAGGGGTAATACTAATTCCCAAATATGTAAAACCAGAGTATGACACTTTAAACGGAAAGGGAGTCATATTAATTATACGAGTGCTTGGGTTGTCTTAAATGCAAGATTTTTTTTCATAGATTTGGAAAAATGTATTTTGTACCCTGAAAAGAATTTGAGTGAGTCTTAAGTTTGTATTTTTCAGTGTAATTTAATGTATTTTCACAAATAAATAAGGAGAGGGAACACGGTGTATTTTTTCTTCGTTATTCGTCCACCATCCCTTCTATTTTCATCTGTTCTGTAGCTGAAGCCCCTGCCATGCCCACAAAGTTTGATGTCATGGCAGATTACACTTTCTCCAAGGTAAGCAAAGCCCCTTTTGTTTTTATCTTTGGTGCCTTTTTTTGGTGAACATTATAACACTATTATCCCTAAACCTCACACTGTATTCTTTCCTCCTAAAGACCATTGTTGGGGTCATCCATCAGTACCTGCGTATTGCTCGCTCTTTCCAGAAGTACAGGGAACTGATTCTGCAGGGGTTCTACAGCTACATGTGAGTGCTAATACCATAAATGTTATGCATGCGTCACTATCCTGATAATTATTGCCGCAAGAAAACACCACGTGATTACCTTGACATTTTAGGGTGTCCAATAATAATATTCTTGACTTTTCAGTAAAAACACAGGCTTTGAATGCAGTAATGTGGCACACAGGATTGTCATGGTGAATATGAAGCTGCTTTCTTCTATCAGCACAGAGGAGAATCTCCATCGGTTGTAAGAATCTGCATACTGAATAGTTTACTATATAATATCATGAAACTAATGCTTACTGTAGTTTAACAAGCATTGTTGCAAGTTATTTAGTAATGGACATCTCTTCATTCTTCCTAACCAGCACTCAGAAGTTTGCACATGAGTTTCCAGACTTTATAGACAATAAGAAGAAACTCGCACTGGTAAGAGTTGTTCTCTGTGAAATGTATATTGAATAAATGAATTAGAATGTGCCATAGTTTGCATCTTGAGGATTATCATTGTGTGTAGATAGAAGAGGATTTGCAGCGAATGTACAGCACTGGAATCAAAGAGCTCCAGAATCAACTACAGCACCTGCATGTGATGCTGTCTAAACAGTCTGAGACACTGGTCCAGGATAAGAGGTGGGATAATATGTTTTAATTATTATAAATTATTTAACACATTTATTAATTGGTATGGATTCAAGCTATTAATTAGCTAACTTTTTTCATGCAGTACCATAATATTGTCCAAATGTTGATTTAAAAAATTAACTTATTCTGTAAATTAAATAATAAACTTATCTTGTATTGTACATAACAAACACACACACACAAGCATAAACACAAAAAGGACATTTTTAAAGATTTATAAATTATATAAGATTTAAAAAACCAATATAAGTATTCTACTGGAAATGGCTGATTAGGTTCTATTCATTTTACATATTGTGGTTAAGGTTGACATACAGTTATAAATAATTATATAAATTATATAAAAAATAATAAAATAAATAAAGTTAATTATTAATACAATCTAATGATTCTTTTATAAGTATAATAAGTTATACAGTAATAATTAAAATAATTTACCATCTCTTTAATGCAGCATCCAGAAGATGGAGGTTTTGTTGGGGAAGATTGTTGCAGTTCATCAGCAGTATTACAAAGATAGAGTGACAGGAAGTAAGTGGATGCGTGTTTTTCCTGTCATATAACAATTAGGGCTGTCAAGCGTTTTTTTATCTAATTAATTACAAGATGTGGTGATTAATTGATTGATTTACTCAAATTTGGCTAAGAAATTACACCAAAAGATCATTTAAAGTCATTGTTGTGTTAAATGAGAAAAGCATCTAAATGAGAAAGAAATATTATATTTGATTCAACATAGAATTTATTACACATAAACCTTTGGCTACAACAGCCATGAGGGTGAGTAAATGATGACAGAATTTTTGGGTGAATTATGTCTTTGTTTTTTTTTGTTTTGTTTTTTTATTAATCTAATAAATGTTTTTTTTAATAATTAAATGTTTTAATTAATCTGTAATTTTTTAATAATACTCTAAATAAAAAACTAAAACTGCCAGTAGATGGTAGTAAATGTCTATATGAGTATGTCATCGAATCATTTATTCATTCAATTTATTCAAATAGCTGATTCGTTCAGGAATGAAGTAAATGGTTCTGAATGGACCATTGAATCATTGGTTCCCCAGATTTGTTCAAAACGTGAATTCATTCACAAAACCACTGTGTTGCAACTTGCTCAGAGATGCACAATCATTATGCTTTGGCTTTATAGATACCAAAAACAGACAATATTGTATCTAAAATATAACACAATATTAACTTCTTATTTATTGAACTGTTGTATAAAATCAGTATCACACTTGCACTCATGCTATTCGGAACAATAACAGCACTCGTGTAAAATTGCTTAACTACGTAATATGATATAAATATGAGAAAAAAATTCATACAGGGGCATTTTTGCCCTAATATCTTGAATTTTAGGGGCATAAAACCTGATTCTATAGGCTACGTCTCACCCTGTTCGCCACCATCAACTGTATGAAATGTCAGATGACCTACATCAGTCTGCGGCAGGGCAGGTACATTAAATGCGTTAATAATTGTAACATGTTATTTTTTTTCTGTTACTAATTAGTTAAATTAATGCATTAAATTGACAGCCCTAATAACAATATAACATAACATAAAACAAATTACAAAAAAATCTATCGCACCTGTCAAAAAGGTCAAAATTTCTGCAGATTAGATAATAAAGGCTTTAAACCCATGATAAAAATTCTTCTCAACCAGTCTGTTGTTTCAGGACACTTAGCAAAAATTCACTAAACTCTGCGTGAATGTACTGTATATTAGGCAGTGACCCATTTCTGTCACTCGCACTCCTGGAAGCTGGATGTGGAGTTTCATGAGCGGAGCCAGTTGCTGAGATTAGTGAGATTAGTTCTCAGTGTTGCTTGTACCCGCTGCTGGGAGAGGAGGCACTGTTGTGCTGTCTTATCTGACAGTGAGGACCATTCCAGACAGGCAAGCATGGAGGCAGAAGAATATACCCCCCCTTTCTGCCTGGCTGCATTGATAAGACATTAGATATGGCTCTGCAGAGAAGCCAGTCAGCTAAAATAGAGCTTATCTTGAGCAGAAAAGAGTTACAGTGTTGGGTTAGGGTTTTGAAATATTTCTCTGACTGCTGCTAATTCTTTCGCTTTCTGTCGCAGAGCTCAGCTATAATGATGAACAGATTCACAAGTTTGAGAAGTAAGTGTTAAACACCTGGAGCATCTCAAATGAGTGTCTGTTTTCATGGTAATTAAACTGATAAACTGCTATATTCTGCCCAGGCTAAATCTGTCTTCATACATAAAGAAAGTCAAGACTTTATACAAGGATGACTGTTTGCAGAAGTACCAGGATGTTCTGATGGCTGCTGGGACCTGGAACAGGTAAGACAGAGGTCAGATGAGTAAGAGTGCACAGTCTAGTCACTAAAGATGATTGATAGCAGCATGTATAATTCTGTGCATTTGAACATATACTTAGTTGGGATTGGTTGTTTTCATCCAGAGATTCTTGGTCTTTCCAACATATAACTGTAAACTTTGTGTTAGCAGCACAGATCCTTAAGTTCCACTTAAATCATACACTATTCATTACTGACACTGTTTTAATGGCTTGTCAATGCCATACATATTTCAATGATCATGTGAGTATTATTTCTACAGAGTTCTCTATGAGATACAGATGAGTCTAGAGCGTTTCGGTGGTGTCCTGCGGCAGAGGATGTTGGATCTGCATGTGTGTGAGGCCCAGCAGAACAAGGTCAGCTTTCTGCACAAAAGACACACCCAGTCTGTCTTTAGCCCTATTCAGGCATAACTAGTTATCCCTAAGGAGGTTAGGTAAATGTTGTGTTTCACAGACTTACTTTGTGATTTTAATCCCGTCCAAACTGAACATGGCACACACACACAAACACACAAAAAAGGTACACAAATTACACAACAAATTTGTTGGCTAACTCTGGGCTGAATCCCATCTGGAAAAGAATATTTTAAATTTTTCACAGCAGTTTTTCTTTTATTTTGATCTTCGTTGAATAGCAGAACTACATCTGAATACTTCCTTGTGCAAAGTCACTATCGCTGCCTCCGAATATGCCTACTTCCATACTATATAATAGGTGAAAAACAGTATGTGAGCCGAGTAGTATGTCTGAATTCATAGTATTCATAAAACAGTAGGCGAAAAATACCCGGATGACCTACTACTTCCGGCGAGATTCTGAAGTGCTCATTCGATGGACATTTTACTGTCCCATGAGGACACAGGAGAGAATTTGTAAATGACAATGACTACATGGCAGATGTAGTATGTCCAAATTTCATTCATACTATATAGAACATACTTCACGACTGTTAAAAAAGTAAGTTTCAAATCAAATGTAGTACCTACAATACAGTATGTGATTTTGGATTGCAGCATATGGATTTTTAGGGAGTTTTTTGCTAACTTTCTGGTTGAAATTAGTTTCATTTCAAGTTGTTCTGGTACCACTTTCAATTTTAAAAGAGATGCAATCAGTAAGAGTCTATTCATGGCTGCAGTGGCAGTGTCTCCTTATCTCCTTCTCTTAATTCACATGTGTTTCTGTCGGATTGAACTATTTTAAAGTTAGAATTTTATACCTGATCCTCAGCGAGCTTAGATTGAGAGTAACCTGACCATGTTCTTCTCCACCTTTGCAGGTTCTTGACAGAGCTGTGCTCAGAGCTCTTTACCAGCCAATAGGAGCTGAGGGGGTGGATGGAACGAAAAAAGATGAGAACATGATTCTCAAGTATGTCATTGTAATAAAGATGACACAGCATTAATCAATTTCTACAAAAATAAAATAAATGTAAAAAATTGTTTCCAGAATGAACAGATTAAAGGATGAGATGGAGGCAGTGGCACGGGAGCTACAGAATAACAACAATATGATAGAAAGGTATGGTGTTTAGCTGCAATGTTTTTGTGTATTCTAGTAAAATCCTTTTAAATTTAACAAGACCTCTTATTTTTTAAGCCTTGAAGTAGTTACTGCTACACTGCCAGTGGAGAAAAAAATACCTCAACCCAACAGACCATGAAGACCTAAAGAATACAGAATGCAACATAATATCACAGATCCCAGATCTCTGAACTAAAAGGAAAGCAAAAGCGAAACAAAACAAAGAAAATGCAACAGGGCACCTCAAAACTGTCCTTATTTAAACCTTTCTAACCCTAAACAGATTAATGGCTGTTACCAGGGCAGGCAGCTGATATTGTATGATGTGTACTGAGGTTTAAAGAGTTAACCACACGTTTTGTCAGTTATTTTGTCAAATTAGTTATGACATTTTTCTCAGATTTAGTGTTAATGTAGTTACTGCATTTTACCTTCATACAGTTATAGTAGTTATGACTTTAACTGCCAAGAAGAAAGACAGTTTTCCTGATTAATCTTGAGACTTAAATACCGTTGGCACTGTGCATTCAGCTAACAATAATAGTGTAATTATTGGTATTGCTTGCACAGCCATGGAATAAAGAGAGAGGTGTTTAATCTGCCCTGTGTAATTGATTCTGGTTTTGATAGATAACTGCAATAATTGAATTAGTCTATTGATCACATCAGTGTAATCACACAGCATGGAGCTCTAAAGAAACTTGTGTTTGTTTGAGAGTATTCAGCTGGGCTTCTGAAAAATGTGAACAGTGCAAAGATTATCATCCTACAAATACTGACAGGAGTCAACAGACTCATGTTACTACTTGAAGTGAAAATAAGAGATGTGTTGGGTAGGTTCTGATGTCACGTTACGGGGAATTCCTTGTGCTGGGGGAACTATGGTGACTTTACAGAGACCACATTGTGATTCATTGTCAAAGTGTGCATATGTTTTTATTTTTTTGTCATGGAATTTTATCAACTTTCCTTTTTGACAGACAGTTTATAAATGTATTTTTTAAGTATCAAATAAATGATACAAATGATATGCTATGAATATAAATACAAACTGAATTCAGTTTTATGTATGTATGAAACAGTGGATATAAAAAGTCTACACCCCCCTGTTAAAACAGCTGTTTTTTGTGATGTATAAAATTAAACATAAATCATGAAATAAGGCAAATACTGGGGTTCTTCTAGTTATGTTTATGCACTGCATTACATTTGTAGAGTTCTTGTTATGAATAATATGACTGTAATGAGCTGGACGATGACATCACTGTTTTCTGCAGAGCTGCTTCATTTCATATTTGATTAACTTTACAGTGCTGAACTGAATGAACACCGAACTGACCTCAGCTGGTCTATGACACTTCTTTTTAGAGCTGCTTTACAACAAAACTGAATTCTGTTTGCATCATTTTTCTACTTCTCTCTGTAAAGCTCCTTTGAAACAGTCTGTATCGTATAAATCGTTATTTAAATAAAGATGATTTGTATTGACTTGACTAGAAGAGTGGAATAAGAGAAGTAATAGTCAAGATCATGAGTCTGTAAGGGGCAGGCTCGCGCACGTCCGCTATTCTAGTGACATTTAAAGCGCGCGGCTGGTTCTGTGTGCACGTCATACGCTCGCCGCTGGCGCTTCAATTTAGTTTGTATTCAGCGCATACACAGCCCCTACTGAAAAGGCATGGCGTCCGTCACTTTAGGACAGCACCCTGCTCAACACCACCTCGACCCGGATCAGCAACTTCTCCACAAACTGAAGTCGAGCGACAGAAAGAAATTCTCGCGTAAATGGTCATTGGAGAAGATCATGCGAAACAGAGCGAGTGATGTGGACAGCGCGAGAGCCGCAGTCTCAGCATCGCTCGTGTTATTCAATCACGAGCCGCCTTCAGCATCACACAACCGAGGCAGTAATGCCGGTTCGCCACGTAGTAGTATGAACGGATCTATTGTGGACATGGACCGAGAGAACGCTAACAATAATAACGGGCTATTTCGCAGACACAGCGCCGGGAGCCGGAGAAGCTCCGTGAAGGACACAGCAAAGATCCACGCGTCTTCATCACCACAAGAAGTTCGCAATTCGTCAAACTTCAGCTGCCCGTCAGACGAACTGGAGGGACTGCAGATCGATAGGCTGACACAGGCAAGGTCAGGAGTAGTGAAGATGAGAAACGAGCCTCTGAGGATGGAGGCATGGTCCATCTTCACCCAGAGAGACCCGAGGGTGAAGGCGGAGACGGGAGAGGGCCACATCTTCACCTCCAGGAGGCTGAGCCAGGACTGGTGCGACGCCTGCAGCCGTCAGATCAGCAGCACTGCACTCAAGTGTCAAAGTAAGTGACAGCTATCTCTCCTCACCTGACGATAGATAGATGTTCGAGGAATGAATGGATGGATGGGTGGGGTAGAGAGATAAATGCAAGATGGATTGATGCATAGACGAATGATCAGATAGATAGATAGTTTGACTGATGGTTAGAGGAATAGATGGCGAGATGGATGGATTGATAAATGCAAGATAGATTGATGCATAGATGGATAGATAGATAGGTGGATGGATTGACAGATGGATGAACAGACGGATGGTTGGAGGAATGGATGGACTGATGGGGGTTACTGTTGATGAATGAACTGATGGACAGAGAGATATAGGTAAACGAATAGTTGGATAGATGTGTGGACTGAGAGGTAGAGAGATAAACAGTTTTTGTTTTGTTTTATTCATTATGCATTTTCAGTATAAGAAACTCTAAACTTAAAAGCTTGATGTTTTAATCGAGAAAAAAGAGGGAAAACATCTCTTTAATGAGCCAGATTTTTCAGAAAACTTTTTAGCATTGTTTATATCAATGAGATAACCATGAGATAGTTAGTTGTGAAACAAGAAAGAAAAATGACAGAGAAGAGAAACACTGACAAATGTCCATATGTTTATAGAGGACACAAGTGTTGGTTTTGCTGGTATTTTTGCAGAAGGGGTTGTTCGTACGGCTCCAGTGTTGCAGGAACTTCCTGTATGTTTGATTAAGATGAAGCATGCTGATACATGTTAAGGCTTCAGGGAGGATGAGGGGGGAGTTCCCAGCAGAGGTCATTGTTTGTTTTTCTGTTTCGTTATTTGTCATATTTGATTAGTTGTATATAAAGAAGAAGGTGGATATTCTAATGAACCCTTCCAGATCCTTGGGTATTCTTAAATGAAGTATTATAAACCACAGAGGTCTTTGCTAGTAAAGTCAAGTTTTTCTTGCTAGTAGAGATAGGAATGAGTAACATTTGAAGCATGTGAGTAAGGTACACTTTCTCTCTAAATCAGTGAAGAATCTAAGGTGGCACGTCTATCGAGGGACCTAAATTCTTGAATTATTTTGGATTTTTCTTAATCTTAGAGTTAGGCCTACTTGCTGTTGTACAATTGTTGCTGCAGTTCACCATCCCATCATGCACTTCAGCTACAGTAGTTCAATTATTAAATCTTCTTTTTGCTTTTAAAGGCCAGCTATTTTCATTTATTAATGACAAAAACTTCCTTGGACAGATTTGTAAAAGAGAGCTGAAATCAAGTTCTATTTTATTTTGCTTGAAATACAGAAATAAATCTGTGAATGATGTAGAATAGAATGACATTAGCTTTAAAAAAAAAAAAAAAAGCTATGCCAGTGGAGTTTATTTGAGAGATTAATTCATACAGTGCTGTAATGTCCTGTGATCTGAAATGAATGCATTTACCCTGATGCATACTGACAACAGAGTGTTTGTGTGTTTTTGTCAGTGTGTGTACATGGTGTATCTATTCGGTCGTGTGTGTGTGCGCGCATGTGTAAAGCGATGCTGAGCTAGCAGCGTGTCAGCAGTTTTCGTTTGGGAAAGGTACTGCAGTGAACGGCTTGATAAAAGGCAGAGAGTGAAATTGCAGGGGTTTATAGAGTGTATCATTTAGAAATTAAGGATGATTCTGGGATTATACATTAAACCCAATGACTGGACAGTCCAGGGCAGTGAAAAGTCAAATTTGGGCATCTCTTTAAACCTCCCACAGTCCATTCTTTCTCATTTTTCTTTATAGATAGTAATGAGTTCACCCAAAAATGAAATCTATGCCTTTTTTCCTCTGTCAGAAAAAAAAAAAAAAAAAAAGATATTTTGAAAAATGTCTTAGTGTTTTTTGCCCATACAATGAAAGTCAATGGGGTCCAATGCTGCTTTAAAATCTCTTTTTTTGTTTTGCAGAAATTGTACAGTTTTGGCACAACACAGAATTTTCCAATGAATTGTCCATTTATGCCCCTTTTGTAAATTTGACAGTTTCCCCCCATATTTAAAATGTATAGCCATTCGGGCAGAATATTGTATCTCTTTCATACAGAAGCTCCTTAATACATTTCATAGAGTTTCACTCTTTTCATTGAAACCGCTTTATAAGTGCTTGTTCCTCTTTCTCCTCAACCTTTCATTGTAAATGCCAGGGTTGGGTGTATTTTTTCCTAGTAGTTTTGTTGTGGTTTGTTACTGCAATTCAGTATGGGATGCTTTGGGGTTTTCCAATAGCTAAATTTTATCGTTTTCAGTTCATAGGGGTTTTGTATCATTCCATGAGCATGTCCTGATATGCCTCCACCATAAGCATTGGTTTGTTTGCTCTGTAGTACAGTAAGCTGAGACGCCGCTAGCAGAGTTATTGTATGTGACCAAAAGTCACTCATGGGGTAAAGCACAACAATGTAGTTTGTAATTGTTGCTTTTTTGTTTAGAAGTGTCTTGGAGCATGCTGGGAATTGGTGTATTTAAGAGGTTGCAGTGGTGCAGACGGGCTAAAGATGGAGCGTCTTGACTACTACAGATCACCATTTTTGTGCACACAGCCCGTAATTATACACACTGAATGAAAGAGTCGGTCAGAGAACATCGGTGGTTACATTTATCTACAAACAGCTCCTTTGTGCTCATACTCTCTCCCAAAGGAAATAGATCACAAATGACATCTATTTAATATCGCAATAGTTTCTCCTAGACAACAATACAATTCAAATGAGAACAAAGAGATTTTTGCTGAAGTCACCTGATTCTCAGATGTTTCTCCTGAGAAAATAAATAAATAATTAATTTAAAAAAAAAGAAAAAAAGGAGTTCTGTCATCATTTATTTATCCTCATGTTGTTTCAAACCTGTGTGATTTTCTGCAGAACACAGAAGAAAATATACAACGTTTTTGTCCGTACAATGAAAGTACAATGTTGTTTGTACCCCATTGACTTTCAAAATATCTTTGTTCTCCAGTTTTGAAATGACATGTGGGTGAGTAAATAATGACAGAATTTTCATTTTGAATGAAATATCCTTTTAATAGTCTTTCCTAGAGTTTTAGAGGAGGATTTTTTGCACTTCACTCATTCCCCAAGAAACCAAAATCTACAATAATAAGTAAAAAAAAATGTGTTTAAATATGACTTCAGACATTTTTCATTAAATTCTTCCATTATTTGAGCTGTGGTATTCAGTAAACATTATTTTTATAGCTCTAAATTGTAAAAAGTGGTAACCTGCAATTGTCATGTTAAAATTGAGCTATTTATGCCTGATCTAACCCTTACGTTTATAGTTTTGTTGGCTAATTATTATTTGTTTTACTTCAGTTTAATTTTGGATGCAATTTTGAATTAAATTAGGATAAAAAAACCATTTTGTAAATATATTTTCTCAATGTATCCTCCTGAGCTATGAAAGAATAGCCTTTGAACAATAAACTGTTCCTCTGGGCTCTTTTTTGCTCAGCCAACACACACTGTCAAAACCTGAAACCTCTCATTAGTCTTCAGTTGCACAAATGCATAGCTAAATGGATTGTAAAAGACATACTGCATACTCTATTGTGTTTAGTACTACCATTATAGAGTTCTGTTTCTGAAGTATATTCCCTTTATATGACGTATAAGCTATATATGCTGAGTCATAATAGGTTTAGACAAGGTCTCAAGGTTTAGTCAAGGAGAATGAGTGAATTCTCCTCAGGTAGCCTGTTCATGTGATGCTCTACTTCCCTGCTAGTGTGACTCAGTGAGGGAGTTAGTGTCTTAAAAAAGGGTTCCTCACTGCATGGGCCTGTCTCGAAGCATCAGTCTTACCTGCTCTCTCCTTCTTCTTCAGTCTGGCTTTATGTGTCTAATCTGGCTGGGGTTTTTGGCTACCTCCCCCACCCAAATCTGCACCCATCCGTCTGAGGGATGCTGCCTGTCTGCCTTTGTGTTTAATCCATGCTTGAGTACAACTGCGTTTAGCCATATTGCAGATGGATTACAGCTTATGGATGCCAGTCAGACATTGGATTGATTTTTAATTAAAAGTTTTAGACAGACTGTGATGCTAGAGAGAGGAATGTCTTCCTTTTGGCGAGGTAAAGGGATGCTACTGGGAATATGTAATGTGTTATTTTGACTTTCGTAAGCTCTACATCCACACATAAAAGTACAGAAAGTCCTAAAATATTGTTTAAAGTCTGGCATTTAGGCTTCAACTTATTAAGAGAGAGATATGGGAAGTCTTACATATTTATTATAACTGGCTGTCCTTTAAAAGGGGTCCTTGATTATGATTTCACTTTTTTAACTTTAGTTAGTGTGTAATGTTGCTGTTTGAGCACAAACAACATCTGCAAAGTTACAATGCTCGAAGTTCAATGCAAAGGGAGACATTTTCTTTTACAGAGATCGCTTTTTAAGGACTACAACAAATGGCTGGTAGGGACTACAACAAGCTTCTTCCCAGGTTGGTGATCATAAACCCCAAAATGTACATGAACCCTGCCCCCGGGAACACGCAACAAAGGGAGTGAGGTCATGTTGGGCTACTTTAGAGAAGAGGAAGAGTTGTAGTAGTAGTAGTAGAGTAGCAGAGTGCTGTTGCCATGCCGTCATTTTACGGCAAACTGCTTCACAAACGAGGGTCAATTCAACGCTGTATTTGCACAAAAGATTACCATGATGGCACGTGCTAGTTGATGAGTTGAATCAACTCCACAGCAACTACATAAATGTATCCACTAACCATTCAGAAACATCCTGTTGCATTCTAAAAGATGTAACTTCTTCCTGACTCTCTCCATCAGTGTCCGACTCTGGTTTGAGCAATGTAAGGCTGAACACCATTACTGACAATCGTCATTTTGTCTGCGTGAGATTCTCCAGCTTTATTATTGTTGAGGAACCTAAACACGAGCTGTTAAAGCTCCACCCTCTTTTGGAAAGCAGTTGTGGGGTTGTGGGAGTGTTTTGGGAACACATTACATCTTGTGAAATGGGGCATAATAGGTCCCCTTTAGAAAATATGTATAGCTTTTAAATCCCATTTCTACTCTTTTTTTTTCTTTTTTTTTCAGTTAAGCAAGATTAGGAAACCTGTCAAACAAGTGCGTGATTCTCTAAAATTCATTAAAAAAAAAAAAAAGTAAATCATACCCCTGGCACAAGCTTGACTGTGTGCACCACAAAAACCCATTGAAAATGTGTTATTCATGTTGTAGATGTTTTAGTGGTTAGGTGTACACAGAGTTAACCTTGTTGAAACACACAGTTATACAGCAGAAGCTTTGTCTACTTTCTCAATACAACATTCACCTCAAGCTACAGATGAACTGGGCCTGTTAAATCACTTCCTGTTTCAGTACTGTGGCTTCACAGTTTTCAGAGGCCGGATAGGCAGCTATTGCATGAAGGCTTTAATGGCCTGATAAGTTTAGTATCGGACCAGTCAGCTTGAGTTGGAGGTGTAGAGTAGGCTGTGTTTCGTGTGTGAATATGTGTTAATGAGGTCTGTGATGGGATGTATGGAGCAGTTCTTGCTGAAAAGGAGGAGTGAGTACGCAAAAGTGTGACAGGGCTGTTGGGAGTTATATCTCAGGCTATAATTAGGCTGCCCTTGGCCACTTCTCTCTACCTCTATCTCTCTCAGACTTGTTCTCACTTTGGAGACCTGGGGTGAGGACAGCAGGAAATCTGCCACCCCATTTATTATAGTCAACAGCAAAATATGCACTGTGTGGTATTTGTTCTAGTTTTAGCCTTAATACACATTTATTTTGGGATAATCAAACCATTTGAATCTCTAAATTAGAATATGAGGTGCGTTATTGAGGTATTTGATTATTAATATCTATTTATTTCAGGACAGTCAATCTGAATGTCTAAATTTGAATATATGCAAGGAGAGGCAGGTGAGGTGATTTATGGAGGTTATCAAGTCTTATGTCGACAATCAAAACCTTCACTGATGCTGTAATAGTTGTTGTTGAGAGAAATGGAGCAAGACGCTGCTCTCATTTATTTTTATTTATAGATATACACGAGAGAAAATGAGGAAGATGCAGAATGGAGGGCTTGCAGGTTCAGAACTTGAGATGTCCTTCAGGACAACAGGTTTCTCCTAGCGTGGGACTGTATTCTCACACAGGAAGTGGCATGATGGCACAGAGTGACAGGAGAGAGGCGTAGAGGGAGGAAGGGAGAGAGATTGACGGATCGATCGTGATGGAGAGAGAAATACAGGGAGGGAGAGGAAAAAATGAGTAGGAGGCAAGAGTGCAGTGCGGCTGTGCCTTTAAGGATTCAATGAAAAACATGCTGCAGAGAGCAGGATGAGTGGGTGCAGTCTGAGCTGGTACGAGTTCTGCACTGCGTGAGAAAAACAGGAGCACGGACGCAGAGAGAGAAGAACAGGAGAGAGAGTACCAGTCAGCGGAGGGGGGGACTGTGTCAGAGGGTAGGGGTGCAGGGTGGCAGAAAGGCAGGGAGGGGGGCATTCAGTGCACAACACAAAACCGAGCGCAGCCCTGCGATGGTGGACACACAGGAGCGACTGGCGCAGGGAGCCCACACTACGACGCAACGGAGCCGCAGGCGCCCAGCCCCAGCCGGGACAGCGGCCACTCACGGACCGGCACCTGGAGCGGGACGCAGTGGTGGCACTGGGGTCATGGCCGCAACAGGCCGCAGATAGCGGCGGTCATGCTGCCGGAGATGAGGACGGAGGAGGCGGTGGCCAGCGCCTGCTTTGGACAAGTCTCCAAGCGCCTGGGACGGTTTTTCCGCCGCCTGCCCAAGTCCCGCTCCTGGTCCGAGGGCCTCCGCATGCTGCGGCGCTCCAGCAGTAGTGGGACCCTCATGTTATCAGGTAACTTGAGACAGAGAGAGATGTGAATCCTGTGTAAGGAGACTGAGATAAAATGGGGTTTGGTTCAGTAAGTGAATGTGAGACTTAAACTTAATGTAGTTTAATCCTCTGTGCCTAGACCTGTCCCATTAGGCTTCTGTCATTGAGCTCTGCAGTGACTTTCACCTTCCTTAAATAGCCCTGATTTGTTCTTGTTAGCGCATCACGTTCTTGCTCTCCTTTCCTGCTCTCTTCTTCCCTTTCTTTCCCTCTCTGTCTCTTTTTCTCTGTCATGTTGTATCTATTGTTGTCTATTCATGTGTTGAATAGACATTGATCTGTAACTTAGCCGTTAAAAGCTTCTGTGGTTCTAGAATGTGCCAGTAAACCAGGCAGACAGAGTGCAATGTAATCATGCATACATGACTATTTCAACTCCAGTGGCACAGATTTACCTGATCCTGTTCAGGAATGATCCTGGTCTGAGAGATTTTTACGGCAATCCTAGTTGATTTCTGTGGTGGTCTGATTAGTTTCAAGGCCATTGCTATGCAGTTGTTGAGGTGTTAGATCTCTAGGGGGTTCTGGGTGGTTTCTAAGTGGTTTTTAGTGGTTTTTAGTGGGTTCTGGGTGATCTCTATGTTCTTAGTGGATTTTAAGGGGTTCTGTGTGATCTCTGTGGTGTTCTAAGTAGAATGTTCTGGGCGATCTCTAGGGTGTTTGAGGTGGTTCAGGTGGATTACAAGTGTGTTCTAAGTAGTTTCTAAGGGGTTATGGGTGATATCTAGGGTGTTCTGGGGGGTCAGTGTGATCTCTATGGTGTTTTAAGTAGTTGCTAGGATGTTCTTAGTGATTTCTAGGGTGTTCTAAGTGTTTTTAAGGTGTTCTGGGTGATAGCTGGGGTGTTCTAAGTAGTTTCTAAGGGGTTATGGGTGTTTTAGGGGGGTCTGTGGGATCTCTATGGTGTTTTAAGTAGTTGCTAGGATGTTCTTAGTGATTTCTAGGGGGTTCTAAGTGTTTTTACGGTGTTCTGGGTGATATCTAGGATGTTCTAAGTAGTTGATAGCATGTTCTGGGTGATCTGTATGGTGTTTCAAATAGTTGCAAGGATGTTCTGAGCAATTTCTATGGTGTTCTAGATGGTTTCTAAGGTGTTCTGGGTGATAGCTAGGGTGTTCTAACTAAGTAGTTTCTAATGGTTCCGGTGATGTCTAGGATGTTCTTGGTGATCTTTATGGCATTGCTAAGTGTTTTCATGTGATATGGGTTGTTGCATAGTGGCAACCAAGTCATAAGAGAGAGAAAAAAAGAGATATTCTTGTTCCTTGATATGGCTCAGGTCAGGTCTCTTATTTTATTTTATTTTATTTATTTATTTATTGCTAGTTTTAGCATCTGTCAGGCTCATAATTTGTACAATCTTATGTCGGATTGCTTATGAAGTAGCTAATAGGATACCTTTCCTTAACAAATCGCCTAATATGATGTATCAATCTGTAGCAGAATGACTTTGAAGTTTATTACTAAATTAGGAGTTTGTGGAATCATATCAACCCAATGTATCATTTCATATGGATTCCCATCTGTATTTTTCATGGATCGTTTGTTGTTTATGAAGTCAAGTTAGACGCCCAGGCATCAGTGGATGAATTTGATCTCAGTGCTGTTTTTGGCGAAATGACATTTTGATCAGAAGCCAAGGGAGTTGAAATTGAATTTCCCATTGATCTAGACCGGAATCCCTCTTTGAGTAGACAGAGCCTGGGATACAGTACACCAGCCTAATGAATAAAAAGTGATCCATTTTAGTGCAAGTTAACTTCTCTTCTATTCACTTAGTATCATACTTGAATGAAAAGCAAGATATATTAATGAGACTTCTCCTTTTTCCAAGTGTTTCAAAGAAAGTCTTGATTGATGGTTTGAAGGTGATGGACTGGGTGCTTGAGTTTTCGTAGCAGTGCTTTTGTATGGACATGGACAAGTAGCTTATAGTAACGCATTCGAAAGTGTCAGTGCAAGACCACAGCCTGACTACTCTGCAAATGGTGTCACATCTGGCTCTTAAGTCCCAGTATACTTCACTTTCTAAGTCATGACCAATCCAATTAAAGCTGATTGGCAAATATAAGCCTTTTTAGTCTCTGGTTCGGAAATGCTTATGAGTTGAAGAGCGCATAAGATTACGGCAGCACTTTTCTCACCCTTTCTGCTTCATGATGACGTTAGCCATCAGCTCCCGCACATACTGACTCACTGCTGTGGATGACACATTCTGAGTGAGACAAAGATCAGCAGCAGGCGGTGTGAATTTTTCATGTTATGATGTAAATACCCAACATTTTTTGCGTGTTTGAAAAGTTTTGGGTGTTTGAATGAGGTTAATGCTAGCACAAATACTAAAATAATCAAAGCATAACCTGTTACATATAAACCTGCTAGTGCCAGTGTAAGGTGGTCTCTTTCTTTTTAAGTATATTGTTTTTATCCAGAATAAGCTGCAATGTGAAGAAGGCCAAAAGTCCTTAATCTATTGAGCCATTAGGTCTACACTTAACATAACTTTAGATGTGGCTGAAGTATAGAAGTATTCTGTCAGCTCAAAATGACACTGAATTTTCTATTTGTGCATGTGAGCTTGATTGTGAAAGCTTGCCTGTGAAATGCTGATAAGACCTTAAACAAACCTGTCTCTATTCAGACTTTGTCAGCATCTGTGTTAAAAGTAAACACTGGACACACAGTTCTTTGTTATTTGTCACTAACAACCCACCCTTCACAATTACTTTCAATGTCAATTGACAATTTCCCACCCACAGTGCAATGCAGTCAGGCTCAACTTGACATTTTGTGTGTGTAAGCTAGCTGTACATCTGAGGTCTGTGTCCGTGGCATGTCAGGACCGCAGTGACCTGGCCAGTGCAGCCTATTAAATCCAATAGATTGAATTTTAGTGCTCTTTCAGCATCTTTAGAGTCTAAAAGGTTTTCCATGCTTCACAAGACAAAACATCCTGATTTGCACTGTCAATACTTTACACCTCAGTATAGACCTTGGTTTTCCTAAGCTAAGCATTAATGTGGTCTGGGCTATTTCTATTCATTATGTTTTAATAGGTATAAACACAGAGTGCCAGGCATTGTTTTACTGTGGATTAATTCCTCCCTGTATAACAAAACTTCCTTTAATCCTATAGTATTCTAATAAGAGCAGCATTTTGATTTGTATTGTATTTTTAAAGAAATTCTATTACCAGCATCACTTTTTACAACATAATTTGTTAATTCGTTTGAAATTCTTCAGAGTCATAACATTTTCCGGGATTAATTTGTACTTGCAATTCAAAATTTTCAATGTGAATTTTTGGACACATTATTATCAAAAATACAGTTGCATGAAAAAGTATGGGAACCACTTGCAGAATCTGTGAAAATGTGAATATTTTTAACAAAATAAGAGAGATGATGCATACAAAATGCATGTTATTTTTTATTTAGTACTGTCTTGAGTAAGATATTTTACATATAGTCCACAAGACATAAAAAATAGCTGAATTTATTAAAATAACCCCGTTCAGAAGTTTGGGAACCACTTCAAACTGTGTGTGGTTCCACGACTGTTTTTTGTTTTGTGATGGTTGTTCATGAGTCTCATCTGGGTCCTGCAGATTCTTCAGTTTTCAATGATTTTTGGCAAATTTGATGATTTAGAGATGCATCTTTTCACACTGAGGACAACTGAGGGACTCAAACACAACTATTAAAAAAAGGTTCAAACATTCACTGATGCTCCAGAAGGAAACACGATGCATTAAGAACCGAGGGGTGAAAACTTGTTGAATTTGAAGATCAAGGTAAATTTGTCTTCCAGGAAACATGCAGGTATTTTCTGCTGCTTCCGAAGGGCAGTATTAAATGAAAAAGAAAAAGAAAATAAAAAAAAGATATTTCAACAAAATAAAAAATTTGGACATCTTCATCTTCAAGTTTGCAATTATATATGTATGCTGTATATATAAAGAGAAAGAAGCTTTCATCCAGTAAAAAAAAAAAAAAATACAGACAGCAGGGAGAAAATTTTTTCAAATTAAATTCGTATGTCACATATGAGGCTGTAGGAAGTGCACAATGAAACAAAGGAGTATCCAAAATAAACAGTCTTTAATAAATCCAAAAAGAACAGATTTCAGGAGTAATAGTATTACACAACCACATAAAGACGATACCGGACCATGAATTGAGGAAACTAAGGGCTTAAATACACAGACAGGGTAATCGAGGTAAAACAGAACAGGTTTAGAGCTAATTAATAACCACGGAAACTAACTCGGAACTCAGGCGGGTAAAACAGAAATGGAACACAGTGAAAACTAAACGGAAACTGACAACACATTACACCGTTTGTCTGTATGAACTGGGGGAAAAAATGCATTTCACAGTGTTCGGTCTTTTCTCTGTTTTTGGTTGATCCTGTTTTTCCAGTGGCTACTGAACTAAATGTGGGGGTGTCTACATGGCAAATAAAGAAACAAGGAAGCTGAGGAGGAAGGGAATAAAACAAGGAATGAGAGAGAAAGAAAGAAAGAAAGAAAGAAAGAAAGAAAGAAAGAAAGAAAGAGAAAGAAAGAAATGTTGTAAGAATAAAGAAAGGAAGGCTTTCAGGGTTTGTAGTTTCTAATTGTCAAATGAGAATGAAACATATGTTTACATGTAGATCAGTCTCTGTATCATTATAGGTGTAAATGGGATGAATGACCTGAATGAATGTTGAATTTGGAAGTATCAGTATCAGTAAAGAAGTATCTTTACTTCAGCACATTTGTTGCTTTTTGAATGAACCAGTGTGTGTGTGTGTGTGTGTGTGTGTGTGTGTGTGTGTGTGTGTTGAAAAGCTGTGTGTTTGTGTCTGTTTATCTGAGTTTTTGTGTCTGTTTCTAATTTAGAAACATTAATTTGGGCTTAAATTACAGGGTTCAGTTAGATAGGTTCCACTGGGACCAGGTTGTTGGAATATGATCCAGGATGATGCCATGTGTGAATGAAATGGACCAATGAAACTTCACTTTTGTTTTGAAGGGCAACCTTGAATCATGGGAAAAGATGCTCAGCAAGGTTATAGGGTCAGGTTCCCTTAACTTAGCCGAGAGAAAAAAATGGCAGAAAATGCTGCTGACTGATGCAGAATATGAGAAACCAAGAGCGAAAGAGAGTGAAAGGGATGGTAGGTGGGTGCGTGCGTGCAGCTGGGATGCATGTGAGCCGTGGCTCTGAGAAGGAACTGTGACTCCTGAGGTGGAAAAATGCTGATGTATGGAAGAGGAGGGGTGAGCAGAAATGTCAGGGGGAAGTGGGAGGCGAGAACGCTTGTGATGGACAAAAAGGCATTCAATGTTCTCGTTCCCTCTATAAACTCCCCTTACATTCCATCTGTCGGAGGGGAGTTCGACACACTTTTCCAGCTAAATTACCAAATGGTTTCTAGTGATCAGCAGATATGGTTAACTCCAAGAGGAAGTGACCATGTTCAAATGGGAAGTGATGTTTTAAAGGGACAGGCCCAGAGATGCGTATTTGACCTCTCGTACTGAGGAAATTCCACACATGGCAGAATAAACATTGTGTTTAATGTGACAAGGACAAGAGCTTGACCTCTTCTGTCAAAGGCACTCCTGGTTTATAGCAGCACTGCAGCATTTCCAGGTTATGTAAACTACACTGGTAATGCTCTATCCATGGGGTTTCTCTAGTCTTACCCAAGAACATGAGTGTGACCGCGCTGTTCAGAAAGGTCTGCTGCTAAACAAATAGTCTGGGGTCATGGTTTCATGTACCTCTGGGACAATTTATGGAGTGTTTATTAGACTTTTCTCCACATGAGTGAAGTTGACAAATAACTTTCCACTCAACATTAGGATTTTAGATGGAAATATATGTGCAAGACAGAATAATGTTGTAAATGGTCATATCTTTTATGTTCTTTTAATCACCATTTAGCTTTTTTGCTAAATGTTTACTTGAATAGTCTTGCAATTTATCATGTATTCAAGCACAAATAATCCAGACTGTCTGTACTTCAGTTTACCAGTTTTATTCACAATTTTTTTTGTGTGTGAATTTTTTCTTCTTCTTAAAAAACAGTGCATTGTTTATGCACATCTTGTGATTTTTTTTTTTTTTTTTTTTGTGTGTGTGTGTGTGTGTTTTCATTTAAAACATGTAATTTTCATCATGATGCACATTTCTCTTTCCGTGTCTGTTATTGTTGACAAAATAAAATAAAAAACTTTAATGAACATTAATATGAGGTCATAACAACTGCAAAAGTTTACAAAAGATATAGAGACACTAAGATATGAAAGAAATTATTTCTCCTGTTAATCAATATAGCATTTAATTAAAGTACAATAAAACCATAATATTATAAATTATTTAATTAAATAAATATTTTTATAGGACAGCACTGACACTGCTTGGGGTGTGAATTTATGTAACAGGGAGATATGTTGTTCCATTTAAGCTTGTTTCCATCCTTCAGTTTTTCTCATTTGTTCTTCTTTTAGTATAAACAACTAAATCAGAAATTGGACATTTTATAAATTTTTTTAGGAATGATTTTACATTCCAGACAGATTGTGGTACCTGCCAGCCTTATTCTGTCTGGTCCATCGTGGGTGAATCATGCATATTGTATTATCCTCCGCACTGTCCAAAGACGCATTAAATCTCAGCTGATCTTCTGCACTACTGTCTGTAACCCCAGAAGCTGACGGTCAGTAATTAGCCCTTGGCAGCTCATTCCTTAGATTAATCGGGGTTAGGGGGTTCAGACCCTACTGCAGTAAGGACATGTAATGATGGAGGGGAGCATATGTGCAGTGTTTTAGAGCACTGAGTTTGAAGGATAAAGACATCGGCTCTAGGATTGTCGTGTGATACTAATTTCCTCAAGTTTCAAAGAAGATTTGGCTGTTGTAAACCTCCAATCTTGTTTGGGACATTTAACTATGTCCCATTTAGATTTGGCTTATATAAACTATGTGAACTGATGCTATTGAAACCCATCAGTTCATTGCCTTCGATTTTGTTAGTACTTGCTGATTAGCACTCATTAGCACCTTTATTAACTCTTTGACCCATATTTTTAGGGTCGTTCTATGAAACGGATGCCTTTCCAGTTTGATATATGTGATTTTTAAAAAGTAAGATTGTGTAGTGTTTTAAATATTTCTCTATCTTAAAAATATATTTAATGATTAATAAATTCCATTTTACAATCACAAGCTAAATTAGTAAAGGTTAGTACATGTACATCATTAAGGTAACAGGGTTTTATTTGGCATTACAAGCCGTGAATGATCAGTGATCAGTTGTTTAATGTTTACTGTTCAAATGGTAAGAAGGTTGACAGCATTAATAAGTGATAAAAGAGACTTTTAACTCGTCCTTGAAGTGTTGTCCTCTTGAAAGAATGATAATGTCATTATGACTTTTTTTAAAAGTGGAAAAAGTGATGCTAACAGGGTTTATGCACAACTTCTTTTTAATAATACATTAATTAAAGTTAATTAGAAATATATGAAATGACTAAATGCTAATTATATATTTTTAATAGGTCCGATTTTAAAATAATAGTAGAAAAAATAGTAAAAAAGTAAGAAATTTTATGTGCTTTGCAAAATGTCTACAGTAACATGATAAAAGTTGTCATTTCTTTTGATAATGCATTAACTAAAATGTAATATATATATTTTTATTATATGTATGTGTGTGTGTTTATAATAACAACATTTTAGAATTATATCTTTTTTTTAGTCAGTTTTAAGTTTAAAACATGTAAGGGAAAAAGCATTTAAAATACAATACATTTTCAGATTTTTCTTTATGTACTTTGAAAAATGTATACAGTAGATACATTGTTCTACAGTAGATACAAGTTTTCATCCTTTCTTGGTCAAGTAATTTTTTGCAAATAGACACAGATGGCACCCATGTTGCAGGACGACCTGTTACCACCTGCCTGCCGCTGCACGTGTCAGGTTTTTCATTTTATCAAGTCATTGCTGCATAAAGTTTTCATGGGTGTTGCATTAAACTTCACTGTTGATATCAGCCTGAGGTTAAAGGTGAGAGTCAGTACCGGACGGAAGCCTCACCTCCTCCCATAATGCATTTCCTGACCCTGAGTCAGTCATTCTGTTTGGTTTGGACACTCTTTCTCATAGTCCCAATCAACACTCCCCTGAAGATTTATATTTTGCCAGCATTGCGGCGACAAACCATCGAAAGTGACGTCCATTTTCCATGTGTGTTATCAGTGTTGTGTAGAGGCTCTTAGCATTCCCAATCTCCTTTCACGGTGATCTGCACCTCCCTACTCTTCCACAATGACAGTAGCAATGTGTTTGGCACTGATAATCAATCCACTGATAATCAATCAGCATTCGCTGTCGACATCTGTCACTCCCACTGTGATACTGCTTGTGTAGAGACAGATACCTCAGTCATCATTGTTATCATTTGACTGTGTAGCTAAAACAAAACAAAAACCAATTTCTTTGTCATTATAACTAAAACACTACATGTTTGCTGCAGAACCTTTTATACAATATAAATGACAATGCAGCCTCACTGCAGGACACCATGTCATGTAAAATCATGGTCAGCCCGTGCTGAAGAATAAGCCTATCCAGTGTCGTTTCCTTGGTTACCGCGTGACTGTGAGCAATGAATTTAGATGCTCGGAGGGCTTTTTAGCTGTTGAATTTACTCGCTGCACTCGTCTGAGGTCATGTTATTCTCTCTGGTATGATGCTAATGTGGATTTTAGGATGATGAGGGCAGCTTGCAACAGTGTTTTCTAAGATGAGCTGTCTACTTTCCAGAGCAAATATGTGAAGAAAAAAAGAGCACTGGATGGGCAATTATGGGAGGAAAAAATGAACTCTGTGTCAATGAAATGTTTCTTGGCAGGAATTAAACAGCAGCTGTCTTTTCCAGCCCTTTAATAACCTTATTTTACTGCCCTGCGTTTACCTTTGATGACGTTACAATTTGGCGCCATCTAGCGAGTGAGACTTTTCTCTCTGTTACAAACAGATTTCTATTTTGTTACAATCGGGATTTACATGGTTATTATTATTATAATATTTTTAATGAATTATATTACTGATATATATCTTAATATTGTAAGTTTTAATTCATGATAATTTCAATACATTTAATTTAATAAATTAATTTAATACATTTAATTTTAATTAGTTTTTTTTATCATATTTTTATCATTGAAATGTGCATCTGTGCTTCTCACAAAAATAATTAAGAAATAATAAAGTGTACGTGAAAGATTCACTCTCGTCAGATATATATATATATATATATATATATATATATATATATATATATAATTTTATTTTTAATTATATTTTATATTATAATAACTTTGTGCATTTCAATAATTAAAAAAATATAATCTCTTAAGAAATAATAGTCTAAGAGACAAAGATTCACTACAAATATTTAATAAGCTTCTCTCTCCTTTGCAAACAGTGCTGTATATTATATCAGACATCCACTAGATGGCGCCACACACAACGTTTATGGCAAAAACACAACAGGTATCATTGTAATAAAGGTTACTGCTGCTATATATGTAATTGAATAAAATAAATAAGGTCTTCTGATTTCTATAAACATATCTTGGGGTCAGATCAGTTAGGATCTAATGAATAGGGCACTGTTTACCAGAGCCGTGATAACCTCACATGAATGAAATCCTCCACATAATTAATGTTTATGTGGAGGATACAGCAGACATTCTGTCTAATGTAAATGAGACACTGTCATTGCAGAGCTGTTAAAACTGGAATGTATTTGCTGTCTCTAGTTTGTGGAGTTTATCATCACCAGCTCCGGCCTAGGTTTCTCAAGAATTCTGCGCTCATGTTGACACAGACATTTAGTGAATAAAACCCATGACCCGATCCTCCTCTAGCCTTTTCAAACCTTTTTTTCTTAAAGGAGCTGAAAGAGTGTTGGCAGCCCTCACTGGCTTTCTGAACTGTGCTGTTTGTTCTGTGTGCTTCATGACTGTTAGTGACTGTGTATGTCCTTTTTGTCTCTGTCCACCAGACTGCAGCTACACATGTCATTTGGAGTGTCAGGGGCTTGTTCAGCTGGACTGCAACCAACTAGACCAGCGGACAGAGGACGCGTCTACTCCCACTTCACAGAGGCCCAGTGCCAAAGACCCTCAGGAGACGGTGAGTCGTTATTGCTTTGTGCACACTAAAAGAGGGAGCTCCTCACTATAGAGAAACACAAGGGGACAAAACAGATAGAGAATGTGCATCCCATTAGGTAATTCTTATGGTAGAGCAAACATGGGCCGCAGGCCTGTTTTAATAGGGTCACGGATAGAATATTATCACGCATTGTTAGGAAAGCAAAACAAATTGACTTGAGAGATTCCAAATATCTTTTATTGTTGATGTCAAAGGCTGTGCATTCAAATAACTTATTATAGCACAATAGTAATTGTGAATTTATTTCTCATAATTGCAACCTTATTTCTCACAGTGTGACTTTATTATCTCAATTATCTCATAATTGCGACTTTGTTTCTCACAATTTTGACTACAAAAGCTCACAATGTGACTTTCTGGTATTTGCAAACTATATCTTACACGTGACTGTCTCAATGTGATTTTATTTCTCGCATTTGCAAATTTATATCTTACACATGACTGTTTTACAATATGCTGTTATTTCTCGCATTTGCAAATTATATCTTACACGTGACTATATATCTCACAATGTGATTTTATTTCTCGCATTTGCGAATTTATATCATACAGTGACTATATATCTTATAAAATATAAATCACAACATGACTTTATAGCTTGTATTTGTGAATTTATTTTATTCCTTGTAATTGTAAATTTATATCTTACAATGTGACTTTATTTCTTATTTTAAAGTTTATCTCACAATTACTTTGTTTTTTACTCTGTAGAAGAAACAGATTTCCATAGTAATGGTACTTTTAAATATACCATGGTACAAAATGATACAATATCCCATGCTGCATTTACTATGCTTCTTCAAAGAATACTATAGTAATACCTTGCTACATGTACAAAAAAGTGGTAGCGCCAAGTATATTGGAATATAGAAATGTACTGATATTTTTGTGGCACTTTTTTGATGGATGATACTTTTTTGTAAGTGATAAGATATAGAGCATAAGCATAAGAGCTTTCCAAATTCAAAAAGAGAGCATAAAATTATGCAGCAAGATGCGAGGGATGAAGCAGAAACTGAATCTGATCCTCCCTGGGTTGCTTTGCTGGGACACATTAGCACATGCTTAACTGCCTCTCTGATGCTTGTCTGCGTTTTACACTGGCAGTGAGTTAGTCCCAGGTACACAGGAAGTGACAGCGCAGTTGAGACTGAGGAAGAGCAGCAGGGGCCTGCCTGGGGCACACTGTCCTCAGCAACACTCACACAAAGCTTTACACTTACTTTTGTCAAAGTTTCTAGGTGAGCCTGACTGAAATGGTATGACCTAGAACCCAATCCGACATATTGAAATTTCAAGATAATATCTAAAAACCTATTTCTCCCCAGAGCATTTATTTTGTCAGAATAGTCATTACTGAAAAAAGCTTTTCCGTCCCTTGTAGTGTTAATGTATCCATCATATTTACGAGGCCCCTCCTGTCTGTTCCTATCTTGTCTAAATCAGGAAAAGAGCAAACCCAGCTGGCCTGTGCTGTCAGAGAGATTGAGAGTTGTTGAATGGTGAGCTGTCAGCAGAGGGCATTATGGTTATTTCTCAACGGAAATGAATTTCACATTAGTTGTCTCCTCACATAGGGCAGGGCTTTGGTCTTATGAACTACAGATTGTATCATTGATTTGATGCAGCTTCATAGAAAAATAGATGAGACTGAATATGGACAAAACTATTTATAATAGTCTCTTATTCCAAACTTCACCACACGGGGCAGATATATTTTGCAAAATGATTCAAAGATCTTGTGCGGTGTGATTTGCATGCAAATGCCTCCATTACAAAGTCGTATCTTTTGCAACAAAACACATGAGACATGGCTTAAATAAGAACTTAATTAATTTGTACATATAAAAGCCTTTGTTGGTCCATATGTCTGTCACACTGGCATCCATTGTGTAGTTGTCTTTACTGCCATTCAAACACCCCAGACGGATGTACCATTCAGCAGGCATTAGATGTGCACAGGAAATGCAGATAGCCCATAAAGACAGCCTCACAACTTAATTACAGTCAAAACAGCAGTTAGACATCCCCTCACAGAGTTCTGGGATTTTACAGCCAGAAGCATTTGTTTAAACAGGGCTCCTTCACAACCACACCAGCGCCAGGGGACCAGGGGGAGGACCATTGACCTTATGTAGATGAATCACAGAGATATGAGGGAGTCTGTGTGTGTGAATGTGGTATTGTGATATATTAATACAATATAAAATAACTATTTTAATATATTTTAAAGTGTAACTTATTCCTGTAATGGCAAAGCTAAATTTTTAGCAGCCATTACTCTAGTCTTCAGTGTCACATGATCCTTTAGAAATGTTATACATAAACTGTTATACTTTCAGGATTCTTGGATGAACGGAAAGTTCAAAAGAACAGCATTTATTTGAAACAGAAATAATTAATGATATTATAAATGTTTTTACTGTCACTTTTGACCAATTTAATGCATCCTTGCTGAATAAAAGTACTTATCTCACAATGGTTTTCAGGGTTTGGTGAAAATTTGATAGATAAGAAAAGGGTTTAATATTTAAAATTGATGTGCCCATTTGTTTTCCTCTAGACATCTTTGAGTGTCATTTTCCTCTGGATGTAGATGCTTATTTACAGTATTAGTTATGGAAGGAGATATTATTATTCTTCATCAAAAAACCTTCTAGAATATTCTACACACACTTTGACAAATTTCACACTTCCTCTGTTGTCCTTATTTAGTATATTACACAAACCTTTAACTGCTCTGTCTCTGTCTTATTTTCTTTGTTTCATGAGATACAAAATGTTCTTCATGCACATTACCCTAATATCCCTCATGCAGGCACAGTGTGCTGGCCCTCACGTCCCCTGTGGCCTCAAAACATTAGCGCTAACTCACAGTTAGCCCTGGAATATCTTTCAGTTTTTGTAGCCTCACTGCCCCTCAGTAACATCAAGTGCTCCATCCTGAGGTCTTGTAGATGAATCATCTGTGCAACATCAGGCACAAATAAGAATTTTGGCTGTGAAAGTGCTGTAGACCGTGTGCTGAAGGTTTGTTTCCCCAGCTGTTGGAGGTATTTCATCGGCTTTGACTCTTGTATAGTCGTGCAGATAGGCTGTTGTCATCTCTCATACACTTCCTTTTCCTGTCCTCGGGTGTGTACATATGCACAGACACACACAGCAAATAACACTCTTTATGTGTTGCATGCACTGCGGTTCAGTGCAGTTCAGTAGAAAAAAGTATATGTTTTTTATTTGCATGTGCCATTTTCATTTTTTTTTTATCCAGTCTTTCATCTCACCGTAGCATTTCCTGTGGCGTAACTAGTGTGACAGTTCGCTGCAAAGTGCATGTTTGTGTGTTTGTGCAGTTTTCAGTGACCTTAAAATCTAAATGTTGTGAAGTGGAATGTTATACTTGACTCTTTCTGTCTTTTTCATTATCTTTCTCTCATTCAGCTCTCATTGAACCTGTTTGATTTTAGCAGCTTGATTTTGATTCCTGAAAACCAGATATTCTGGGATGTGTGTGTGTGTGTGCTCTCTACACAAATTTCATAATTTGTGTAGAGAGCTGTAGTAAAGCGCATTGATCTGCGTGGGTTTTCTTAGTGCATTTTTGTATTAAGGATTCCAAAAACAGACTGTAATGCCTTCCGGCTCTGTGGTACTTTAAGACAACCTGAAGAACACAGGAAGTGAGAGGCTGTTCCTGGGGATGAGCTGTTTAAAGTCCACGTGAAACAGCATCCGGGGTGATTGCACTACAGTAATGTGATGTGTTCCAGAGTGAAATAGAGTGAACAAATTAAAATAGGATCCACATTGTCGTCATGTTAAAGTCTAAAATGAAAATGAAGGCTGCTTCCAAAATCGCATACTCTCTTGAGTACCTATTTTGAATTAACGACCGCTAAAAAAGTACTCTCTATATAGTATGAATGTGTGTAGTGTGAATGTAATGTGGACACACTACATTCGCCATGTTGCCCTTATCGCGTGATGTACCAGCGTCAGTTGCGTTGCATCACCACCATTCACAAATCCTCTCCCGTGGCCTCATGGGATGTCCATCATATGCACGCTCTAGAATCTCGCCAGAAGAAGTGGGTCATCGGGGTACTTTTGGCCTACTCTTTTTTTGACTACTGTGAATTCGGACATACTTCTTTTGTCACTGTTATATAGTAGGGAAGTATGTGATTTGAGATGCAGCCCTTGTCATCATTTACTCACCCTGGTGTTGTTCTAATGCCGTATGCCCACACAGTCCATTATCATTACTCGGGAGAGGGCTCCCTCTGGTGGTTGGCTGAATGGGAGTCAGCCTTAGCTGTTACAAAAGGTCAGAATAAACTGGTGTTACACTTGACTTTTCTGTAGGGCTGCCCCCTAATATTCGACTAATCGTTAGTCGACTAGAAGAGGCCTAGTCGACCAAAAATTGTATTAGTCGGTTAGTCGCAGGAAAAAAAAAAGAAAAAAAAAACTTGTGTTGAAGTCACGCAGTCCGTGAGGGACACATCGTTAACGGTGGGTCCTTGTGGTAATTATGGTGTCGGGCAGGAAATCCAAACATTCACCTATCATCCACCAACCTCAAATATGGCTTATCATTTGAAACATGAAGCAGTAGTAACTTTACATGTGTGCTCAATCTAACGTTAACCTAGATAAATGTGCACTATTATATGTGCATACCCAAGTGTTTGTGCAGAGTGTGGAAGCTGAAGTATTAGCGCCCTTACTGCATAACATGGAGGCACAGGTGTGATCACTTGCATTTTTTCTGATAACAGCGGAAACGACTTAAAATACTCTATAGGGCTGGACGAATAATCGAAAAGTAATCACCGAAATTCACAACCTGTAACGTAATTTTCCCATGTCAGTTATTCCGTTTTTTTTTAATCCTGTTAATACTTTCCCCTTAAAAACATACTACCACGTGTGTAGCCACGTGGCACCGCCCCGTCCAGTCAACACGCAGGTGAACGCCGCATCAGCACAGAGACGGCGTGTGAGCAGTGAGCCTTGCTTCTTCACTACACTTTGTCAGTTGTATGTGTTTTAAGGCTCGCCAGTTTGAACATTCAAACGATTTTAGACCATGGTATGTGTATTATTATATCGAACTACCGTGCTCACTCAACTGCATTGTGGCACGAACACTCATACAAACAGTAGCTGTACAAAACGTGAAGATTACGCGTACAGAGAGGAACACAGAAACTAGTTGTCGGCGCTGTCCTGTCAAAATTATATCATATATTTTTCTACTTTTGAAGTAACTATTTACAACCCACATCTTCAAAATTAATAGATAGACGGTATGACTAATTCACACACGCAATCACTCTCATTACTGGTAATGTGCTTTTATCTTTATCTGATTTACAACGAGCAAAAATCTGTAAGAAATGTTACGAAACATAGATAAAATAACTGCTGAAAGTGAGCTGTTATGTCAGATCACTCCCTCTCAATAGGAAAAAATGTCCCTTCTTTAATAGTCAAGCATATTTACAGTACAAACCTTGAAAGTGAACTATGGGCAAATAAAAAACAGAAACAAAATAATCGTTCATTAATCGTAATCGTGGTAAAATGTTCAATTAATCGAGGTTTTGATTTTAGGTCATAATCGTCCAGCCCTAATACTAATACATTTTTGGTCATACAGATAAGAGTGATACATCATTCTAAAGTAAAAGTCTGTAACTACTTTTATTTGTGTAAACTCACAATAACAAGAAAACATTGTGCCTTTGTAAAATAACGACTTATACTCTGCAGCTGAAAAAACAGAAAACATTATAAATAAATTATTAAAATGTTTAGACAGCCTCCTTGCTGTTTTTTCACAATCACATAATCATTAAGTTTGCCGGTGTGCTACTGCAAGTTTTATGCATGCACTTGATGTATTATATATAAACAATTAAAGGCTCATTATTATGATTTATATGGCATACTATTTTACAAGTGAACAACTACTAGTCGAGGGAAAAATCTAGAAAAATCTTTAGTCGAGGGCAGCCCTACTTTTCCGTCCCCCTCACTTCTAAAATTAAGGCTAGGCCCCTGCTCTGATGAGTCAGAAAGATAGTCGACAGATGTGAACTTCTCGTTACGACGAACACAACGGATATATTTAACTCAGAGACTAAGGTACATGGATTGTATTAGTGAACTGCAGCACTAATAGAGTCTCACAAAAGCTCATGTTGGATCTATCTGTCTATCTGTCTGTCTGTCTGTCTGTCTGTCTATCTATCTATCTATCTATCTATTTGTAAGGCATATAAACCTTCAAACTTAAAGGCCTTCAAACTTAAAAAAAACAAACAAACATTGCAACCCTGATATTATGACATTAGTGATGTTTATAATAAACACAGGAAGTGCTATACTAGATAATATAGGGACTCCATTATCTCACCTCCAATACAGTTCCTTCAGCTTCGATACTTTCAGCCTCTGTGTTCAGAGATCTGTGCCTGAAAATGTAGGAACGATACATTCAGTAAGTACTGATAACAGTAAAAAAAATTATGAAAGGTTATAAATATACCATTGTTGCATAGAGAGCCCACCAAACAGAGCCAAGGCTGTTTCTCCTCTACAGTTTGCTCATCACCAAGTGTGGAAATCAGAAACCATCTGCATTATTTAACCAAGTACAAGAGGGAGGGAGAGAGGTGTTAGCAGGATCAGCAACATATCATATGGAGCGTCCTAACGGCATTTAACACCACTTTGAAACAAGAGATGAGTCCAGTGTCATGAGCTGTCCAAGCCTCCAGTTACTCCTCACAGAACGTGTCACCAGCACAATACCAGAGCGATTACAGGAAAGAGAGTTTAGGACAAAAATTTAGGCAGAATACAAAGCCTTCCTCTTCCCTGTAGAGAAAAATGCCTGTGTTACGGATTGTTTAAGATACATTATCATTGTCAGGCACATTGATTATCCACAATGCGTCCAGTTCTCTATACACACTTGAATGGCCCTCTTCACTCCATACTTCATACAGCAGAGAGACAACTTTAGAGCCTGTATTTGACAGTGACAAATGACGCTTTCCGCTCACATTTCTAGCAGGAGGTACCGTGCTCCATTTCGGACCCCTTGCGGTTTCAGTGTGGCGTTTTTGGTCTGGGTGATTTTACTTTGATTTTGCACACCCGATCTATCCATGGTATTGATTATGTTTTTCTGGGCAATTGCATAAACCCCCTTGCAATCTCTTTTGAGAGAAACGATTGAGTTCTAGTAAGAATTAATTGGGGTGTATTGACAGCAGCCAAAAGAGGACAGCTCTACTTCCCAGGGGGTTTGGATATCGAATGTGTTCGAATGTGCTGCTCTGTCTTTCCTTGTGATCCAGCTCATTGATTATGATAATGTGACCCAAGGCCACTACTTCAGGTAATTTGTCATAAGCTGCTAGTGATGATGTTTTTATGTCCATAGAGTTTATGGTTATGGACCCACTATATAGTGCAGGACATAAGAAGCATCTTCTGCAGTGAAAGATGGCAGAAATGTGGCCCAGTATAGTGTTCAATGAGAATCTAATAAAGCTGACGAGGGGAAACCACAGTAGCTTTCAACCTCCCCTCATTTATAGTGGCAAACACTTTCTTCTTGTCTTTTATCTTCCTTTGTGAGGAATCGTCCCCCTCCTGGAGAAACCGGGCTGAGAAAAGCAGCAGTGAAAAAGAGGTGATGAATGCTCTCATTTCATGCTGACATAGTGTTTTACCATAGAAACATTGTGTGGAATTGCATTGCATTTAGTCACTAAATGAATGAAAGTAGAGGATTATTATTTAGTTGAAGGTAGGGATGTGAAAAACGATGCATATCTTTCTTCTGTGAAACACAAGAGAAGATATTTTGAATAATTTTGGGGTCCGAACATCATTCAACCCCATTGACATTCATTGTAAGGACAAAACAACAATTTTTCAAAATATCTGCTTTTGTGTTCCAGAGTAGAAAGAAAGTCCTAAAAGTTTGGAATGGCACAAATGACAGAATTTAGGTTCCAATCAACACCTTTCTTACATAAGATGCGTTGAAAAAAAGTATAAATGTATCGGCTATGTTTAAAAGGAGATGAATTTAAAGACACAACTTTTCCAAGAGGGTTTCACCATGCAGAATGACTGCTGCTAAAAAAATACAGTTAAAATGGTCAACCTAGTTGGTTGTGTAAAAACTAGTTTACCATTCCTTCGATTAGTTGACCATTGTGACCCATCCCTAGTTGATGGGCTTATGAATGTGACAGTGATTTTATATCCTTCTTATCTTGTACTCACATTTAACGTATTCTGGTGCTCCAGCTGGACTTTGCGTCTAATGCCCTCAAGGTCAGGGTCAAAGGTTAAGACCAAAAGCCCTGATGGGTGCAAGGAGAGATCAGATATCTCTGTAATTGTGACCTCCCAGTGGAACGTGCACATTTAATGTTGTGACACTGTTGTAAGGATTTCTGTTGGTCTGGAGGCTACAGTGTTTGTGTTTTCAGCTTTAATTTGTTCTTTTTGTTTTAGATGCAGTTTTATTCTTTTCCTGTCCATTAGGAAGACATCTATTAACGTTTGTTTAAAAGAAGAGGCTCTGTTCTTTCTTTTGTTTACATATTCACAGAGCAAAATATTCTGGGGGCAATGCAAGATTTGTGAATGTTAAAAAATGCTGGCGCTGGCTGATTCCCTGTAAAAAGCACTACAAAAAGATTTCTCTCTCAGTGTATTACTATTAGTGGTAAATGGTTTATGCAGTGGAACGGCAGTGGGACATTACAATATGATGAATTATTTATAGAATGTGCAACAGTAATGATGATCAGTTAAGGACTTTGAATTCTACCTGTGGCTTTTAAAGGCTTTCTGGAATACTTACATTTACATTTATTAATGTAAAAGTCCCTTTTATCTAAAGCGACTGAGGGACATCAGAGATTTACACAATACAAAAGCAAATTTGATATACTAGTACAGAAATGAAAGACAGAAGCTAAAGCAGAAATGAAATACAGGAATGAAGAGAAACTTGATTCTGATTCTGCATTAAGGTATTTTTTAAATATAAAAAGTCAATTCAATATTTAATGTGTATGTATTTATTCATAAATACCAAATATATATTATTTGTTTGGAATACTTGATTCTGATTGGTCATCCTGCATTGAGATATTTTTTATAATGAGGGTTAAACTGTATAATTGACCGTTTAATTGGCAGCCAATCTAGTTTCATGCTTTTCGTATCACTCACTGGTCTCTTTTTTCCCTCACATTATCAATTAATTTAAATTCAAATAAGTAAATAGATGGACATCATTTATTGATTTAAGTATCCATGTAATAAGTGAGCTAATATACAGTCAGTCACCAGTTATCACAAATAAACCACCCAATCACCTTTATTTTGCAAAAATGACCAGCTCATTATACGTTGTCCATTATTTTTTCCAAATAAAAGGAAATATAAAAGATATTTTCAGTCCTGCTAGAATTAATGTCACAGTGCCATTGAACAATGCTCTGGATTCATGCTGCCTGCCTTCAGGAGCATTTTGCATATCAGGTACTATGTAAAATAGCCTCTAAAAGACCACATGCAGAGAGCTGTCTCTTTCTTCCTCTCCCTCCTTCTCTCACTCTTCCGGTATATTTTTCTCGTTCTTTCCTTCTCTCTCTTTCTCTTGAGTGGGAAATGTCTTGAGTTGAGCAAAGAGCAGTTGCATGCAGGAAGAGCGATAGTAGAGGAGGGAGGGGAAAAAAGGAGGGTGTTTGCGTAAGCTTGTAGGCAGATAACAGACTCCAACCACAGATGGTAGAGCGAGTGAGAAAGAGAGAGAGAGAGCGTGCGCGTTGGTGTGAGAGAAGGAGGAAGGGAGGGAGGTGCGGTACGTCAGTTCTCAGCTCACTCACTCACTGTGAGGCAGGTTGATTTTCTGCCGTCTTTCTAGCAGCTGCCGCAGCCTCACTGTGGACCGGAGACTTCTGCATCCATCTCAGCCGGCTGAAGGGATATTCAACACAATGTCCATGCAACGTTCTCACACCTTTAGTGCTCAAGAGCTTTTTTACAGCAAGACTGTGTGACTGTATGTGAGTGCCAATACAAGCAATTTGTGTGCAGTGACATGCTTTCCTCCACCCTGGGCTAATTTTCTCATCTCAAGCGCTTGTCGTGGGTTTAAAGCACCAAGCTGTCAGCTGAAAAGAGCAGGAGAAGCTACTTCTGTACAACTGCCTGTTTGTGACCTGTGGAAACAGGAACTGGACATCAGATACCGGCCGCAACATTTGCTGCGCGTCAGCGTGCAAGTTTCGGCGCCCGTTTCCGGTGACGCGTGGAGATCTGGCCCTTCACCTAAACTTGTGGTCCCCCGCTCCCAGCCCATCCTCCCCTTCCCACCTCTGGAGCCTGGAATGGTGCGTTTGGTCCCCCGAAGACCTGTGTAGGGAGTCCCCCAAACTGGATCCATCCCCGCAAATGACTGGCAGCAATAGCATGAGCAGTGGGTACTGCAGCCTGGATGAGGAGAGCGATGACTTCTCCTTTTTCACCGCCAAGACCTCCTTCTTCAGGCGGCCAAAGGCAAAGGAAGTAGCCAAGGTAGTGTATGAACACAAGGCTAATGGGATTTTAAAGATTGAGTGAACGTATTTGAACCTAATACAAAGTTTTGCATGGACACGTGTACACGGAAGTGAGTGCATTTTTCTCACTTGATGGACTGTTGAATTGTAAGAAAGGTGTTTCGGATGCATTCAGAAACAGGTTTATGACCTGATATGTTTTGAGTGACAACATACCCTGTCTGTTTTGGGTTACCCTGTTCTTAAAGTTAGATAAGACAGGCTGCAGAATAAGATTTTCCTATGGAAACACTGTCGGAAGAATCCTTTACTGTTTAGACCAACTGCAAACTCTCCTAATTCAAATGTAAAGTCTCTTAAGGACTCATATGATTGCTATTCCTTTCAAATAATATAGCAGCCATTTTGACACTCAAAATATTTTTTAAGGTAATAATTTAGACACTGTGTTTACCAGTCTTGAAATGAGCAGATAAAATGAAGGCCACAGTTTCTGATAGAGCATTTCACTTGGCAACGTCAAGGCCGTGAGTTTGATTCCCAGGGAATGCATGGACGGATAAAAAATGTTTTACCTTGAATGCCCTGTACAGTAAATTGCTTCAGATTAAAGCGTCTGTTAGGGTGACTAGTTAGTAGTTGGAGACAGAGCTGTTGTGTTGAGGTTACTCAAACTTACAATAATAAAAAGATCTTAAAGATGTTCTTATGGAAGATTAAGAAGTGTACAACCATTTTAAGTGTCTGTTCCTTACTAATTTAATAAGTATTTCACAATAGAGTTGAAGTATTGAAGGTACTTAGGGTATTTAAGTTGTATTTACTGTAAGGTTCATGTATTTGCATTAATACCATCCACCGAAAACATAAATGCAAATTGCCTTTACTTTAGCGCATTAGCTGCATATCTTGACCTTCATTATAGACTCTTTTAAACATGGCAGTGTACATAGAGTGCACTCTCACACCCTTAAAGCTCTCTAATGCGTGAGGGGAAGGAAATGGCTGCTGATTGTGCCAGAAAGGACTATCCTTCCCTGAATCAGAGAATGTGTTATTTTACAAGACCCCATAGCTTTTACACTGACTTCCTGTTACTGTAGGCCTCTCTATCTAAGACTTAGGCCACGTTCACACTGTACATTTTGGGGATTGACAACCCCATTTACTTAGAGGTGTGAGTCTCGAAATGTCCCGTTCACACAGCCACTTACAACAGCGTCTGGAACACTGTCTGTATGAATGTGCAACGAGAGTCAAGCCTGTATTCTCTTACTAGTAACCATAGCGACAGTGACCAACTTAATATTAAAGATGGCGACGTCCATAAAACTGAAAAGTCTTATCACTTTTGAAATGACAAGAGACTAATTGAACCGCGAGTTCATCCATCAAAACTTCATTAACCAACAGCAGCATGTAAACACGCGCTAGCCGGAGTCTTTAACAGTTGCACTTGCATGTCACGTGTGTGACATCTCGCGCATGACACGGCATTTGAATTTGGAAAAGAAACACAAAACTGACGGGAGCCGCTCCAGTGGAGAACAGTAGATGACGCACAGCTCATGTCTCTGTCGCTGCAAGTTACCGAAAGCGAAACCACACACAAAACACATTACAAGAGCGGCTCTCTCACACTATATGACGTGACAGACAACTAGTTATCCAGTCCGGTTCTGTTCACACAGCGCAAATATTCAGAGAATGCGGTTGTGAGTCCTGAAAATTTACGGGTGTGAGTACTGTATTAAGGACTCAAATACAGGACTGACAACCGTATTCTGCTGCTGTGTGAACGTGGCCTTAGATTGAGGTACAGTTGTTTAGTGTTAGTTTAGTTAAGTCAATCAGGATGTAGACTGGGCTCATGCGAAGAAGTTTTGCATTTCGCTGCATTACAAAGTTCAAGTTTAGTGAACTCTAACCTGCAAATTTGTATCACGTGAAGCCGTGTGACCAATAGAAAATCGATAAGTCACAGTGTGACCTCGTATCTGAATTAAAACATTAATTTAAAAGTGCAGCATTGCAAGAGAGAGGGTTTCTTGTATGATTTTACATTTTGGATTTATTATTATTTGTTATGTGTTGAATTTATGTTTTTAAAAAGACGCTGCAGAGCTTGACGTCAACTCTGACTGTTAATGACTGTTACAGATTTTGCATGCTCAAAAGTCTAGTGTGACTGCGGCTTTAGCAAATGCAGAATGGCACAGAAGTGGAAATAAAATTGCATGGCCTAAAACACTCCCATACCTGAGCTGACCAGCCTTACATCACTTTCTGCAGTATCAGGTTTGGAAAGAGCTCCTCAGGATGTGAATTATTCATCCTGTTCTCTTCTCTGTCTGGACACAATGTGAGATGCCAGTTGAGGGCATTCAATGGGCACGGACTACACTATTTGGTTTTTATGTGTTTATTAGTATGTTGCCATATTGTATACACTATTGTTCAAAAGTTTGGGGTTGGTAAGATTTGTTTAACGTTTTTCAAATGAAGTCTCGTATGCTTACCAAATCTACCTCTATTTGATCAAAAATACAGTAAAAAAAGTAATATTGTGAATTATTATTACAAATTTAAATAACTTTCTATTCTTCATTTATTTCTGTGATGGCAAAACTGAATTTTCAGCAGCCAGTCTTAAGTGTCACATGAAATCATTTTTTAAATCATTCATTCAGAAATTATTTTAATATGCTGATTTGGTGCACAGGAAACATTTTTTTTTTTTTTTTTTTCAGGATTCAAAAGAACAGCATTTATTTGAAATTGAAATCTTTTTTAACATTATAACTTCACTTTCAATTTTGATCAGTGTAATGCATCTTTGCTGAATAAAAGTGTTAATTTATTTTTGAAAAATAATCGTACTGATACCAAACCTTTGAACGGTATTGTTTTGAATGCTGGTCACAGTGTAGAATTCAGGTGTGCTGATGTCTCAACCAAGCTTCTTGAAACTGCTAGACTCTTTTAGTCAGCGTCTGTCTGGAGCATTTTTTTTGTGCTCTAAACCAGCACCAAATCACTGTAAACCAACCTAGCCAAACATAAAAGTTCGCGCTGGTCTAACCTAGTGTTTCCAGCAGGGTTGCTATGGTAGATTGTTTGTGTATTGTGTTGCTAGGTGCAGGGCGTTACTTGTAATCTCAACTATTGGATGACAGACGTTGGATATAGGACTGAGATAAGATCTCTGTTGGTTATTATTTTGGATTATAAAACCATTTGTACTTTGTTTTTCTTTTACTGTACAAAAATAAGTGCAGTTTGAATAGGCAGTTATAAGCACACAGAAGGTGAAGTTGGCTTGTCCTAATTCTTCTTAGCATCTCTTAGCATCCACCCCAGGGATGGATAAATGGGAGATTAGCTTACGTTCTCACTTTAGTCTGCACGTTCTTCTTGTGAGTTATGGGATTAATATTGCTTTATGGATCAATAATACATTTCCTATTTACCTCGCCGGGTTAAATGTACTAGACTGAAAGCTTTTAAACCAAGAGCACTGAATAATAGCGCCTTGATAAATGCTGTGTTTGATAATTATTCCAGGAACTTATTAAAGGCAACACATCTCTGCACAAGTAAAACCTCCATTACGGATTTTAATCTTATTTTTTTGTAGATTTTAGACCCAAATGTGAGCTATTAGTGAAGGGAACAATGATATAGCTTCCTCTTCAAGAGCAGCCAGGGAGACATTTGAACAGGGAAAGTCATGCAAATATCAGTCCGTTTGCTCAGGGTTTTGCTGTGGCTCAAATCTGGTGGCTGTTGCAGCTGTGTTTCCATTTTGGCAAATGGCCGTCTACTTGGTAAGCTACAACAGAATGAGTCAAGCCTCCTCCTTCCTAAACTTCTTAACATTATAATAGCTGCTGGCTATTAAAATCACATAGATGCTGATTGCTTGAAAAATCAAACTGCTGTAGGGATGCAATGAGGAAATTATGCATAAAAACAGAACTAACTCAAGCACAATGCATAGATAATTAAGACCTCCATTAACAAAGGAATTTGTATGTGCATGTGTGGATTGATAGCATAGTGTTTACTAGTGTTGTTGGGCTCTATGATCTATGCTGTTTATTCAGGCATGTAGATGATGTGCTTTGCATTTGTGCAGGGCTGCAGAGAGGGAGGGAAGATCTCCTACTGCACACTTGACCCAGTAATGAGAGAGAGGGAGAGAATGAGTACACATATGCAACGTGTGGGAGGGAGCAGATCGCAAGGCATCATTCTTACACTGCGGCAGAAACAGCAGAAAGACGGCGACAAGAAAGATCAATTTTAAGCATATAAATCTTTGAAAGCATGCTGACAAATGCAGTCTCACACCTATTAACACTAAGGACTTTGGATGGCCATTTAGATTACTTTTGTATTTATACTAAACGTAAATGGATTACTCAAGATAATTACTTGAAAGAAATTAGATTATCTACAAATATTATATATATATATATATATATATATATATATATATATAAAACGGTTAGTTCCTGTCCTTGATTCTGATTGGTTAGTAGATGTGTTTTTTTCACGATAAAACACGGCTATGACCGCTTCACCCAACGGTTCTGTGTATCACTACACCTTAGCAACCACTCTTAGCAACGTAAACTGTTTTTTCTCAATTGATATTGTTCATTGAAGCTTACTGTATTATGTGAAAGAGTACTGCGAGAAAAAGATCGAGTGTGCAAGTTTATTACCTGCATTCAGATTTAGCATTTTCCTTCAGGTCAGTCCTATGTTCATAAGAAAAAATCTGTTTAAATGTCCGATGTATTATCTTGTCCTTTTAACAGTTAAGGGGTTTTCCCATGACTGACAGCGCTAGTCAAAGCATTTGTCAGTTGCATCTTGTTCCGTGTTCACAACAATTCAGTCTTCGCTACTGACTGACACACTCATAAAGACAGTCTTTGCCGCCATCTAATGGTAATAATGTAACTTCTATTGCTGTTCACGGTCAGGGACTATTTTTTCTGGCGGAAGGAAGGCTTTTAGTGAAACTTTCCTTCATGAAAGTTGCGCTGATACATATTTTTGGCTTTAATATTCTGTATGGTGTGGTAACCTTTTTATAAAAGTACTCCACTCCTAACAATGCCCTTCAGCTATGACTTATTCACAATACAGCACAGCCTCTTGTATCTTATTGTTATATATATATATATATATATATATATATATATATTGTTTAGGCCTTGTCCATGCTAATACTTTTCGTTTGAAAATGCATCTTTTTCTCTGCATTTTGGCCTCCCATCCACACCGAGACGCTGTTTTTGTCAACAAAGATGGAGCTTTTTGGAAAAACTCTCCAAAGTAGATACATTTGAAAATGCCATTTTCACATTGTAGTGTGGACTGTGAAAATGGAGGTATTCAAAACGATGATGCATGTTTAGTTATGTGACGCATATTGGACCCACAGATATCTAGCATTGTTGTGCCTGCTATTTACTTTCATAGTGTCGCTAAAGAGAAATGTTCCTTTGTAGAATCTTCATATTATATTCCTGCAAAGATCACAGAAAATTTACTCACTATTGCTGTCCAAAACATGCTGACAATTGTGTTTTAGGCCATATGGTCTTGAGTGCAACCATGGACGCAACAGTGGGTGCTAATAAAACAATCGCTCCATAAGAATAGCATGAGAACTTTATTATGTCTGCTCTCTCAGTATCATCTCATGAGGTGTTATTATGTTTTACGCATACGCAGTAAGGTGATTTAAGCATTTTCAGATATTTCAGTGTGGATGAGCAACTTTTGGAAAAAGCTTGAAAACACGAGTGTTGACAGGGAGCATTTTGAAACGAAAACGGCATTTTCAAATGTATCCGGATTAATGTACACGTAGCCTAAGACAACCCACATAAACTAGGCAGTAAAAGCCAAAACGACCAGCTATAGCTGTTAAAAATCATGCATGCAACCATGTGCAGGGGAACCCTTTATCTTTCTATATATAGTCTCCTGTTTGCTTACCTGTGTCTGACTATGGCTGATTTGACTGCTGCTGGAACCAGTGCATTAAAGTACATTAGCAATGCATTAGCAGTCACTCACATTGTGTAAAGAGACTTCTTCTGAATATCAGGCTTCAATAGAACTGATGTTGGCTAACACTTGCAACTTTCACTTCCTGTATGTTGTGTTAGTACAGTTCTCACACTGATAACCAAACCGTGCAACAGATTTAGATTACTGGTTTGAGGCCATTCGGCAGGTGCAGACGTATATGACTTGCATGTTGCCTGAAACTGACACTAAGGGCATTGTGTTCCCTAATCAGTCTGAGTAGCCGTGTGCTGCGCTTAAGGACACCTGCTTGACATGCAGTGATGACTTTGAGATGACACTCTGATAGCATTTACAGCCGTGCCCTTTTCTCTCGTGTCATGTAGGCTCTGTAAGTTGATATTTGCTCAGGTCATGCCCCAAGGGACCTTTATTATGTACATGGTAACACCCTCCACTTGGGCCTTCAATGACTTTATTTCCACTGTTTGTTTAACTCTCATTTTTGATTTAAAGAACAGCCTGGAGCACAATGAAAATCATTCTTCAATATTGCTCAAACGTGCTTCACATGACCTTAATACAGGTTAGGTAGGTTTTGTCTGTTTAATTGCTTGAAGTAGGCTTAGCTGTTGTTTCCTAACCCTGTTTAACAAAGTAAAACAAACTAAATATATAATACAAAATATTATATTGGACTTTTATATGGATTATATATTTATATAATGCTGAATAATATGCTGAACATTCAGCTTTGCCGTCACATGAGTAAGTTCAATTTTAAATATATTAAAATAGAAAACAGTTATTATAGATTATAATAAATTTTATTATAATCTATAGTAAACAGTTTTTACTGTGTTTTGATCAAATAAAATGCTTGGTGAGCATATAAAAGACTTCTTTCAAAAACATTTAAAAAAAAATCATAATTATTCTAAACTTTTTACATTTGACACATATATTTTGACTTATATAACTGACATTTTGGTTTGTAGAACAAAATATTTTGCCAGACATTTTTGGTTCACCACAAGAACCGTTCTAGAAAAATATGTTGTCTGCAGCACGGTGCTTTTCATGCATTAGCAGGATATCCGGGTCGCATTTGATGTCACCTCTGTTCTCTCACTGCCAAAATCTGATGTGATTCACAGCTTTTTCAGTTCAGGCGATTCACTGTCTCAAACCTGGAGGGAAGTGATGCGTCTGCAGCTGAAGACGTTTATAGCATAGATCCTTTTTAAAAATTAGTATATCGATTGATGGTTTTCCAAGCTAACTGATCAGGGTTTATTTTTTTACCTTTAGTGATGTGGTATGTCTAAGGGAGGTGGTTTACTCGTGCAGGTGTAGCTCAGATATGGGTCCACTTTTTAAGTGACAGCAGATACTGTGAGCTGAGTGAATCGACAGGAGAGATCCCACACATTACCCACCCATGCTTATGATGCCCTTTATTCCAATTACAACTCCCACACTCATGAGTGTGCACTATCACATACACTCTTACACACTTTCTCCATGAATACACCTACAATCACATGTCTTTACTCTCTGATTTTAACTATAAGGATTCCTCCTTACCCAGTGTTTCAAGAGAAGATCAAAGCTCATTCATATACTTACACTCAAAATGATGATGGGATATGATGGCCAAGATTGGATTTCTTTTGGATGCTGCGTATGTGTGGTCAGACGCACACAATATTTCTAAATAAGACCATCAGGAGCAGAACGAACATTCAAACTGGTCTCCATTGTGTTGCCCCATTGTTCCAAAAGGCCACTTTCTCTGCTTTGGATGTAAGGAAGGGAGGGAGTAAGATATATTTAGCAGCTTACAGTCCTCTGGTCACAAATACAGGAATTCCTGAGAGATTTTGGTTCTGTGCACCAAGGGATTTAAGTCAGTGGGAGAAGAATAAGGATGCCGCAAAAATCGACATTGTGTCTTTGTCGACATTGATAGAGAAGATCAGATCTCCAGATTGGTTGATTTAGTGCATGTGATCATATTTCACCCCAAAATCAAAATAAAGTTAGGCGTATATTTTGCATAAAGAACATATTTCATATATGAAGGAAATATCTTGAGTATAAAACATTTAATATATAAAATTTGTTTAAAGCTGGTTGATTGACCAGTGGAAGATTGTTGTTTCCAGAGTGTTCAAGAAAATTGTCATTATTTTTGCAATGTCGTTTGGTGCCACTAGAGGCACAGAAATGACAGACTTTAGGCCCAATTTTAACGATCTAAGTGCATGGTCTAAAGCGCATGGCCCAAGTGCACTTAGGGCGTTTCCAAATCCACTTTTGCTAGTTTAACGACAGAAAAAAAAATCGCCTGCGTGCCCGGCGCATGGTCTAAAAGGGTTGTCCCTATTCTCTTAATGAGTCATGGGTGTGATTTGGGCGTAACATGCAATAAACCAATCGGAGTCTCATCTCCCATTCCCTTTAAAAGCCAGTTGCGCTCTCGCCATGGTGAATTTGCTATTCACCGTATTCCACCAAAGCATTTTTATCTTTATGCACACAATAATAAACTTTTACATTGTAATCCTTTTATTTTTAATATTTGGCATGCTTGTGTGCTGCTGCACGTCCCTGTGTGTGTAATAAGAGTGTACGCACATCGTGCACCTGCCTATAGGCGCATATTACTAACGCGCTCTTTAAATAACAAAAAAAAAAAAAATTGCGGCATTGACTTTAGACCAGGTTTCAGTTAGTCAATGACGCAGTCTATTTCAGTTGCCTCAAAATAGCAACACGCCAACAATGCGCCTGAATACACCTCGTTTTCAGACCAGCACGCCCATGGGCACACAAATGGGCGCAAATGCATTTGCTATTTAAACAATATGGCGCAGGATGTGAAAATGATAACGTCATCGGGCTAAAACTAGCAAAACACACTTGCGTCGCGCCTGTCGCCGCATTGCGCCAGGTGTATGATAGGGCCCTTTAAATTTACTTGTCATGAAAATAATTACACCATGCATACAAAGTATAATTTTCTTTTTTTCCCCTTTGATTCTGGGGTTGAACTATGACACAGATGTGTTTATGTGTTTCTGCGCAGTCTCACACAATTGAACATTGTCTCTACACCACACAATACAGAACTGGTAAAGAGAAATTTGAAGAAGTGGGAGTGATGTAAATTGCATGAGCGATTGCACAGGCCATGAGATAATTCTGAAAGCTTCTCTTCACAGATCTCTGACTAGGATGTTACAGTGCCAGATAGAGAGAGTGGTTTGTTTTCTTTGCCTTTAAGTTTCCTTAAGACTTTGTTTTGTGATCCTTCCTTGTCTCATAAATCGCAAGTATGTGAGTGTTGAAACAAATGTTTTAATTGCATCTTATTTAAAAATAGATAGTAATATGTATCAGATATAGTAAATTTGTCTCATTTCCACGAACCAGTGAAGACTGTCCATTTCAATGAATCAGTTTCAAACAAACAAGTTTCAAATCAGTTTCAAAAAAGTAGATTTTACTATATTTTACTTGTTGCATTAATAATTTTAATACTAAATGGCAACAATGGCAGAAATATTAAGAAGTAGATTTTGTGTCGCTTCATTTTAGCGAGATGTTTCTTTCATGCCACCACATACCACAAGACGCAACAACACTAGTGCAGCTGTATTGCACATTTCCTGTCTGCAGATTTCGTCTTTCATAACAAGATGTCTTTCTTCTGTCTCATTTGAGAAGATTTCTGAACTTTTCCGCCCATTAAACTGGTCCATGACAGGCAGTGTGTGGGCCGGGCAGAAGTTAATTCTCCGCTCAGGCGTAATGTTTGTGTGTATGAGTGGGTCTCTTTCTGCTCAATGAGACATAGAGCTGCCATGCTGATGCCCCAGGGATCTACATGAATAAATGATCTTGCTTTTTTCATTCTTATTCTTTTCGTCCCAGAAAAAGAAGAGAGAAACTCACTTTGCGTGTATTACGGGGGATGCAGCCAGTAGCTAAAAATACCTCTGACAGAATCTTTGTTGCTAAGGCTTGCTCAGCAACTGCACTGGATGTCACTCCCCCTAGAAAATTCCTCGATGAGGACCATTTCTGTCTGTCACTGGAAATGACGGAGTATTTAGCCAGGTCACATGTTATGTCATCATTCCTTTTGCAGTATTTCTGCACATTAAGGGAAATGTGTGACCAAGGGTTTGTCATATCAGTGGTCATTTTTAGATATTTGGAAGACAAGGTGGATTTATTTGATCAAAAATACAGTAAAACAGTAATATTGTGAAATATTATTGCAATTTAAACAACTGTGTTCTATTTTAATACATTTTAAAATGTAATCAGCATCATTACTCCATTCTTCAGTGTCACATGATCTTTCAGAAATCATTCTACTATGATGATTTAGTGTTAATGAAACATTTCTGTTATCAGTGTTGCACACAGTTTTATATATATATATATATATATATATATACAGTGGGTATGGAAAGTATTCAGACCCCCTTAAATTTTTCACTCTTTGTTATATTGCAGCCATTTGCTAAAATCATTTAAGTTCATTTTTTTCCTCATTAATGTACACACAGCACCCCATATTGACAGAAAAACACAGAATTGTTGACATTTTTGCAGATTTATTAAAAAAGAAAAAAATGAAATATCACATGGTCCTAAGTATTCAGACCCTTTGCTGTGACAGTCATATATTTAACTCAGGTGCTGTCCATTTCTTCTGATCATCCTTGAGATGGTTCTATACCTTAACTTGAGTCCAGCTGTGTTTATTGGACTTGATTAGGAAAGCCACACACCTGTCTATATAAGACCTTACAGCTCACAGTGCATGTCAGAGCAAATGAGAATCATGAGGTCAAAGGAACTGCCTGAAGAGCTCAGAGACAGAATTGTGGCAAGGCACAGATCTGGCCAAGGTTACAAAAAATTTTCTGCTGCACTTAAGGTTCTTAAGAGCACAGTGGCCTCCATAATCCTTAAATGGAAGACGTTTGGGACGACCAGAACCCTTCCTAGAGCTGGCCGTCCGGCCAAACTGAGCTATCGGGGGAGAAGAGCCTTGGTGAGAGAGGTAAAGAAGAACCCAAAGATCACTGTGGCTGAGCTCCAGAGATGCAGTCGGGAGATGGGAGAAACTTGTTGCATCTTTCCCAAAAAGACTCATGGCTGTATTAGAACAAAAGGGTGCTTCTACTAAATACTGAGCAAAGGGTCTGAATACTTAGGACCGTGTGATATTTCAGTTTTTCTTTTTTAATAAATCTGCAAAAATGTCAACAATTCTGTGTTTTTCTGTCAATATGGGGTGCTGTGTGTACATTAATGAGGAAAAAAAATGAACTTAAATGATTTTAGCAAATGGCTGCAATATAACAAAGAGTGAAAAATTTAAGGGGGTCTGAATACTTTCCGTACCCACTGTGTGTATATATATATAATGTATATAATAGTATAATGTAGGATAATGTATTCCATGATATAAATAAATCACAGTAATTGACATAATTTCACTCTAAAAGACCTTACTTCCATCTCTTTTATTCTCTTTTGTTCAATTTATGAAAAAAAGAGGGAAAGAAATGGCACATTCTTTGGAATTTAACCACACAAGAACATCAAATGAAAGGTGTTTCTCCTTGTTAATTGATGGATCATTATGGATCGGTAAAACGCTCCTCAGAGGCCAAAATTGTCTTTGCATAGTCCTGTCTCAGTCAACCTGGATTTGCTTAAAGAAGTCTCAAGAGACATTCAAACTGTTACTGTCTTCCTGTACACACACACACACACACACACACACACACACACTGGCGCCTGTAGTACCAGTGAGTGACATTGCCCTCTGGAGTTTGATCAATAAAAGTAGTAGTAATGTTCAGACTTATACATGTCAACACATTATAATGCCTCTGGAAATACCGTTTATGTATATTACTGTTCAATAATTTGGGAAATGAATACTTTTATTCAGCAAGGATGCATTAAATTGATAAAAAAGTGCAAGTAAAGACAATTAAGATATAAAAGATGTATAAAAGATGTATATTTCAAATAAATGCTGTTCTTTTTAACTTTATTCATCAAAAAATCCTGAAAAAAATGTACCACGGTTTCCACAAAAGTATTAATTCGCACAACTGTTTACAGAATTGATAATAATAAGAAATGTTTCTTGAGCACATAACTAGTCTCGCACCATTCCGTTGCAAAGGACATATAGTACCTCAAATTGTGCAGCTGAAGTATTTTCTATTGAAACAGCATTAAAAGTGCATTTAATTGGGCAAAAATCTGTATAATGCTACATAAGTCAACATTTTTTTTACCATTTTCCTGGAAATACTGTCAGTTTTCAATATACAATCCCCTAAATGTTCATTTTGTCAACATCTAGGAGTACTAGCATATAGATGACAGACATGGACTAAAAGCCACAAAACTCATTTAATATTTCAAGTTAAAGGTATTAGATTCATTAGATCCATTATATTAAGTTCAACACCGTGTGAAGAATCTCCCATCTTCCAGTGTTTCGCTCAATACAGATTGAGCAAAATGCAGTTTGTTTTGCAGTTGTCATAAGCGCCATACATCACATAATAATGTGAAGGGCAGATAGCTGATTATCTTGATCACGTAAGTGTCTCTAATCTCAGCAGTATAATCTTCCCTTCCTCTCTTAGAGATATTTTGTGTTCACTACACTCAATACCAGCAGTCAATAAAAAATGCAGAGGAACTACCTCAGAGGGAACTCCCTGTTAGCTAAGCAAAGTTAACTATCAGTTAGTTGAGATAGTACAACGAATACAGTACCTCTACATCAATCCATCTGTTGTGTCAAGTTACGTCATGGCACATGCTAATACCGTATCTAGTTACACGAGACAACGTCAGCTTTTATATAGTGTTGATGTTGATGGTCTTTTCTACCACAGCGCATTAATACTTTACAAGGCATCTACTGTGTTTGACAGATTCCCCTTTAACCTTGCTCTCACTGTTTTCATCTTGGTTTTAGAGTGTCACGAAAGAGGAAGAGGAAGACAAGCCAACATCCCTTACAGAAGAAGAAATTAAAGCAAAAATAGACGACTACAACTCCAAAGTGACAGAGAATGGAATGAAATTAGTGAGTACTGATTTGTCAGCAAAGTATTTGCACTCAAAGTGTTGTAATTTGAGAATTTTACTGTGAGAAATGACCTGACTGAATTTGCTTTTTCATCCTTCAGAGCTCAGATGGCACATACACTGGTTTCATAAAGGTTCATTTGAAGTTGCGCAGGCCCGTGACTGTACTTTCTGTGGACGGGAAGTTACTAGGAACGTGTTCCTCTTCTGATAGTTCAGATAACCGCACATCCTTCTACCTGCCTAGTGATGCTGTTAAGCAGCTACACATCAGCAGTACCACCACGGTCAGTGAGGTCATCCAGGGCCTGCTCAAGAAGTTCATGGTGCAGGATAACCCACGCAAGTTTGCCCTCTACAGCCAGACCCGTCGAGACAGCCAGGGTGAGCGTTCAAATGAAGATGACATATACTTTATGGATAATACTGCTATCATATGTAATACTAATGTGTTGTTTGCTTGTTTTGTCAGATCTTTTCCAGAAGTTGCCATTATCAGACTGCCCACTATACTTGAGGCTGTTAGCAGGGCCTGATCTAGAGAACTTGACGTTTGTACTCAAGGAAAACGAGACTGGTGAAGTGGAGGTGAGCTTTTCTATTCTCTCTAAATTTGTAACATTTTTGGTTATATTTGCCCAACATAATAAACATTATCATCAATTTATTAAATGAAAAGATTTAACTAACATAGAGTGAGAACTTTGTCATTATTAAAATGATTTTTCATTAATAAAATAATTGTTTTATTCCAATAAAAGTTATATATACAGTCAAACAAAAAATTATTCTGACATGTTTGATATTTTTTATTTATTTTTACTAGTGGGTGCAGGACACTATAGTTCAAAATTCTGGTAGCACTTTATTTTTACAGTGCCCGTTACACATCTTACATGTATTTACTATAAAATAAATTATGCAGTAAATTATGCATAATTAACCCAAACCTTAATTATGTAGTAAGTACATGTAGATAATTAATATTACTTAGTACTTAAATGTATAATTACAATGGCACTTGGGTAACCAAAATTCTTGCTATAATTTTTTATAATACTTATTATTTATAATAATAAAATTTGTAGATTATATAATTATATATAAAAATATTTTAAATAAATTTATGACCTGTTTTCATTCTTTGTTGCCACTGAAATTCTACAAAGCAAAATATATAATATAGTATATATATATATAGTATACAGTGTGTGTGTATATATATATATATATATATATATATATATATACACAGTATTAATAAATTGCCATAAAAGCCTTAAAACATGATACATAACCCATGCAAACATTTTTACATATATGTTCAGTAGACAGTTCTATTTCAGATAAATACATTTTTTCTGGTTTTTGTTTCCTGTGTCTGGCCTTACTAAATCATATTCTTCTGTGTCTTTTTCAGTGGCATGCATTCTCAGTCCCGGAGCTGCAGAACTTCCTGATCATCCTGGAGAAGGAGGAGAAGGAGCGTATGCGGCAGGTGGAGCAGCGTTACGCTGCCTACAGGGAGAAGTTGCTACAGGCTCTATGTAAGGTCGAGGGCAAGCCAGGCTAATGTAGGACACGGAATCTCCTTCACCCCAGTGAGCCAACGCCGGGCCAGCCTGGAGGACCAGTAGCCCAACAGACGAATTCACAAACCTCCACTCAGGACTTTGTACAAGCTCTCAGCATGGCTCTATGACCTTTAACCCCCAAAGATGGGCAAAAGGATCAAGACATGACTAAGATGAAGAGGAGGTTGGGACTAAAGATTATACTTCAAGAGTAATCCTTCTCTCTGGAAATGGCACACTGTTGAATGCCCAGGAGTCTGTTTCTGGCAGTCATGCTTTTTGATATTTGAATGGGTTTCATTTCAGTTTCTCTTTTACATCAACCCTGTCTGTCTGTGTCTTTTTATATGCTGCTGCTATTGCTGCTACTGCAAGTGTTACTTAAAGCATGACTTTCCCTTTTGTCTCTCTGCTTGTGTCTACCGCATGTCCTCTATCAGGGAATATCTATATGAAAGAGGGAAGTAAAAAAAAAAGAAGCACTTCCTGTCCAAAAAGAAAATCGGGAGACTTGAGTTATAGAATCTACGATGCCTGCAAGATATCAGAGGACAAATAGTAACCTTGTCCATATATCAAATTACACAGTTTATAAACAATTATAACATGCTACTGTAAAAAAAACTATGAATTATAACTGTTTCTACTGGAGATTTTCTTAATATAACTGCAGTTGTACTGTATTAGTGATAATGTTTCACCCTACAGCTCACAGAGTCTCTTTCTTTCTATTTAAATTATCAGAATGGCTGCACATTTCTATAAAAACGCTGTCATAAAACCCACTGACCACTGCATCTATTAAAAAAAAAGAGTTTGAATAGACCTGGGCTGCTGAAGCTGCTCAGACGCAGACATTTTGAGCTCCTTGAGAAATGTGAAATGGCTGAATGGCCCCTCATCCATTCAGGTGTCCCATGATAGCTTTTAAAAACACTCAGCACTGACAAATCACCTCAGTCTCTCAAGTGTGCCGCTAGTTCTTAATGTGCAGGGAGCATCAGTGGATGTGAGGATTGTGGGTTGTGGTTATCCGGTAAGCTTTTCTGAATCACTTCAGCTTAATACACAAGGTCATGTTAGATTAAAGGCCATCTCCTAGATCAGCACTCTGAAAAGCTCTGTGGATCCAAACCACAAGGATCTCAATCTGTATTACACCAAAGGAAAATAGAACAAGTTCCCTATATTGTAATTACAAAGCTTTTTGCAAGGCAATATAGCGATCTTCCTTCTAATGTAAAGTGGAGTCAGGATGTCTGTGATTTGCACAACACCCCACTGAGTGGTCAGCCAGTATGTAGAGTAGTCAATATTATTTTATACAGGGGACATGAGATGGATTTAACAACTTTCCCTCTTTTTGTTTGCTTTGAAAATCTGTATTCAGAAGTTTTTTTTTTTTTTTAATGTGCAAAATTATTTGGTCTGCAAAATTATGAAGGTGCATGTGAATTGAATGTGTTTTTGACACTGAGGGTTTTATTATTTGTGAACAGCATTCGAAAGCACTGAAGCAGTATTCCATATTTGGTCTGGAATAATTTGATGTTCCAGGCACTGATATATCCTTTCTCATCTCTCCTTAAAAGCACATTTAAGTCCCAATCTCTTAAAGAACCACGGGTTGTAATTTTTGACCAGTATGTTAGTAGTGATGGCACTTTAGAGTCATACGTTTCCATTTGGATCACTGTGCCCATGTGTTTGGCCTGTATATTTTGATCTTGTATGGGTACACGTCCCGGTGGACTGGAAGTCTCACTTCCACCCTTAAGCAAGCGGCAGGGCCTCATATGTCTGCTCAGGCTGCTTCTCCCTGACAGACCTATTCCTGCTGGCAGTGCCTTTAGTCTCTGAGTAGCTTATCTTGACTGTGTACTGTACATATGCTCTAGATGTCTGGCCCTATAACTCCACTTTGAGAGATTTCACACACATTCAGTGGCAGTAGCCAGGTGCTTTCAATGTCAGAGTCATTAAGTCCACGTGGGACTTTTTGGGACTAGCGTTTAAAATGTTGAGTGTGTGTGTGTGTGTGTGTGTGTGTGTGTGTTTAATTTATTTTTTGGCTCAGTTTCAGTGTGTGTAAACTTGAATATGTGGACAAATCAGTACTATCGGGCAATCTTTTTTGTTGTTTCAGAGTATCAAATGTTTAAAATGTCTATAAAACTGTAAATATACTCAAGAATTAAATAAAAGGTCACCCTTTCATGGCAATGAATTTGTCTTTTATTTACAATGAAATAAATGAGGAAACTAACTTGGGTTACCAACAATTCTGTAGTTTAAATTATACATAAAAACATTTAGAAGTTTACAAATAATAAAAATACATTTTAAAGGTACAATATGTAAATTGTCGCCGCTAGAGGTCGCTTATTCAAAACAAAGGCGTAGCTTGATGACACCTTGATTTCGCGGAATCATGGGAGCTGTTGTCTTTACGTCTACAGCTGGTGAAAAGAAATCGGGACAGGACTCAGGCAGAAATCATGTTCATGGATGAGATTATTAATATTACTGTAGTATGAAGCAGAGCAGGATGAGGCTGGAGCGATTGCTAATGAGAGCGACAAGTCTCGAGAGCAGCAGATTTTGTTATTCCGCAGTCGCCGCTTGTGCTTCTTCCGGTCATGCGTATGTGGGGTAAAGCAGCTGTTCTTATTGTGTTAGATACATTTGTGTGTTGAAAGTTGTTATAATGCTACTCTGTGTTCCCTCGGTGGCTACTATGAGACACTTGTTGTACACTGCAGTAAGCTAGATCAATATTAGGCATGGTAAAACATGGTACTAGCTGTAAATCAAGAAAACAAGATTTAAACAATAAGACTTACTGTGTTGAGCTATATAACATGACATAACGTCTTTGGTGTTTCCATGGTTTTTACAAAATAAAAATGGAAATCGAGGGTAACGCGGGTATGATGTCATTATATAGGTGTCACACGAACACTGCCAGTGCCCTGGTTAAAACTGCTTATTTCTCTGGATTTAACCATTCTTGGAAACATTTGAGATAATGTAAGTACACAAGTCAACAAAATATATAATATTGTTCTAGTGGTTTTTGGATATTTTAATCCAAAAATCTTACAATGTACATTTAAATGAGGCAACTAACTTGAGTTACAAACAATTCTATAGTTTTAATTATGAATACAAAATTTTATGAATATTATAAAACCAAAAATCAGGTTAGATGCATGATATTACATTTTTTCCCACCTTTTTTAAGCCTTTAAATATGGTTTACTATAAATGTTTTATATATAGTGCATTAATTTAATGGCTATATTAAATGTTGCATCATAAAATATTACTGTTGGTAATATTGTGACTGATTTAAGTTATCATTTTTATCTACAGAACCTAAAGTTTTACATCAACAATAGTATAGTATGATCATGGTTGCACATGTCATACACAACCAGCAGAGGGAACCCTAATCATGTAGTTCAAATGCAAACACTTTTTTTGCTTCAATTGCAAAAGATGTCCAAATAATACTTATAACTGAAAGAAACAGTTGCAGTAGTTGTAATTTGTTAGATACATTGCATACTAACATTATGTATTTATATGGTACTGTGTAGCAGTACACAGACAGCAAGGACACACACTATGTTGTCACAACTATTACATTGTGTCTAGAACAAATATGATCAGCCAACATTAAACAGCGGTGTCAAGGGTCTGTACACATGGCATATTACAAGAAAAACAAGTTATTTCAATTGTAAACTTAGTTTGAACTGTCTCCACGCTTTAAATAAACACTCAGTAAAATCCACCTACAGGTTCAACAGCATGCCCATACTTGGAAAAGTCTGGCAATATTTTAAGGACACCCAGAAACCTTTTAAGTCACCACAAAAAGACAGCAGTTGTGAGTGTCCATCATAATATTAAAGAGCCCTCATGAGGTGGGCACACCCGTCCAGTCTGCTACTGAGAGGTCAACCTGAAAACAATGTCAATATGTCATCTGAAGACTCAAATATAGACAGGTCTCAGCTTCCCCTAAAACTGATGGCTAAGAATAGCATACTATGGCCAGGGTCCTGTTGTAAGTACACTCAATTTAGCTTGACATGTCTCACCATATCACCCCTGTCACCCCTGCATGTGCTCTTCTGCTTGTGTTGATCTATATATGGGCTATAAAGAGTTTGACAACAACACCAGACTTGCCAAGGCAATTCAAGATATGCAACACAGCTTAGGATAACACTAGGATTGTTGTGTTTTGATATTTTCCATATTTATCTTGTAATAAATCTTGTACCTTTGTTTTGTAGATTGCCATTTTGGTTGTGCTTTCTATTTTTGGTATGTGTACATAACATTAAACTTTTAAAGAAATTTAAGGAGTTTAAAAAAAAATATTCTACTGACTTGCATAGCTTGAATGTTCACTGTTCAATTATGACATCTTAATGTTTGCATACTGAATGACAGATGGTCTTCTTTCTTACATTTATTTGCATAATGAATTGTCCCCCCCCCCCCCCCCCCCCCCCCATCTTAGGCCATCTTTAGTTTTTGTCCCTGCAATTGGGTTTACATCTTTTATAATTATTTAATAATTTCACTTTACAATATTATTTTTGTTGCCTTGCAAGCATGGGAATTTTTTCATAAAATCTAGTTTTCTAGATTTACTTTCACAAAACCAGTACAAAATGTGTATCCACAATATCATAAAAATGAACAACATTTTCCAAAATAACAGCAATATATATATATATATATATATATATATATATATATATATATATATATATATATATATATATTAACATTGTATTTAATAATTATATTACACTGTAATACAATTTTTGCTTTTACGTCTATACAAAACAAGCTACTGTTTAATGTCATTTACAGCATTTTTAAAAATAAAGAAAAAGAAATGGTTTTGTGTGACAGTTTCATTAAATGTATAGAACCTCTCCAATAATATTAATAAAACCTTTTCTTGTTTACCCCATTGCCCTTTAAAAATATATAATTATATAGCCAAAGTCCTTTTTCAAGTAAGTTATAAAAAATATACAATCTCTGATATGACTTCCACTTAATTGTAATTCTACATTAATTTCCTCCTACAGTTTTCTAAGTCAGTCTAAATGATATGCGCATAAATAAAACATAAACATAAACATAAAAGTAATTTTCTTACAGAAATCAAATGAGTAATCTATCAACTTAAAACGTTTCGTTTTGTTAATGTTTCGATTTAAACTCCCTCTTCCGTAAACAGCCCCATTTTGGCTCAATAAGCACTTCCTAGTATCTTAGGTCAATTGTTCAACCTTGAAACTCGAGGAAGTTTGAGCCAAAATGGCGTTGTTTTGGCCGCGCCCCAAGCAGTCTCCTCACGTGCCCTGTTTGATGACGTCGCGCTGGGCGAAGCTGAAGACGCTCTTAGCAACAAGCTAAGAAAACCACACATCCATACGCGCACCATTACGGGACGGAACTTGCATCAAAAACCCTCCGACGATTTATGAGGCGACTTGTTTGAGATTATTAGTTAATTTGGTCGTCTTGTCTTTTAAAATGAAAAGAAGTTAGACTATCCGGAAAAGAGGAAACACTAGCCTGAGCTTTAGCTGCCCGCTGGACCGTGTGCTCGGGCTGGGATGACTCTTCTGTTAAAATCAACAACACAACATTCAAGAGAGGGGAAGAGTGGCGGTGATCGACATCGGTTTAATTTTTGGACTCAGTCTAATTGTGCTTTAGGGAGACAGTTTGTGGTCACGGAAACGCATTTGTCTCCCCTGCAACTTTGAGTCTTCATCAACATCAAGGACGACCGCTTCTCACCAACCATTATTTGGTTTCTTCTGATGCATTTGTGAATTAATGCACGTCTAGCTACAGTATCTCTAGGTTCGGACCTTTTTGTCTCTCTCCATCATGCTGGACACCTCTATTACTTCTTCTCCATGCTTATAATACAGGTGGTCAAACTGATAAGCCTCATGAAAACAGCTTAAAGGGGATCATGCCTGAACCCTGCAGCACTGTGAAGTCGTCTCTCTAGCCTCTCTGGACATCTAACAGGCTTCCTCTCGGATATGAGACTCTGTTGACATTTTGGGCGTCTCACTAGAAAGACATTGCATTGTGGTTTTGGATGGATCTTGCTTTAGTGAAAATATTTTTCAGAGGAAAAAGAAATATTTGATGTTGATTACATGCAACTATGATGATATTGAGCAGAAAACCAGATGGCCCCATAACTGCAGGTAAGTAGATCCATATGAAATGTAATATCCAACTCTGCAAGTTTGGTCTTGGTTCACTTGGCAAGTGAAGACTATTTTTAAGGTCGCTAATTAATTGCTTTATTTATGAATGCCCCCTGCCGGTGTTAAAAATTCTTCGTTAATGTACTTAAGAAAGCAAAAGTCACAAGCTTGCGACCACATCCTGTTTATTCCAGCTGACGAAGTTGTCACATGTACATCAGCAGTGAAAATGCATGGGACAATGGGAACAATATCCCCTACAGGCCACATTATCTTTATATAACCAGTTTATTGAATTGACATCTCCGTGAGTGATAGTAATGGCGTCTAAATGCTCAATAAGTTCATAGTATGTGAGGGTTTGCATAGTTGCACATATTTCAAAATGAAAACCAAGATTGTTTTGATAAAACATTTAAAATCTTTAGGTGCTCATTTCATCAACCATGTTGTAATTCAGCCTGCTGGAGTCAATGAAACAATGAAAGTAAATGGGGTTCAAAATAGTGCTGTCAAACAATTAATCGCATCCAAAATAAAGTTTGTGTTTATATATAATATATGTGTGTGTACTGTGTATATTTATTATGTATATATAAATACACACACATGCATGTATATATTATAATATACATCATTATACTTTCATTGTATGTAGAAAAAAAAAAGCAGTTGATACATTATTCAAATAATTTGTGTTCCACAAAACAACTAAAGTCACATTTGGAGTGACATATGAATTTTGTCATAATTTACTCATCCTCTTTTTTGGGTGAAATATCCCTTAAGGAAAAAGTGGTCTAGGTCGTTAAGAAGCTTTAATAACATAATCAGTCAGAGTTGTGGAAACTGCTGAAACTGAAATGAGTCATGAAGCCTGGTTTAATATGAAGCCACCTGCTGTGTAATGTGCTCAAGAAACTGTCTGACGCACCTGCAACTTGGTTACATACCTCCCTAAGGGGATCTGTGTTTCTCAGATGGGAATGTGTTTTTTCTGTCTGTCTTATGTTTTTGTAATAGAAATTTTTGTTTGTGTAATAGGTATATTGCATGATGATGCGGCAAGTGTATTAATATTTTGCATGTGGATTCACAACCTAATCCCAGGTTCATTTTCGTGTTTGCATTTCTCCGCAGCTCGCCACGGGGACGGTCTGTATGATTCCTACATGCGCACCGATCACATTGTGAACCAGGATTCTGATGTGAATGGACAGAGTCCCTCTGGACTGCCCCCTCTCCCCAAACACACTGTAAGTCCTGACTTCCTGTTCCCCAGACCCAGTGCCCAGGACTTTCTGGGGCTCATCTTTCACAGCATTCTTTCAGTGAGCCCTAGATGAAAATGTTTCCCTGCTGCTCGCATGAACAGTTCTAAAGAACATTATTCAGTTCTAAAGAACAAGTGAGCTTGAAAATCTGAACCACTATGAAGTGCCAGTTTTTCAATCTCTGCTCCTCCAACTCAATATGTTTGGATGTTTTCACCCCTGTGGTTCAGAGTCTTAGTTGAGCACATGTTTTGCTGCCACTTGTGCATCTTGGAACGTTATGTATTTAGACAAGCCTTCCTCCCACATTCTGATAGTGATACAAGTTCCATCTGCAGCACATCAGGTCAGTTTATTGTGCCTCACAGCATGTGTATGGCATGGAAAGCCAGTGCTTTTAGTCTTTCAATAAATAAAACATAACTGAATGAAATTTCTTTTTTTTTATGGTAAGCAAATACACTAAAACAATATCATGTGTTCAAATTGGACAGATTAAGCCTCTCAATGAGGTCTATGTAGCTTACAGAATGATACGTCATCATGGGACCGGTGATGGTAAAGGATATGATAATCCGATTCTCCACTGTACTATTATGCAATAAATAATACTGTGTACGTGTTGGACCTGGTAAAATAACTTTTATTATAAGACTATATCACACTGCACTTCTTAGGTAATAAATTGGTATTACCCTCAGCAAATAATTAACTAGTAATCGGTCTACCGTAAACGTTCAATAAACAACTTTGATTTTCTGGCATTTGGGGTACAAGCAATCGTAGCGGTTTCCAGTACTTCCACACATTCATATAGCTAGCTTCCCCACACAGCAGATTTAATTTAGGTCACATACTCCTTGTTGAGTCAACCAAGCGTTTTTGTTGTATTTGAACAGCTGATGCATTTGGCTAGTCTACAGTATTCTTCAGTTCCCAACACACTGGTTTCTATTTTTGTCTCACTCCTTGGAACTGCCTTTCCATGCCCCTTCCCCTTCCAAAATGACTGGCAGAGTTTATTTGGCACTTTATAATTTTATCCAAGTGACCTAATTTTTGGTCCATTGCTTTCTTCTTTTTATTCTTTTGCTGTATGCAGAGCCAAACAGGCTATAGCTTGGGCTTAACTATAAATCTTTGATAGTGGAATCTTAAATGCAAGTGGGACTTGAAGCAGTCATGGTGCATTAAACATCCTGAATGTGAAAGATAGTTCCTCTATCCCTCTTCACTCAGGAAAGCCCACCGTGACTGACATAAACAACCTCTATTTATGACATGCTTATTTTATAAGGCAAAAGTTCGATGCATATTTAATTATATAGTTAGGTCTAGTGGCAATTTCTCAACCATGGCGAGAATTCTTTCCAAGCGTTGTCCTAAAAGTATGTGAGGGAACATTTATGGTGAAGTCATACACCCTTTCTAAAAGAAAATTTCCACATTGCTTTGTTTTCCCAGTCTACTGAAATATAGTTGGTTCTGTAGGGTCAATTCAGCGTGATTGGGACAGTTTTTGCCATTGAGATTACTTGAAAAAAGTGTCCCAATCAACCTGAATTCACCCTATATAAATTGCATTACTGTGCTTTGCAATCAGCAATATTTCAGGTCTTAACAATTAGACTCTTGCTTGCATAGGTTTGTTTCCTGTGTCCCCTGTGAGTATGAAAGTAACATCCTGTTCCACCAGTTTTCATTACACGTTCCAGTCAGACTGCGGAGACTGTCTGGCATTCTCTGTCGCTGCAATTATCACTCATGCATCAAACCTCCCCACTGGTCCCATGTTATTCCCAGGGTTACTAGGTGGCTGATTAATTCTGCACGTTTGCACTATTGATTGTTTAACACTGGTCTGATAAAACCTCAGAGTTACAGTACATTGATTTTTCAGTTGTACATCATCTAAGTCAGCTATAAGAGGAATCCTCCCTTTTATTGTGAATATCCACTCAGCTGAAAAGATAATGTTGGCTTTGGTCAACTTAATTTTTGTCTTACAAAACCTGATGTTTTGACAAATTGTTAAAATATCTCTTTCCTTTTGAAGGGTGTCAACAAGCCTACAATGAAGGATCACCAAGCAATTCGAGGAGGACAGATGAAGGTGAAATATGTTTACGAGGACACCTACAACCGCAAACTCAATGGTATGAGCCAGCTCAATGGCACAAGCCAAGTACCAGCTAAGTCCCAACCTGCAGTCTCTAAAGAGAGAAGCGTGGACAGCAACAGTTCTGTGAAATCCTCCGAGAGCTCAACAAAAGTCACAAAGCTGGGTAGCCCAATGACCCCAGATCAAGCTATCAAGCAACACCGGCAGCAGCTGACTACCTTGGAGCAACAGGAGATCCACAGCTATTCTGAGATCTACTTCCTGGGACCAAATGCCAAGAAGAGGCAGGCAGTGGCAGGGGGCACTAACAACTGTGGCTATGACGACGACCAGGGAGGATACATCCACGTACCTCATGATCACCTTGCCTATCGCTACGAGTTCCTCAAGGTGATCGGCAAAGGTAGTTTTGGACAAGTGGCAAAGGTTTACGACCACAAGTTACAGCAGCACCTTGCCTTGAAGATGGTGCGTAACGAGAAGCGCTTCCATCGGCAAGCTGCTGAGGAAATCCGAATTCTGGAGCACCTGAAGAAGCAAGACAAGACAGGCAGCATGAACGTAGTTCACATGTTGGAGAATTTCACCTTCCGCAACCACATATGCATGACTTTTGAGCTGCTCAGCATGAACCTGTATGAGCTTATCAAACGCAACAAGTTCCAGGGTTTCAGTCTCCCGCTGGTACGCAAGTTTGCACACTCTATTCTCCAATGCCTGGAGGCTCTCCATCGCCATAAGATCATCCACTGTGACCTGAAACCAGAGAATATATTGCTAAAGCAGCAGGGCAGGAGTGGGATCAAGGTCATTGACTTTGGCTCCAGCTGTTTCGATCACCAGCGTGTCTACACGTACATCCAATCCCGCTTCTACCGTGCTCCCGAAGTCATCTTGGGATCACGATATGGTATGCCTATAGACATGTGGAGCTTTGGTTGCATTCTGGCAGAGCTGCTTACAGGATACCCTTTGTTTCCTGGTGAAGATGAAGGTGACCAGCTGGCCTGCATGATGGAGCTACTGGGTATGCCACCTCAGAAACTGCTGGAACAAGCCAAGCGTGCCAAGAACTTCATCAACTCCAAAGGCCACCCACGCTACTGCACGGTCAGCACACTTAGCAACGGCACCGTGGTCCTTAACGGGAGCCGTTCTCGCCGAGGAAAATTGCGAGGTCCCCCAGGAAGTAAGGAGTGGGGGGTGGCTCTCAAAGGCTGTGATGACCCCGCGTTCATTGACTTTCTGAAGAAGTGTTTGGATTGGGACCCTAGTACTCGAATTACACCAGTTCAGGCTTTAAGGCACCCCTGGCTCTACAAGAGACTGCCCAAGCCTGCACCTGGTGGTGAGAAATCCATGGTGCCCAAACGGATCACAGAGCACAGCACCTCTTTCCCTACTATAATCTCTAAGGTACCCCCAGTCATGGGCTCAACCAACAACAAACTGCGGACCACCATGATGGGTGACTCCACTGGAAGTATACCCTTTCGCACAGTGCTGCCGAAGCTTGTTTCATAGAGATTCCTTAGTTTTTCAGGGATAAAGACATATTTGTAGCAGTTTTAGAAGTGGATTTTTTTTTTTCTGATTTGTTTTTTCTAAATGAGTGTCAAAGCTCACTGTTTCGATTTTTAATGAAGTGTAGCAAGCAAAAAATATTTTATACAACTATAATGTGTTTTTATCAAATGGCCTTCAGAGTGTGAAATTCAAAGTTGACATCAGGGCTGTTTTTTACACCTTGGTCTTGAATCCAGTGCTGTTGATTGAGGTGGGTGAAATTTTGATGCTGTTGCTTGCTCCTCATCCTGTCTTTTCTGAAGTTTACAGTACTTCTGCTCAGACAAATGTACAACTTTTGCATCTCTAAGGGCTGTTTTGTGTGTATGTGTGAATCTTAGTATACTTTTTAAGGGCTTAGAGTGAATTTGCAGTTTTAGGTCAAGCATCTGGCTCTAATCTAACATCTTTAAAATGTCAATTTGGTGTTCTAAAGCCCATGTTATGTTATCTTGATCTAATTTAGATCAGCACATTACTAGTTTTATTCTATTTTAAAAGTATACTCCCCAGTCACTTGCATCCCAGTGAGAGGTCAGACTCTCAGCCATTTTTTTCCACAACTGTATATTTTTTTTGAGAAGCTGTTGCTTTGGATATGTTAGCATAGAACAAGATGTAAGAAGGTTTGTACTTGTTTGTAACTGGTAGAGTAATGCAGGTCACAATGCTGTCTGATGGCCATGCCCATTCCTGGGAGGTATTGGGAAAGACTATTTCAAAGGTGTTATAGGAGCGTGTTTTTATCAGTGCTATTTTAAAAGATATTGGTCAGGTTTCAATCGAAGGCAACAGGCAGTATCATGTGTTTGCCTGTAAACAGCAGAATGTATTTCCCTGAAGCTGATTGTGGGGGAAGGGAATTGCACGTTGCCAGTATTTTCAATAACCGTGTGCTGTTTGCACTCAGTGATGATGAATACCAAACTTCCAGTGTGAGGACTTGATAAACATGTTCAAATTATGAGATAACAAAAGGTGGATGACAAGCATCCTTCAACGTTCTGTTTTTTTTTTTTCCTTTTAACCTCACTCTTGTCCAAACAGTGCAGGGTTGTTCCCCTCCCCCAGAGCTCAGCATCAGGACACAGTGTGGTTAATTTCCAGTGGTTGATTGTGTAGTCTGCAATATCTCTTTATAGTGACCTATTTTGTTCCTTTTCACTCTTAGTTTTACAGAAGAATCCTGTACTTTAAACAGTAGAGCACGCAGCACATTCACCCTCCCTTCACAATGGCACTGCTCAGTGTCTGCACTTTGAGTATTTGTCCATGTGAACCGAATGTTAGGACAAACAATATATGCATTTGGTTGTTTAGAAGGTTGTTGAATGATCTAATGTAAGCATGTTTATTGACACTGCCTCTTTCTAGCTGTGAATTGAACACTGAATGCTTAGAAGCGAATTGTTTCCAGGTAAGACACTAATCTGCTAAAGGACTGTGAAAATGAACGGTGCTTAACCCATTGGCCCTGACAGGTGTTTGTAAAGCATCTGTTTGCTACCTGGACCAAGGTAAGAATGAGGAAACCAGGCAAGTAGTTGCAAAAGTCCCCTTAATTGGAAAAACAACATGTCTTTTCACACCTCTTTCTCAGGTTTTAACCCTCTTTTAGGGTTTAATGGACATTTATATGATTCCACACATCTAGCTGGTGTAAAGATGATTTAGCATTTAATAAAGCTAGGTTTCAGGAAAAAAAAACAAAAAAACAAACATTATAGCTTTAGATGTTGGTGCTAGAATTAAGATTATAAACCCCAGGCCTAAAGTGTCTGTCCAATTATAATAATTTTTGGGTTCATATGTGGTCTCCCGCAAATTTTTGGAATACATCAGGGAAAAGTATCCTTGCGAAAATGGTTTAGTGTTGTTTTTCTACCTCTTGTCTTATGAAATCCATCTTTTATGCTGTAAAGAGATCTCTGCCACACCAATAACAGCATCTCGCTCCACATCTCTCTACTTCCTGTCTGTTTATCATGAATTTTTCACCAAAGCACCCGTTCACATGGCTGTCTCTCTGTGGTTCGTCTCAGTGCGTGAACCCCTTGGTTCTGGGGACTATAGTCTTGTGCCTTTTAACTGAACACACTTGACTAAATAATCAAGGCTCAGCACAGGATGACTAATGTTTCTCTTCCAGCTTTATTAGTCAGGTTTTTGTATTGCTTTTATTTCACCCTTTTATAGAGTTTTTATTCATGTTTGAAAGAGGTAATGGTGTAATTTTCCTTCGGTAACCTTTGTCTGTTGGCCATGTGGTTCAAAGCATGATAATCGCAGAACGCATGAAAATAAGTGATAAAGTGAAAGAGGGTTAAATGAAAAGTTTCAAATAATGACAAAGTGTGTGTAAGTAACCAAATGAGCTTGTATTAGTTTCTTTTTCTAAAAAAGAGAAATAAAAAAGATGAATACTACCATTTTGTTTGAGAATTGTCATTTATTGACCCTATTTTGAAAAAAAAATAAGACCCTTGAAGCTGGCATGAAATTAATCTACTTTTAAATCCAAGTTATAGATCTTATTGTGAATAATTCATCCATGTATATGTTACTTTTTTTTTTTAAAGCCTACTTTTTTTTTTCTTTTACAGTAATCTTGTTACTTTCAGATGTGTTGCAATATGGGAAAATGTTGTTACTAGTGTTTCAGCACCTTTAACTAACTTAAAATGACTGAAGGAAGCGTGCTTCCATAGTACAGTACACAGTTAGGGAGTTCTGAACAATGTCTGAACAAAGTGTTGTTCCATGGAAATCTTTGCTATACAAGCCAACAGGTCCTTGGACACCCCTATAAAATACAATATGTTTTTATGCAGGAATGTGCACTAAAACATTACTGGAATTTGTATGCCCATTGTTTTCATACTTAAGTTATTATTCATCACATAAGTGGGCACAACTTATAGAAATCATGATTGCTCTTTGTGTAAATATTATAACTGTCTTGTAGGAAGTATTCAAGCGGTGGTTCGTGCCTCTACAGTTTTAATACACTGAAAGTCAGACTCAAGCCTAGCCCCATTTCAATTACTGATGTTCATAAGCAACAAATCACCTTATAAACTGGGTAAACAGATAGGTGCATCACGTAGGTTTCTGACGGCATGTCTAAACCGTATGTACAAGACATGAAATCAAATCAGTAGGCAAGCAGCTCATGAATAGTAATCTAGTTCATGTGGAATTGGTTATGCTGTTTTCAGTAGCTCTAAGACTGCTACTGTTTTGTCTTGTCCTCTCGTTCACTTTTCCAGTCTTACAGATCTACAGTTATAGTTTCACATGGCAATATTGGCTTGATTGAATATTCACACTAGAATATCCCAGACTCAAATGTAGCTCATTAGGGCAAAGTGATGTGGAGAAACAACAGGATACTTGAAAACAGTTAGGAGATCTGGAGATATTCAAAATTGGACATTGTCTCTCCATGAGGAAAAGTCTTTTTTAGACTATATGATCTCCAGCCTCCCTGAAAATTGTCAAAACTTCCCTGAAGGCAGCAGCAGAGAGGGCAAATGGGTTGGTTGGTGTATTTGCACATGATGAAGTCATAAACTTACCGCAATATTTACATGTTTGAAGCGGATGTGTCCTGTGTATGAACAACATGAAACTTTAAAAAGATTAGATGAGTTATCCCAATTAGTCATGATATAAAATGTAAAGTTGGTGTTTCCGAGGATCTTGGTACATCAATGACTAGGCTCTCCCAGCTGATGAATGTGTCAAGACAAAAAAAAAAAAAAAAACACTTGATATTAGGAATTTAAGATGACAAAGACAGAGCTACTTCATTGAATTTACCCTTGTCCTTGACCTTCCACCCAATTCTGATTTTCCTAAAACCTTTTGTTTGTTCAACCTCAAAAAAAGCAGAAATGCCTTTTATTGTTCATCTATTGAAATTAAACCACAGAACTTAGCTCTGTTCAGTTTAGTGGCTTAAGCTTGCCTGCATTCACATTGGAAGTTGTTCCTTTGCTTTAGCAACCATTAGTTGGTTTATTTGTCTTCGGGTTACCAATGCAAATGTTTATCAAACAGTTTTCAGGGTATCCATAGAGTACAGGTGTGCCATTTACATATGTCCACCATTTTGTAAGAAAATGAGTGCAAGACATGTTCACACTGAAAAATTCAATGAAATGTAGATGTTTTGAACTTAATACATAGCGTAAGTGATACATGTGCTATAAAACATGTAAGATTTCTCTGCTCGAAAACTGTGAATACTTAAATGTACTGTACATTAAATGTACATACTGTATAGTTATATTTGAGATGATACTACCCTTTGAAATGTTGTAGTTAGATATCCAAGTACATCGTTTTTACGACATCAATGAATTTGAGACACGCAACGTGCATATGGGATTAATCAGAGCAGGTGTGTGACTGTCTGGGGCAAGTCATGACCATCTCTTTACCAGTCTTCAACATGTCCAAACAGGCTCAGAACAACAGTGCGTCAAGGTGCGCCACTCTTACCTCATCGAGATTTAGGGACAACATGGTTGATTTAGCCTCACAAAACTGTCCTGCTAGAGGAGAGGAGATTAAGTCAATCTCATTAAGGATCCAACACACTGAATGTATGACCCATATGGACTCATTGGTGGCCAGGCACAGTGAGAATGGTCCAAGTAGTCACATCCTCCCTCCCTTCACCCTTTGTGTTAGGGACAGTCTTCCAGGCTGAGGGGTTTACGAAGACTTAGTCCTGTGGCCATATGGAGCCTTCACGGGGGATTGTAGGCCAGCCGCTGTGATGAGTGTGTGATCGTTCATTAATGTTACAAAGGCGTGTGATGAGGAAATACAAGACACTGAACCTGAGCTGTTTGCTTTTTGTGAGGGAAATAAGTATGATTTTTCAAGAACATTTTGAGCAGAAAAAAACTTTGGATAGTTTGGATAACTTTTTTAATAGTAACTGCAAGTGAGTGATTTGGAAAGCTCTACATAGGCAGTAATGCTGTGCATCACACAATCAGCTTTTTGAAGCACTTAGAATTGATTTTTGTACAAGAAACATGAGAGAAACCAAAACACACTAGATTCTGAGCAAGCAAAATTTCTTCGGTTGTGATATGATGTCATGCTCTGTGGTGTCTTTTTAAAAACATAATTCATTCAACAAATAATAATAAATACAAAATGTAAAAATATACAATCTGTCCTGCAATTCTGCAAACCTGAAGCTTTAAAGTTTGTTCTTTTTATTAATCTAATATGACACACCATGACGTATAGTCCTTCTATTGGTCCCGTGTCTTCATGTGATATGAATTTACATGGTCAGACCAAATTTGAACTTTGGAACATAGTTTTTGGTCTTCCGTGTTTATGTGTGTGAATGAAAGTCAATGGAATGAAAAGTGACCATCCCTTGATTAATATACATGTTTAGCACATACAGATTTTGAGTAAAATTGTCAGCAGTTATCTTTTTAATTTTCATAACAATTATTTTTAATATTGAAAGAATTCTAAGTGCATCTTTCTGGAACAGCCTATGAGTCTTATGATTCCTTCAAATTCTGCCTGTGTAGCAAGCTCACGATGTGGAAAAGTGGTTATTTTGCATGTATTCTAAAATATCTCTGACTACTCATGGAAACACACATTTGTATGTAAAGAGTATGCTCATGCAGATATATTTGTGTGGTTTTTCTCAGGAAGAGAAGTGCCAAATTCCAGAGATGTTATTCAGAGTTTTAAAGAAATGATTTAATAAAATCATCCAACACAAAATGAAAGAATCAAAACAGCACAGCTGTTATGATGCTGCGACTTTAGGGCAGTTCAAAAGATGACCTCAAGAAAAACATCCTTTTTGTTTATTCATATTGCTGTCACGCGCCTTGTGCTTTTGCATGCCTCTAGTTTTTAGTGAAAGCACCGTTTTTAGAGAATGTTATTGGCTTTGCTACGGTGTGTTTCAATGTCACACTATCCCGTGCTTGGTCTACTTAATAAAAGCACAAGAATGCGTCCGTTGACTTCATTTTATTCTTATAAAGACATTAAAAGAGGAATATTTTTTCCTTCAAATTTGATCTTGCTTATGCTAGATTTTGAATTTCACTACAATTAGTTCAGAGGATTTATATGCTTGTTAGCTTGAGGTGATCTAATGAAAGGGAACGATTGCATCAGTGATACTTACTGTATGCCCACCTGGATCTGAATAGCAGTCATATTGACGTCTTTCATCTAAGTTGAATGAAATGCGTCAGTGCGAAGTGAGTCACTGATGCATCATAAAGTTTTCACACACTGTTGCTGCAGACTACTTTCCTGTTAAAAACTCCTATAAAACATGGCCCTGTCATTATTGTGACAGTTGTTGTGAGAGTCAACCACACAGGTCTACTTTAACTGGTAAATCTGTGGCCTTTATGAAAGGTTGCTTATCTAGAACTAAGGCTGCACAACAGGCCTAGGAAGTCCTGGCTTACAGCAACTCTTCAGTGAAAATGTTTCAGGATTGACAAGCTCGCTAAACATGAATCATTCAGCTGCGGTATGTGCTACCGGACAAAAAAAAAAAGCATGAATCTGCGTATGCCCTCATTGCATGTCTTTGTTACCATTGTGATAATGCTTTGAGTTTCGCTATTGGGTTGGGATGATACTTTATTAAAGCTCAGAAATCTTGCTCAGTAATCCCCCCCACACACCCACCCTCCACAAAAGCACTTGTGGAATTGCAGTGTAACACATGTCCGCACAAGCCGCACACAGGTCCCCACAACTGTGGTGGCAAACAGTTTGAAAGGTGGGGCTGCATTTTAGGAACATTTGTCCCACAACCCAAACATTCCACATTCCAGCACAGAGCAGCCAGAGCCTCAGTAACAGCAGCACTGCTCTTGGTTCAGGACGGGCCAATGACTGCCACACTGACGTGGAAGAGGTAGCTATACTTATGATAAGTGTGTCCTACTTGTATTACACCAGCAACAAGTCAGATGACTCACCCAAACAATCAAAAGAAAGGAATTAGAATTATTTTAATGAAAAGGAAGTCCATTTTTAGTATCACCGCCTAATTTGTAAAACTTTTGACTGAAATGCTGTTAATCACTAACAAAATGTGCTGAACAAACTTTATAATTACTGGATTACAATGATCTCAACTCTCAACATTCAACTCAACTTAATTGGTCTCCATACAAAGAATCATAACGCACCAAAAAATTGTTGTCATTCTCGTCAATCCTGCAACATTTTCACTAGAAGAGTTTCTGTAAGCCAAGACTTCCCAGGCCTGTTGTGCAGCCTTAAAGGGTTAGTTCACCCAAAAATTAAAGTCACCCTCAACCCGTAAGACCTTCAGTCATCTTCAGAACATAAATTAAGATATGTAAGAAATTAAGATTTTTGATGAAATCCGAGAGCTATATGACTCGTCCACAGACAGCAATTTAACTGACACTTTCAAGGTCCAGAAAGGTACTAAAGACATCGTTAAAACAGTCAACGTGACTACAGTGGTTCAAACTTAATGTTATGAAGCGACAAGAATATTTTTTGTGCGCAAGAACAAAACAAAAATAATGACTTTATTCAACAATCTCTTCTCTTCCCTGTCATTATCCTTACGCAATAACAACACTGTTGTGCACAGGCTTTTGTATAGGCATTCTTTGATCTTATCTGTGTTTTTTTCAGGACAAACTTCCTCATTCATCTGTGTCTTACCTTTATCTTGTCTCTATCTCTATAACTATAAATGCTATAAATGCTCTGTCTCAGTCTGTCTGTCATATGTTTTTTGCTGATTTGTTTATGGCTGAACTCAGCAGGCCTCAGACAGCACTGAAATAGCGCATGACCCCACAGTCTGCCTGGAGAGCTGGAAAATGAGAGCATGTTCCTCTTTGGGAGTGTTCATCTGAGGAGCATCTGCCTTTTGTGCCTCATTTTCACAACTTATTTCTGACAGAAGAAAAAAAAATCTTTTTACCCAGCTTACAAATCTAGCAATGCTGCAGCATAAGGTATGTTTTGCACACTGGGACCAGCATGGGATGCTGGTTTGCTGGTCACCAGCATGGGAGTGTTGGTGAACGAGATACACCAATTCAGTTTTGCTTGAGAATAGCAAAACTATGCTGGTTCACCAGCTCTAACCAGCATAAACCAGCCTGGACCAACATGGAATTCATGCTGGTTTATGCTGGATTTTTCAGCAGGCTATGGAGAACCTCATAAAAAAAAAAACTCACAGCATCTGCTCTCACTTTTCTCTCTTCCTGGCTCCCAGAAGTAATTTCCTTCCTCTTTTCTCTTTTTCGTTCTCTGATGGTGTTGCCTGGCACGCTCCTTTAAGAGGTCACGAAACCAACATCACTATTCTGTGATGCAACTCTCTCAAGTAGCCCTCTTTATCCAGCCATCATAACGTTGATCTTTAAATAGCCAGGCAAGACACATCAACACCGACTGACTCCATACTCATAGGGCAAGGTATCTTTGTCATCATGGCAACAGTCTGACCCCAAATGTGTTTATGTGAAGTGTTTTTTAATAATGATATCATGATGTTATCTAGGGCAACATCAAACCAAATGAGAAAAAAACACGGTGATGGACACCAGAATTACATGTATATGGAAAAGGGAGTATTGACACCAGCACTGGGAATGAATTATCTCTGACTTTTAAATGCACTGAGTAGACTTAGTGACTGCAATATATACTGCCGTTTACAAAAGAGAAAGAGCTTTTGGATTGCAGCCCCTGTTCTCTCAGGAAAGGTTTTGTTCTAAAGCAGTGCTATGAAAATTGCTGTTAGCGTCACGTGAGTGGCCTACTTTCCCCCTGGGCAACCTTCTTGTTCAGAGTGTGCTCCATAAAGACATAATTGGGGTACAAGTCTTGTGCAATTTATGCAAGGCCTTCATGAAAACCTGATTCAATAAAACTCTCTTTTTGTTGCAAAGTACACTTAATGGAGTGCACGATGTTGAATATTGTCAGTGATATTCATGAGTCTAAAGTTGTCTTGTTTGCTTGCAAATTAGGTGATGGTGTTTTTCTGAACAGTAAACTGAATTATCTTTACAACTTATTTTAACACAGCCCAGTAAAATGCATAAACTGAGTCTATGTTGGTTTAGGATTCAACTGTGCCATACAAACAGACTTCATTAAAAAAATGTAACACTTTATTTTTAGTGTCCTTGTTACATGTAGTTAGTTGTTACATGTAGTAATAACTATAAATTATGCATAATTACATGCAACTGAACCTAAATCAAAGCCTAATCTTAACCCTATAGTAAGTACATTTAATTAATATTACTTAGTACTTAAATGTATAATTACACTGTAAGAAGGATGCTTTAAAATAAAGGGTTACACTTTATTTTAAGGTGTCTCTGTTACATTGTAATTACACATTTTAGTACTGAGTAATAGATAAGGGTAAGTTCACCCAAAAATGAAAATTAATTACTCATCCTCATGTCGTTTCACACCCGTAAGACTTTCATTAATCTTCAGAACACAAATTAAGATATTTTTTATAAAATCCGATGACTCAGTGAGGCCTCCATAGACAGCATGATAATTAACACTTTTAATTTACGAATCTTTTGTTTCGAATCAGTGGTTCGGAGCGTGTATCAAACTGCCAAAGTCACACCCCCCAGTGGTAAACCATTGAAATTTCCAAACACTTATCACGTAACGAAGCCTCGTTTACTGAATTTACATGACTTCGGCAGTTTGATACACGCTGCGAACCACTGATTCGAAACTAAAGATTCATAAAGCTTCGAAGCTTCATAAAGCAGTGCTTAGAATTTTTTTTTTTTGGCACGCAAAATGTATTCTCATCACTTCATAATATTAAAGTTGAACCACTGTAGTCACATGAACTGTTTTAAATACGTCTTTAGTAGCTTTCTGGACATTGAAAGTGTTAAGTGTCTTGCTGGTAATGCAGGCCTCACTGAGCCATCAGATTTTATGAAAAATATCTTAATTTGTGTTCTGAAGATGAATGAAGGTCTTACAGGTGTGGAACGGCATGAGGGTGAGTAATTAATGACAGAATTTTCATTTTTGAGTGAACTAACCCTTTAAGTAACTCCATGTACTTATAGGTTTAGGATTAGGGTTTGGTTTCAGGTTAGTTGCATGTAATTATGCATAATTTATAGTTATTACTATAGTAACTACATGTAACATATGTAACAATGACCAGATAAAGTAACCAAATCACAATAAGGGCAATAATCAACAAATAGATTTGAATTTGAACACTTGGTTTTAATTATGAATTCCAGATGTCATAAAACAAATAAATGTGGTAAAAATTTCAACAATAACATTTAAAACTGTGATGATGGGAGCCCTCAAAAAGTATCAACAACTGATAATTATTATTATATAATAATGATTATTTGTAAGTCTTCTTTCCAGTGCTGAGCAGCTTCTCCTTTATTCAGATTCAGTATGTATCGGGTCAAAAGGGATCACATAGCTTGTCTGCGTCTTCAGACCTCTATAACATGACCTTTGTAGTTATAAAAAGCATTTTATGACTCAAGTCATCAACTCCATCTATTTATAGTCTTGTTTATACACTACAGCTCAAAAGTTTGCAGATGTTTTATGTAATTAAAATACAATAAGGACAGTAAATGTCTTTACTGCAACTTTTGATTAATTTAATGCATCATTGGTGAATAAAATGAATCTTTTCTCTCAAAGAAATGAAATCTTACTGACCCCAAACTTTTAAACGGTAGTGTAGATATGATTTATGGAATGAAAAAAAATAAGCGTTACATATTTTATATAAGTTAAAGACTGACAGACATGTTTATATCAGCATGTTTGTTCACAAACAAATATCATTTAAAACTTTGTAGTTGTAAATAAAATAAAAATATTATTGGAGTACGTTTTACAAAAAAAAAAAAAATCTACTTAAAATGTTTATGTTTAATTCAATGTGTTGCTTGCAGTTTCTTTGTAATTATTTGTGAAATTTCTGAGTAAAAATTGTTTCAAAGTCTACTTTTTTTTCAGTGGAGTCATGCTAGGAACAAAAGATTTTACTTCATTTTATAGCTAACTTATTATCTGTAGATATACTATTATAGAATAGTTGCTAAATTATCTGCTGTATGTCACCACAACTTTTTCTTTTAGTGCAGGGATCTGACTGCAACAGTTTATGCGAGGCAATATTTTATTTCATTTTATAATTTATTTATTTTTTTCATATTATTATTGTGCATCTTTAAATTATTTTATATGCAGTAAGGATCAAACTGACTCTAGACACATTGTGCATGGACATTGTTTCATTTCACAGGAAGCTTGTTGCTTAGCATCACTGTTGCTAGGTAAACAAGTTATTTGTAGCCAGTGTCAGGTTTCAGTTGGGACGCTGCAATGCATAAAAACCATCCTAGACAAGATTACAGGTGACTTTCGTTCCTGTCTTTCCCTTGTATCTTCCCATATGGTTCACAAATATACTTGTTCTTCTGAATAATATGAATAATAATTCACATCTAAGCTACTTTACCATTGTCTGTACAGGGTTCAGCAGGTTTAAACTTTTAAAAGGATGCTTTTAAAGAGGTCACGATTGTTGACAGGTGGGGACAAAAACAGAAACATTGGTCTGAGCCCTTTGATAATGGGAGCCCTCAAAAAGTATCAACAACTGATAATTGTTATTATAAAATAATGATTCTTTGTAAGTCTTCTTTCCAGTGCTGAGCAGCTTCTCCTTTATTCAGATTCAGTATGTATCGGGTCAAAAGGGATCACATAGCTTGTCTGCGTCTTCAGACCTCTATAACATGACCTTTGTAGTTATAAAAAGCATTTTATGACTCAAGTCATCAACTCCATCTATTTATATTCTTGTTTATACACTACAGTTCAAAAGTTTGCAGATGTTTTTTTTTTTTTTTTATCACCAAGGCTGCATTTATGTGATTAAAATACAATAAGGACAGTAAATGTTTTTACTGCAACTTTTGATTAATTTAATGCATCATTGGTGAATAAAATTAATCTTTTCTTTTAAAGAAATTAAATCTTACTGACCCCAAACTTAAACGGTAGTGTAGATATGATTTATGGAATAAAAAAATAAGCGTTACATATTTTATATAAGTTAAAATCTGACAGACATGTTTATATCAGCATGTTTTGTTCACGAACAAATACTCAGACCAGATTTGTGAACCAGTTAAAATTATTCAGTGAAAAGTGTATGTTCTGTTCTGCTTAGTTTCATTATGTTTTGGTTCTGTTTTCCCTTTTTCCTGTTTGCCTGTGTTCCTTGTCATTGTAAGCTGACCCAGGCTGTGTCCGAAATCGCCCCTATACCTTTAAATAGGGTACTATTTGAGGGGAAAGCAATTTGTAGAGGTGTCCGAAACCATAGTGGACGTTATTGAGTGCACTCATTCAATCCCATACTACACCGCAATAACGAGTGTACAATCGATATATGCTCAACGGCTCAACGGAGAATTGCGCGCCGAATGAATTCCCACATCTGACCTGAAGATGGCGCCTGCAGCCGAATTATCCATCCATCCATTTTTCAAACCGTTGGTTCAATGTGGCTACAGAGTAATATCACACACGTATAAATTCCTTTTTAATTGATTATTAAATTGTTCAATTAGGGTTTATACATGATAGTTTCCATGACAGAGTTAAATAAATCTTTTCATTACTACTGAAGCTGGCAGTTTGCTAAATTTCAGGTGATTATTATACATCAAGCACAAGCTGCAAATGCGGCAGTTTTGTGCACTTGTTTTCATTCACTCCTTCAAGTGAACTACATTAGTGGAGTAATGTAGGGAATAGTGAATGAGGGTATTGGTGATGAGTTTGAACACAGCCCTAGTTTTCTATTGTGTGCCACTTTGTTCCCTTGTGACCAGCAAATTGCAAATTGTGACAATTTGACTCAAAGAATTAATTTACTAATCGGGCATGACTACATCCCTCATTAATGTCACGAATGTGTCAAGGTCAGAAATGTCTGATGTCACGAGTTTCATTTTTACATACTGTATATTATTCCTTTAAAAATCATTAGAAAAATTTGTCAGGTTGGAAAAATGTAATGCTTTTTATGCAAACTCATTCCTAAAACGTTTTTGTCCCAATGTGTGTGTATTTGTCTGAGGGAGAAACTGTGTGTGTGTGCGAGTGTTCAGATGTCTGTGTTTGTTTTCTTTGTTTGTTGCATATGAGCAAATGGTGAAAAAAGCCCAGGCTGTCTATGGCCAGGCCTCCTGCCGAGCAGCTGTTGGCATGCTGAAGGAGCAGCTCAGCTTTGTTCTCCTACCGCACTGACCGCTGAGTGCTTTCCCATGTCAGCAGGACTGGGCTCAAAGCAAGGCCTTGAAGGACCCTATATCCGTCTGCTCATGACAGGGTGCTGTTCGCAAGTCTCCTTTTCCACTGGTCCAAGGTCAGTTTTGCGGCATATATTAGACTGATTATGATAATTAATTGGGTCAGCACAGCTGGTCATGGATCAGTATAAAAGGAAACAAGGCCGTTGTCAGATCAAGGTAAGTGAGGGAGTCCGGCTCATCCGCTCCGTCAGAGCCACAGCAATTACAGACACTTGATCAGGGATTAAACACCCGTCACAAGCAGATTGAAGGTCAAACTAACACCAAACTGGCATTGTATTCTCTGTGACATGTGTTTTAGGATTAAATTTTAGTTTTTAGGATCAAATTAAAAAAAAAAAAAAGAATAATTTCTGTTAATTATTATTATTATTTTTTTTTTTGGTGAGACAAAATATTTAAACTCATTTTAAGCTTACAGTAAATGTACAATAAAAAACAAATTATATGTGTGAGTTAAGAATATACTAATCCAGTCTAGGCCAAACCTAAAAGTGTGAAATGTCAGTTATGTACTTATATTAGTTAAACTGCCAAAAAGCCAAAACACTGCTACACAATAAAAAGAATAACAGCAAATATGAAATATTTTGTTCAACTAAGGGTACATTTACACAACAACGATGTACTAAAAACGGAAACGTTTTTTCTTTGTACAGATGATAATGTTATCAAAACTACCCATGTTCATACGGATCCACGCAAATGACAAAAAAATGCTGCATTAAGCATGCCAGACAGGTAGTTGGCGATGTCATTTTGTAAAGAAAGACTATGTGCCTGCGCACATGCGCATTCTTTTACAGAGCCCTTGCCTCGTGCACGCCTATCCACCTTATTTTTACAGTTTACTGCACTTTGATATTCTTCTCATTATTTCCCTATAGTGGGAAGACTAAACATGAAATATGCATGTGCATGACATCACCGTTTTCACAGTGTTGTTTTCAAAAACTTCCACATTGAAACCCGTTTTCAAAATTTGCGTTTTCAGGCCACCAAAACACTGTTGTCGTGTAAATGAACGGCCAAAACGTATAAAAAGTTTTCCGTTTTTAGTTGAAAACAGTGTCGTGTAAACAGCCCCTCAAATGAATGTAATATATCTAAATATATAGCTCTAAAATAATATGTATATAAAAATTATGTGTTTTCCAAACTTGGAAGTCACATATTTAAATTAATTAATTTCCATTTTTTCCATTACCATACGTGTCACGGTTCTGTTATTTTCATGGACTTTTAGTTTGTATTCTCTACCATGGACACTTAATCATCACAGCTGTTCATCATTTAGTTCATCACCATTGTGTATTTAAGTTTCTCCTTGTGCACTCTTCAGTTGTCCGATCACTTTAATGCTGAGGTTGTGTTTATTTGCCTGCCTTGTTTGGATTTTTGTGTGGATATTATTAAAGACTGTGTTTGGATCATCATCATCTTCCTCGTTGTGAGTTTTACTATCACCAAGTGTGACAAAGTGAAGGACCTTTTCTTATTACTCTGCACATAAAAATCTAACACCGTGTCTTCACCTGACGTGACAATTGTTGCGTTGCATAGTGCCACAACTGCTAAAAGCTGTCTTCACTGAACGCGACAAACCGACTGTTGCAAAGCACTTGGACTACATCAGAAATAGAACGGGGAATCCGTTTACTGTCGGGGATTTGTTGTATCGCGTTGTGTCAAACTGCACCGCATCCATTGTAGACAGTATCACTGATTATAATGGGTTCTATTGTCTTATGACGCATAGCGTTGCACCACTAGCGTCCGGTGTAGACACGGTGTAAGTAATCTGAGGTTTTACCAAGCTCAACGGCTCTGGCCGAGCAGTGATATAAACAAAACGCTATTGGCTATTTCAAAAAAGGGGAGGGGCTGTTTGATATGTCCTGCCCTGTCTTCCTGTTTCAGTTTAAATTAAATCATCAACACAATGAATAATGCTACACATTCCAAGGCACTTCAGTGGGCCTTTAATACTTGCTTTCATATTTCTATTCAGCTTCTGTAATAAAAGAATACAGAAAACTATGCTAGCCTCTGTAAAAGAGAATAGAGTAAAACACCACTAAGCCATCAGTATGAAAGATCTCTAAATAATTCAGCTCTTTAGTTATCTCAAGTAAATGCCAGTAAATTTTGCTATTAAGAATGCAGAAACTATAAGTGCTGATAATGTTGTAGCTCAAATCTTATTAGTGTGCTTTTAGCCATCTTTTGAATAATGCAGTTTGCACTTACATCCCTATCTTTGCCATCCTGATACTTTGACTTATAATTTATCCTTAATAAAGAGTTCAGAACATTTTAAATATATGTATCTTGTCAAGCTACATTATTGTCATGTAATTTAAATGAAGCCATTCAACTGCTCTAAAACATAGGGTTGTGTTTATTCTCTTGTGAGAAAGAGGAAGTTAATTTGTGGCTTTCTTTTGTGACTTCTACTGAAACAGGCAACAGCATTTTGCATTGTTAACCACAAATAACAAGGTGTAAATATTTGAATTGAGGCATAATCTAGTGCATCCTATAGTTCAAGGTTAGACTGCTGCATTGGATTGTGTATACTTTCCGGTCTGCCGTGGAAAACTCTATGCAGGAGACATCTGTGCACACTATTTGAGTTCAAGACTAATTGGCCAAGAGGCCTTGCAAGGGGTAATTCAGTTAATCCTATTAGCCAGTGAAATCTATACTGAAACGTGAGGCTTGTATTTGCAGCAATATTAGAATGTGATACGTATGCAGATGTCTGAGGCATGGCAGTTTATTTATAACTCTCTCCTCTGCACGACATGGAGAGGGATTAGCTTAGAAAGAGGTTACTATTCATGCAAGAATGATAAGGAAACACCTCAGATGGCCTTTAGTTCAAATACCCCAAGATGGCCATATTGTGTATGCATGAGCAGAGGCTCTGGCAATGCCCATCCCAGGTCTGCGCAGTATGTCTGAGGGGCGAACACCATGCCAGAGTGGAGGACTAAATGTATCCCAGGTGGACAGCATTTATTATGTAAATTAGTATTTTATTTACTTTAATATGTATCATTTTAGTTTTAGTTTTTATCACTACTGTTATTTTCTTTTTAATTTCCTATTTATTTATTTATAGTATGACTCCAGAGTTGATTATATGGAAAAAGCTGCCTTATATTTCATCCAGGGCAGTAGGTTGTGTTTTTGTAGGCCGTGGTGTCAGGTGTTGAAACGTGACTGAGATCAAGACAGGTCAAAGGATTAGTGAGCCACTGGACTGACGGTGGCCCAGTCAATGTAAAGGAATACAGAAATAAATAAGCATTTGAAAGAGAGTGCTTAGAGTTTGAGGCCTTTACTGGAGAAGAGTGGGTAACTGGAAAACCTCAATTTGGATGTGGGACAGTTAATGGCTGTGGGTAGCAAAATCTCTGCATTAAAGGAAATACTTTCAAATGATAGGCTACTTATACTTGCCTGAAGTTACATAGATTATCCACAAACATTGTAGCATGTAGGAGTGACTTATGTTTCAGGGGTAATCTTGCACACAAGTGGCTCTTGTAATCTAAATGCAGGATCAGAAGGTTTAGGCGGATTTGGCGTCTGTGCCCAGAAGCACAGGGGCCTAATGCATGAACCAATAGATCTGTAAGATGAAGCAAGTGGCTCACATTTCCTCATTGCTACTGGCCAGAACTGATCAGAGATCAGGTAGGTATGGGAAGAGAGAGTCGACAGCAGGTGTGCGGATCTGTTGTACGCCACCGTGTGCCTCATAGATTGGATAGAATGCCACCTGTGATGATTAATGAATCTCCATAGTAAGTCATAAGTGTCATAAAGGATACAGGAACAGGAACTAATGAATACAAACTAAGAGTCCATGAAAAAAATAACTGAAAGTCTGTGACAATATATTATTTAACGTATTTTATATCATAAAGTTTATTTTGTATTATACTACGGGGCTGTTGAATGCTCGAATCTGATTGGCTGATCAGCGTTCTAAGGTGTTCAATTATTTTCAGGGAAACGCACGGCTAAAGTAGTTCTAGGCAGGTCTTGACTGCATTACAGTTCCATATCATTTCGCCAAATGATTTTAGTTATTTCAATATGTCCTTACAGCCTATAACAAAACCCACAACGACACCGACCAAGCAAATAAATATAGTAAACTATAGGATGAAAACGACAAATCTGTGTCATGGTTTTTCCAACAAAATACCTTTTATTGTGTCCTGAAAGCGCATACTCTCTCGCGCTCTTTCTCTCTCTTTCAAACGTACACACGCATCGTATAACGTTAGTACGCACGTTACACACACTCGCACAGAAACTTTTTGTCAGCGCTGATCTGACGAATTAATCAGTAAAATGACTCACCAGCAAGATAATAACTGCGATTCTTAAGTAAGATGAACTTATAGTTTCGTTTCGCTATTAGAAGAGACAGTGCCATGAGAGAGGCACAGACACTCAGGCAGGCTAATTCACATATGCTCTCTCTCTGCTATCTATTCTACTGTCAAGTAGAATAGATAGTTCTGAAATGACGTTTTGGAATTAACAACGAAGGCTTAGGGTGAGATGCGTAAGAAATTAGTCCCACACACAAGAGTGTTTTACGGACAAAAACCTGTCAAATGTCTTGAAATACAACATCGGAAGAGTGTTTTGAGGTGTGGTAACCGTAGTATAAGCGGAATAATTGACTCTAGGCCATTGAATTGCATTGCATTTTTTTTTATTTTTGTCTGTCGTCAAGTATTCCTTACATAACATTGCACCTAACATTTTTTTATAGTTACATTTGGATTCCTGATGGCGTTTTGGATCTCTGTAAAGCTGTTTGGAAACAATAAATGTGAGGAAAATGTTGGATGACAATATATGTAGGTCATGTTGATTGTTCCACTGAAGAGATGACAAGTTTAATTCTCTTCGCTATTTTGTAGCCTCTGCCAACCTGGCGGGTTCCCATAGAGTAGTGGGTTACTGGGTCTGGAGCTACAGGGATGTAGACTTGCTTGAAAGTTTATCTGAGGCCCATTCAGCAAAACATTCCCAAATCAGTTGTACATGACAACTGGAGCATTTTAGCCGTGTCATCAGTTAGCTCCTGTGACTGAGAAGTGAAGTGTAAAGTGGGGCAGTTTTTCTAGCTGAGTGAGACACAAGGCACCTGGCACCCAGAAGTAGGCTAACAAATTTCCACCATCAGGTCCTTTGTTGTTTATGGAAATGACACAACGGGGAGACGCCAGGCATTTTCATGTGACTCAAACGTGCAAGTGCTGTGACCATCCACACAGACCCTGTGGTGCCCTACTAACCTGCCCTTCGTGGCATTTTGTTGGCACCCTTAATTGTACATCAATAAAATCATTGTGGGACAGATTCAAACACTCAAGTACTTCAAACACTCAAAGGATCTGATTGTTTAGCATTTAGTTTAGTCTTTAAATAGGGGTCAGTGTACAAAACCAACAGAGATACAAGGTTTGAAGAATGATTGGATGGATGGATGGATGGATGGATGGATGGATGGATGGATGGATGGATGGATGGATGGATGAACAACTAGTGAGATCAATCAAACTGTCTTTGTTGTCTATGTGAGAAACTACGGAATTCTGTTTCTGAGTAAAAATGTACTGTATTTTTTTATTTTCATAGACTTTTATTTTATATCTCAGTGACTTCATATCCCACAATTGCATTTTATCTCATAATGTGATATTACTTATTTTAAACTTTATATCAAAATGACCTTTTTTTCTTTCTTTCTTTTTTTTTTTTACTTTGAGGTGGAAATGGGCTTCCATAAGTAACCATTTTAGGATGTGAAGTTCAATTAAATTTGTTCTGTAACACTGGAATCAATCAACTTTTCTTTCCTAGTCCTACTATATTATATATAGATTTTGGTGATGACTCTCCTCTGAACCTTCTTCCTTATCTCTTTCTCATTAATTATCTCTTATCTGGCCTGAGGCCATGACGAAATGACTGGTGAACATGAGTGCAAAGCGCTTCCCTTCTCAATAATGCTTTTATTCTATGTTCCTTAAGAGTATGTGGCTTTCTGCAGAACAGGGGAAATTCCACACAGAATCATGTGACCAACCAGAATGGTACCCAGCAATTTTATGGGCAGGGTAGAAGTTCCTTATAAGTGTGTTTCCTCTGGTTATATATTGTTTTTTCAGTTCTTGATGCTTTTAATAGTATTCCTCACTTACTGTTATTAAATGCAACATAATAGAACTACATCTGCTTTTAATGGCTTACTTTGTCACGTAATAAATAAATATCCACTATGGTTCTGGGTTTAAATATATTAAATTCTCTTGAAAAATGCATAAATAAAATTAATAAACCACAGTGGCGAACTCCCCTCATGTACTTTCCGTGAGATGGTGCATCACCATAGAAACATTCCACTTTAGCAATGACTGTCACATGCAGACTGGAAAGTGGCCAAGAAAGAGATCAAATAATACATCATGAACATTTAACATAGTCTTAATGTTTTATTTTATTGCTGGCTAGTGGTGTAAAGTTTTATGACAGTAGCATTTCTAACGTTCCTATGAGTCTACCTACTTAATATGTTTGGCCTTAATGTTAATATAGCACCGTCTCTTAAGCTACAGCACCTAAATTCCACAGTCTCTGGATAAATTGGAACATGTCGAGCTGACTTCTGGGCTGGCGGGAGGGGGAAGACATGCTAACTATACCTGGGCTCTGATTGGTGTAAGTTGTGTAAGCATATGACACTTTCAATGCACAGGCAAGTTCTTGTTTCCATGCACAAACAAAGCTAAAATGTCTAGGGTGAAAAACATAGTACCATGGCAGCTTTATCTGTGTGCGTCAGCCAGTCATATCGTGCCTAGCACCATTAGCAGGAGGTGGATGACATATGGTAAACACAGGTTGAATTGGTTGGGTGCAGTGGGTTCACACACACATCTGTCCACGCAAACAAGCCAAGTCCGTTTTCAACAGACTACGTGTGAAATCAAATCCTTTTCTCAGTATAAAGTTCTCCACTGGGCTTGGTTGTTTTTAGCTTTTGGGAAGCAAGCGCGACTGGAAGCAGGTTGCCGTAAATAGACTCCGTAAATATGCCTTGGCTCAAATGATCTATGTAGACTGCAGAGTTCCCTGCACATGTGAAAGGACCAGACACGAGAATACAAATCTGTTTTTATTTCTTTCATTTGTAAGTTGCATTGGATAAAAGCATTTGCCAAATCAATAAATGTAATACAGATTGTAGGGAATCTTCAATAGATTTTAAAAAGCTGTGAAATAGGAGTAATAGACTACAAGGAGAAATAAAATGTGGGCCTTTGGTGGATTTAGTTATGGGCACCAGAAAAAATAAATAAATAAATAAAATAAAATAAAATAAAATAAAATAAAATAAAATAAAATAAAATAAAATAAAATAAAATAAAATAAAATAAAATAAAATAAAATAAAATAAAATAAAATAAAATAAAATAAAATAAAATAAAATAAAATAAATAAAATAAAATAAAATAAAATTTAGTTTAGGGTTAGTTGCATTTAAGTATGCTACAGTAAGTACATGTAACATATGTCACTGTAACAAGGTCACTGTAAATAAAATGTACAGTGAAAAATAAAATAAAAATGTGCCTCAACATTTGTCGTTTTCACAACTGACTAACTACCAATATGGTATATAATAAATAAACACTGTCTCCATCTGTTTCCATTCAACATTACCAAAACCCCCATATAAGGCCATGTATAAGTCAGAATAACGGTTTGATCAGATGGATTTTCTGTCTCTTTTCATTCTTTGAAAACTTCTAGTTATCTGCTTGGTGCTGTGCTCTTTTAAGGTCACCACCTCTATCAGAATAGGGGGCTGCAAGTGTAAAATATTGCTGACACACACTGATAACAGTCACAGGGCCCCTTAAAAGTGTTAAGGCGTGACCATGTGAAAATAAGAGCTGTATGCTCAGTGAACCATGTGAAGTTTGAATAAATATTTGCCAAAATAACACCCACATCACCTGAAAACAGAAAGTGTGTTTTACAACATCTTTGCTTGCTAACCACCAAAGTTTGCTTATGTGGGTCATTTGTGTGCATATTTTAATAATCTTTTTATTGCAGTTTACTTTTGATCATACTTAATAAGTGATATAATGGTTTAGACACGTCTTAAAATAACAATTTAAAAAAATAAATAAAATAAAACATTCCCCAAAAGCATTGTCTTAAAAACAGAATGTTTGTAGTAATTTACATGTCTGAGTTGTTTTGTTTGCTACAAGAGCACATAACACAAATACAGAGCCACAAATGACATAAGGAGGATTTCAGTCATTTCTCAATAATACCAGCTGACTATTAAAGCTGTTTGTTAATGATTCAGATCCTTTTGCAAAATACAATATATAAATCTGTTCTGTGCCTATTTCATAATACAAAAACAAGAGTGTTGAAATAATTTCAAATCTGTTGTATTCAAAGGGTGAAGCGCCCTCTTGCGTCTTTTCTGATCATCTAGTTTACATATTGGGCTAATCTTTCTAGGAAGGTAATGGAAAGATTATTATATTTTATTAGATGTGTGCTACAAAAAAATATTTTAAATTAATTATGTTCATTTAATTTTTTTTTTTTTTTTTAATAAAAGCGTAAGTAACTTTGAAACGCTTGCAGACTACGCCCTCTTGTGGCTATACTTACTCACCTCACCCTTTCCTTTCATTTTACACAACAGCGACACCTATTTGGTGAAATAATAATAATAATATATAAAAAAAAAACAGCTCAACAAAAATACAACCTTACAAAGCCTACAAGCAGAGAAAATGACGAGTTTGTTTATCCTGCTTGAATCTGAAACCAGCCTAAGCCTCTTTGTGGTCTTTGCTAGTTTAAATAGTCTCCTAGCCTGCCAGGCTACTCTACTCTTCAGTAAATTATGACAACATTTTCATGATCATAAAAAAACATACTTTTTAAACTTTAAAAATATTGTATTTTTGCAGAAGGAATGGTCATCTGTGCTTACTTTCTTTATAGGAGGAGTGGCTAATTGAGCATGTGCAATATAAATATCATCACTGTAATTTATTCCTGGTTGGAGGAATAAGCCATGTTGCAAATCTCCCTTGTCTCTACTCTCCCCTATAGGCCTAAGCAAACATTTTTATTCATCCTATCCCACAGTCTTTCAAATCCATTCACTGATTGTGACTTTTTAATTTAATATTTTCATATTAGGCTATTATTTTTTTTATTAGATCCTATGTAGCCTATTAATTACAAGCTGAAATAAAATGAAATATATAGCCTAATATGATAAATTCCCATAAAGTGAACTTCTTGTAATATTTCTGTAGTGCGCCTACATAAATAGAGTCAAATAGAATAAAAGCTTTAGTTGCATGTCTGCCGGGCACAGTATTTAAAAAAAAACATAGGCTAGGCTATATGATACTGTAAGTAGGCCTATAGATAACACAGTTGTAAAGAGATAATGAGATCAAGCAGAAATTAAAAAACATATATACAAATATTAAACAAAAATAAGATATCAGTGAATGGATTAAAAAGACTTTGGGAAGAGTTTTTTTTCTTTTTCTTTTTTGTATCTTAAATATTAATAAGCTAATAACAAATTAGTCAAAATATTCATTTGTAAATAAAAACAGGTGCTCATTTATCATCACATACTGGCGTAGCCTAAGCCTACAGAAATACAATCATAAAGTCAAAACTTCATTGGCATGATCAGGCATTTACAGTATTTACAGTATTTTTTATAAGTAAAATGATATACAGAACATTAACTATGTAAAGAGACTCATGAAATGAAGGGGAACATAAAGCAAATGCATAACAATGAATAAAACTATAACCAATAATAATAATAATAATAATAATAATAATAAACAAATATTAAATAAAAAAGAAACGATCAGTGAATGTATTTTAAGGCTGTGATAAAATGTTTTCTTGTAGGGTTACATTTTATGAGTGCAGGACAGAACATATATTTGTAGTAAATAGTTAAATATTCACAATTTCACATATATACATAATTTCATATTTAAAACGTTTATTTTAATTGCAATATTGCACTTTCAGTGTACATGCATTTTCAGAAGGTGGTGGCTCCTTTAAGAGCTCAGGCATTTCGAACTCCGCCATGACGTCAGAGCAGTAAGACGCTGGCCGAAAGTCGCGAAAGGCCAGTGCGCTTCTCGCAGAGGACTAGTGTTAGAGCGCATGTTATTCCTCACTTTTTAACTCAACATTTGTCTTTTTAATTCGATCAGCGACTTTTTAAAATAGCCTGTGACATTTCGAAGCCGTTTAACCTTGAAGAGTGTTTATGTAAGTCGCCTTTTAACTCTCTGAGCCCTGAATTGGGTGGGTTGACCCTCGACATGTATATTAGCTAGCTTAGCTAACTAGTCACCAAGAAACCGAAATAACGGCGCGTCAGAGGGTTTGTGTCACAGTTTTATCGCTTTTAAACATAGTTTATGTTCCTGGAGTCGAGCTATCTGAGGCAAATCTTCGCCTTGGGTGTTGCCAAAGAAGGACTGAAGTTCGGGAGAAGTAGCTAGTTGTTTAAGCAAAGGAAGAAAAGAGGTGGGAGATGTTGACTAACGCCAACAGTCCGCCGAACTTTCCAAACCAGCAACAACAACAACAGCAACAACAACAGAATCCACCCCAATTCGTGTTGGGAAAAGCCTCACTTCAGATCAAGAAAAATGCCATAATCGACGACTACAAGGTCACTAGTCAGGTCCTGGGACTGGGCATCAATGGCAGGGTTCTGGAAATTTTTCACAAGAGGAGTAAGGAAAAGTATGCTTTAAAGGTAAGACCGAGTCTTATAAATCTGCTGTTCAACCGTATGAACATGTTTTAGACAAGGATATTTTTTTCTGTGGCTATGTTTAACAAGTAAAACACATAATTCTTTAGCTATTTAAAGGATCAACTGTCCACTCTCTCATATTCATAAATCCTAAAACCAGTGTTTTATTCTTTATTTGGAGTGTTCGTCTTTGTGAGTTATGTTTGAGGGATTTAAAAGCAATCAGGTAAGCTTTCTACAGGTGTTCTTCCAGGGTACACAGTGATTTGGGAGTGAGTTAATCATTCATTTTAGGAGCACAATGGAAATTGGAAAGCCATCTGTTTCATTAAGAACCAGGTGGCAGGTTCCTGTTCCAGCTGGCCTTTGATATTAACGACAGTATTGGGCAGAATAGCTTGGAGAAGGCAGAGAATGACATAAGACGTTCCACCTCAATCAGGAGGGGTATTTTATTTCATTTAGACTGACGCAAATCCTCGTAGTTACGCAAAACAGGTAGGTGAATCTTGTTTTGGTCAGGTGATTGTGGAATAGGTGTGTCAGTTCACTCACTAATGTGTTGAAGTTGGCATTTGAAAATTTTTTTTTTTGGTTGTTTGTAGTGCTGGCCTGTATTTGGTTGACTCCGAGGTATTTAGTCCCACATATTTTAAATAATCTCCTAGTAGTAACACCGTTCATCAGGTATCATTTAGTGTAATTGTTAGGTCGAAGCCATAGATTTGTGGTCAGTGCTCTGAAATATGGTGCAGTAGTGCTTTGGGCAACCTGAGTCTGAGTCCGGCTCAAGGTCCTTTCCCGATCCTTTTACCCCCTTTCTTTCATTTTCCTCTATACTGTCCTATTAAATATAGGCAAAATTAAGGGTCTATATTTGCCCCCGGAATTGGGCTATATTTTACTTTTTTGTGTGCATTTTTTAAAAATAATTTAAAAACACACAGCCTGTTGTTTTATTAATGAAAAAAATTCTATAATTTCATTAACATAAATTGTTTTCGAGCAGTTATGGCTGTTAATTAAAAAAATCAACATCAAATACAAAAGTTGTGGTAATGCACAATATATCATAACACAAAAATAATTCTGCTTTAATATATGACAGTCTCTAATTTTATAGATCTGTTCTGTTGTTACAGTAGTAATATCTGACCCCTGATTTATACAGATTGCACTTTCAGGCTTCATTCTGTAGAAAAATAATTAATTAAAAACCCAGGGTAACTATGTGATGTATAATTAATTTCTGCCTTCCACAACCTCACATCACAATAAAATATACTTGTATAAAATGATTTCCATAATCATAGTCTTGTCAGTAGAACTGTGGTGACCATCGAAATGATTGTATTTCGTATTTACAAGGTTTTTGACCTAGGGCTGCTGGATTATGGCAAAAATCATAATCACGATTATTTTTGGTCTATATTGAATCTCAAATATTTTATACAATTATTGGTGGACGATATGATCAAAGTTTTCTTTCACGATACGAGTCATTTTAAATATCGGTGAAATTTCACAATTATCGATGGTTCAGCAAAAACTAATAGATTAATGTAAGAAATAATTACATAAGACAAGTTAACAATCAGCAATACAATAATAACAAAGAAACAAAATGGCTAAATACAACAGAACAAAAATACAAATTAAATAGTGTTTTAAGTTTTTCAGGAAGACATACTAACAGTGGTATTCAGAGAAGTAATAGCCTACAACAAAAAACTGAATAATGAAATGTAAAATACACTGCATAGTCTTACTGTACACATTAAATATATATGAATCCTTATTAAAGCTACATAAGTTATTCAGTCAGTGATTTTTTTTTTTTTTTTTTTTTTTTTTTTTTTTTTTTTTTCCCCCAGTGAGTGTTGATATAACAGCACTGAAATAACAGACTGCAGCAGGTATATTAGGCTGCTGTCATTTTAAGAGCTAACTCATGGATCCTATATACCAGGGGTGTCAAACATACAGCCCGCAAATACGGCCCACGACAGTGTCTAACCTGGCCCGGGGTATGATTTGAACAATAGTAGAAAATAGGCCATAAATTGTAAAGGTTTTAAGTTTTATTTTGGCCGATCTCTCTCTATACTCTTATACTCTTTCTACTCACTGTCTGCGCTGCTATAGCAGCAGAGTAGAAATGCAGGGGTGTTCATTCACGTCTTTGTAACCTTTACTTGGTTGAGGTCTTTTTAGAGACATTGATTATTACAGTGAAATATTTTTTTTTTTTTTTGATGTGTCCCCAAAATGTTGCTGTGATCACAACTACAGAGAAAGATCGTCTTCAAGTCGTCTTAATGAAGGGCACTACTGTAAGATCCAGCATTTGCTTTTTGATTCAGTTTGGTAGGATAGGGTGATTATCTGTTGAAGGAAAGCCCTGTTGATCTTCCAGGGCCACTGATGATGTCAGCACCCTGGCTAGCTTTCTGTCATCGTGCTGGATGGTCTCTGTACTCTCCGGTGACGGATCTGGCTCAGCCCCACATTCATCACCACACACGGCCTGACTATTTTTAGCTGCAAAAGACCATTGCATGCTTGTGGGAGGCAGGAAAAGAGTTGGGTGACTGTGAAGCATGAGATGGATAACGACCGATGGCAGTTCGGAGTCCATTTATGATCTGAGTTATAGACACAGATATTTACCTATCACTGTGATTTAGTGTTTGTGCGTCAGGGTGCCTTTGATCCGTATGTTTAGGGAAAATTGAGTCATAGCTGACCTGCCTGATTGTAATTTTGTTAACGACAGTGCATTTCCTTGTGTATGTGTTGGGGAAATTGGCTTGTTTTTTTGGGGGGGGGTTTTTGCACTTGTGCTTGTGACCCAGTTTACCTGGAATTTAATTTCCTGATCTCATACCAAAAACTTTAGCTTGATCCGCAGGTATCATCGTATTGAGTAATTTAATGCATGAGGAAGAAAAGAACGGTCTTGTCTTCAAGCCAAGGAATAATTAGTTTTGAGGACTCGCACCTTTTAGACTTCACTGACACTGTGATGTTTAATTCATGAATGTGCAGGTTTAAACTTGTGAAGTATCTATAAAGACTGCCATCAAAGCCAGCTGCAGTTTTGTTCTAAATGCAAAATTCTATTAAAGGTCTGTCGGGAGGTCTGTTTGCAAGAAACCACAACAGCCTTTAAACCTGGACATGCTTTTTTGGATTGATTTATGCTAAACCCATTCTGTGTTTAACATTTTGCATGCAAGTAACAACACATCCCTAATAAACTGACTGACATAGTTCCAAGATTTTTCAGAGAAAAACAGAAAAAAATCACTTCCAATGTTTTTCTCAGAAAATGTTACTTTTTGATCCATGTATCAGACATACAAGCTCTGATGTTTTGCTGATTAAGTTGAGGATTAAATGCCACATGGTGTCTGTGCTTAGGTGTTTGTGGCTTTTATTTTTCCTACTTCTGAGTAACTACTGAGGAACCCTACTGTCTCACTAGCTCCGATTCAGAAAGTAGGTTTCATTGATGTTATGCTGCCTGTTTCAGTTCTAATGAAATTATGAATTGCAGTTAGAAATTATTTTAGGGATAGTATGCAGTGCAACTCTGTTTTTAAACACAGAATTGTTAGTAATATCAAATCAGCCTTTGGTTTAAGTGTGCGGTAGTTGTAAAGAACACCAAAACAATAAAGACAACAGGTGCAGTGTGCCCTGACTTAGATCCTAGCAGATTTGTTTTATTATTATAGTAAAGAAAAATGTCAAACATCTACATGAGTTAACTCAAAGTCCATCCTGTGTCAGCCTGATTTGGGATGTGTGCCTGATTTTGAAGGTGGGAATTCTGCATAGATGCTAGACCTAGTCTGTAGAATAGATTACAGCTTAGACAAAGTGTTATATGGTAATCTCAAATAGAAAATATATAGCATTTCATTAGGTCTGACACCTAATGGTTGACTAAACGTTAGTCGGCGAGAAGATGCTTGGTCAACTAAATTTTAATCAGTCGGTTAGTCACAGGTAAAAAAACTTCACAGGAATTTGCAGTCACACAGTGACAGATTGCTAACACGGCCAGTCTGTGTGGTAATATGCCGGGCAGAAAATCCAAAATGTGGGAACAATGCAAGTTTACAGAGTTTCAGTGACGGTACTACATATTTGTGGAATATTTGTAGGTCCTAATGCCAAAATGCCTGATTTTACCAGTAAAAAGGGGCCTACATTTTTTTTTAAATATATGTAGTCAGTGACGGTGCAAGCATATGTGTCTATCATAATTCTGTATATTCTGCTTCAGAATCATGAATTTTCTATTCCGGTGTCACCATTGCCCTTTTGCATTGAGGACCAGGACCATATACAAGCTTATTTAAGTCCACCCCATAATACCAAATTTAGCATTTTAATCAACAGTAGGCTTACACTTTTGTTAACTTCTTACCATAGAAGTAGAAGTCTTAGAAGAAATAATAATAATAACTTTAAAAACTCTTATTTTGGCTCATAGTATTGGATCGGGAGTTCAGTATTGCGATAGTATCATATAGTGACATGAGTGTTACACCACTAGTATTTAATAATGTTTGCTGATCTGAAAAATAATCTGATCTGTGACTAAAAAAAAAAACGTTACATGACCCGAACTGTGAGTTTTGTGATCCGTTGCACCTCTAATTGTCCATATGTTGTAGTGTTTCAGTTTGCTGCTGTAGGCTATATTTTATTCATTTGTGTATATAATGTATATTTGTTTTGTTTGTGTTCGGACCTCTTGAGTTTTCAGTCTTGTTCGTTGGCCTGATTATATTTGCACTGATATTTCTCTTTTAAGCTTTTCAGTTTGCTGTAGCCTTTAGGGGCTGTTTACATGTCGTGTCTAAAAACGCATGGAAAGCGGCGGCAACGCAGCTTTCTCCTTCATGCTCTCCATGACGATGAGGAAGTTTCAGCAAAGGGTAAATAAATTTCCAGCACCGAAAATCTCTTGAAGTAGCTGTGTTACTAGATTTATTTTTGGAGAAGAGAAAAATATTTGTTTTGGTGCTCCTACATTGGCTGAGCTTTCAGTATTGTCATGGAAAGGGTGTAGCTGATTGGTTGGTCTTGTTGGAATTCTGAAAAGTTTAGATTTTTCATCTATTGAGTGTAGACGTGGCTGGACAAAATGAGTGTGTTACAATGCATGAGCGTCGGCACAACATCAATCTCTATTGTATGCGTGCTTGCCGCATGTCTAAATTTAAAATAACAAACTTGAGCGCGCAAAAGATGCGACGTGTAATCACCCCCTTAGTATCTGTCCCCCGACTAATCGATGACTTAAATGAATGACTAACAGTCGACTAGGAAAATCTTTAGTCTGGTAGGGCAGACCTACGTTTCATATCACAGCCTGTTTCCAACTTCCTACTGTTCTAATGTTATGATTCAAGTTTATTTATAGCATGGTCTTGTGATAAGGCCATTTATGTGTTTATCCTTGCTTGGTTCTATCTTTTGTCTATGCCATGCCCCTTGAGCAATAGGACAAAGTCTTGTCTGTTGCATCAACAGGCCCTGAATCTGAAGGACCAGTTTATTTTAAATAGTTAAAAAAAAAAAAAACCTTAAGTTATCATATCTTGTAATTATGTAAGTGATGTTTGAATTAAGCTTTTTTTTTTCTTTAGCTGCTTTTTTTGTACTTCCAGTTTTATAATTTCCCACACTCTCAGTATTAAAATGTAGAACATTCAGTGGTTTAAAATTGATTCCATCTAGCTTCTCACTTATAACCACAATTTAGGTCAGATTTAGGCTAAGTCTGCATTTCAACAATGTCATCAAAGGGAATCTAAATGTTAAGAGACATGTTAACAAGCTGTTCAAATCACTTGGGAATGATCAGAAAAACATGGCTAAATTTGATTCTGAAACCGAATATGCAATCCATGTCAGAAAGGCAATTACAGTTTTCTGGAAAACAAAGCTTGTAAAGCATGGCTTAGAGTGAGTGTTCTTTACAACCTCTTAAACAAGGAAGTCATGTGATTCACCCTCATTGAAGGCTGTGTCTGAAATTGGTTCCCCTTATACGATCTGTTAACTGCATGAATTGGATTGACATTCATCTTCAAACAGAAAACAACTGTCCATTATTGTATATTATAATTGAGTCCTTTGAATGCTGAGCAGCTATTAGTAAAAGATCAATTTTTTTCAGCTCTTCTGTTAACTCCTGTGTGTGCCATTAAAGAGCTTTCTGCTCATTCATGATTTGTGGTTATAAACAGGCGGTCTTTCTTGCATGTTGGAAGGAAGAGGAGAGAAGCATGCTTGTGTTGCTTATAATGGTAACACTTTACAATATAGTTCATTAGTTAAACATTAATGTTAGTTAATGAAAATACAGTTGTTCATTGTTTATTCATGCTAGTTCACAGTGCATTAACTAATGTTAAGCTTTTAATAATGTATTAGTAAATGTTGAAATTAACATTAACAAAGATTAAATAAATGCTGTATAAGTGCAGTTCATTATAAGTTCATGTTAACTAATGTAGTTAACTAATGAACCTTATTGTAAAGTGTTACCCTTATAATAAACAAAATGTGTGCGCTATCAGAATATGTACATCAAGGTGCAACTCTGATTGATAATGGGTGACTAGGTTTATTAGCAGATCTCAAATAATAATACAAGGGGTGATTTATCCAGTTGGTGAAGTTTGTGTATGGCCATGTTCACACAGCAGCAGAATACGGCTGTCATTCCTGTATTTGAGTCCTTAATACGGTTACGTTCACACACAGTACAGTTATTTATGGGAGTGACAGCCGCATTCTATAACTGAACTCACACCCGTAATTTTTCAGGACTCACAACCGCATTCACAACCCTTGGAACATCCGCGCTGTATGAATGGAGCAGGACTGGACAACTAGTTGTCTGTCAGGTCATGCAGTGCGAGAGAGTCGCGCTTCTAAGGTGTTTTGTGTGCGGTTATGCTTTTGGTAACTTACAGCGACAGAGATATGAGCTCTGTGTCTTAAGGTGTTAAGATCCAGTCACTGTGCTCCACCAGAGCGGCTCCCGTAAGTTTTGTTACTTTTCCAAATTCAAATGCCGTGTCATGCCCGAGATGTCACAAAGGACGTAACACGCGAGTGCAACTGTTAAAGACTCCGGCTTGCGCGTGTTTACATGCCGCTGTTGGTTAATGAAGTTTTGATGGATGAACTCGCTGTTCAATTAGTCTCTTGTCATGTCAAAAGTGATAATACATTTCAGTTTTATGGTTATCGCCATCTTTAATATTACGTTGGCCACTGTCGCTATGGTTACTAGTAAGAGAATACGGGCTCGACTCATTGCACATTCATACAGTGTTCCAGACGCTATTGTAAGTTGCTGTGTGAACGGGACATTTCGAGACTCAACACCTGTAAGTAAATGCGGTTGTCAGTCTCAAAAACTGACAGTGTGAACGTGGCCTATGTGGACTGAAGTAGAAGCAAAGAGCATTTAGTTTTGTAAGTCAGTGAAATATACTTGTCTTCATAGCTGTATTCCTCCATTTTATCTACATTTGTGCAGCTCTAAAGCATTTTACAACAGTTAATTTGTTAGTCAAAAATATTAATCGTAATTGATCAATTCCTAGTCATGATGACAGAGATTTGTTTCTAAACACATTATAAATGTTAGAAATGTATTGCTGGAAACACATTACAAAGACTGTGAACTGTGTAGTACTGAATTGTGGAGTTGGATTGTTAAACAGTTTTTCACCATTTTTGTGTTCAGGATTTTTTTGGGCAGGTGACGCACTGGAACCACTGAGCATGGCCCCTCCACACTATAATAACTAGAGCACATTAGCATCAGTGGTTTGCTTGCTCAATAGTGAGTTACTGTCATTACCGTTACTACAGCCTACAGTTTGCTAGCTAGCTATGCCTTCGTCACGCAAATGCACATTACATGGTTGCGGTAATTTACAAAAAGGCTCTGTCTCCTTATTTAAATTGCCTAAAAACGATGATATCAAGAGGTTGACTTTAATTTTTTGAAGAGCCATCTTGATGGAGAGCTGAGGATCACCACCAACACTGATATTCACTGATAATCTGCTGTTACTGGTGAATGGGGCTGAACCGACTATCTCCTGTCCCGGCCTTCATCCTCCCATCCCACCGACATCTGGTGCCATTTACTTGGCTTTTTTTTTTTAATCATTCAAATTTGGCTGGGTGGTTAATAACAAATTTTTTTGTGGTGTGACAAACTCTGAACTAAAATTGTCAAAAGTCCTGACCGCGATACCAAGTTGGTACTGAAATTTTAAAAATGTGAGACTTTGAGTGCTGTTGAGAGGATTTATAAACACCTCTGTTACGTTCCCCTCCCAGTCTAGGGGTCAGGAGGGGAGGTAACAAAAGAAAAGAAAATATGATAAAAAGTAACGCAGAGATGTTAAAAAACAAAACAAAACATAACTTTAAGGAAAAAAAAAAAAATGTTTTTATCCTTCATGTACCAAAAAGCTTAAAGGTGCAATATCTAAGAATTTTGCAGTAAAATATCCAAAACCCACTAGGCCAGTGTTATATATGTTGTTCACTTGAGTACTTACAATATCCCAAATGTTTGCAACTCTTTGTAAATCGTGAGAAAATTGCAATTTTAACCAAGGCTCCGGGACGTGTGAGGAGTCGCCTGTCAATTGCGTCATACCAGAGTTTCTGGTTTTATTTAGTAGAAACCATGGAAATGACAAAGACACTTTAATATTTACATGTTTTAATAGACAAGGGAACAACTGTTGATATATTTATAGACTAAGAAACTAATTATTGTTATATAGCTCAACATGTTTGAGATATGACTATCTTATTGTTTAAATCTAATTTTCTTTTTTATGCTTTACCATGCTTTAGAAAAATACAATTTTGTCATGTAGCTAATATAGCATAATCAGGTGCAGCTTTATTTTTAGTAACAGTAATACAGCATTTTTTTCATCATACAATATGTTTTAAAATGAATGGCATGCTATTTATCAACACAAGCCATCCAGCATTTAATATATTCTAAAATCGATCTAGCTTACTGCAGTGTGCAACAAGTGTCTCACAGCAGCCGCGGAGCAAATGCAACGTTATAACATTTAACACACTCAAATGTATCTAATCTCATCCTCATGACCGGAAAAGCAGAAGCAGCGCCAACGACTGTGGCATAGTAAAAGTGCCGCTGCTCGCGGCGTGTTGCGCAAATCGCTCCAGCGGCCTTGTTCAGCTCCCGCAACACTCTGTGCTGCTCTGCTTCATACTACAGTAACGTTAATAGCATCCATGAACATGATTTCTTCCCGCGTCCTATCCCAGTTGTTTTCCACCGGCTCTGAGGTGAAGACCACATGTCCCAAGATTCCGTGCTCAAACCTGGCATCATCAAGCTACGCCTTTGTTTTGAATAGGTCTCTAGTGACCTCTAGCGGACAGAAATTACATATTGCACCTTTAACAAAAATAAGAGAGTATGGCCTAAAATAATAAACAGAACAGAAGCTAACTAAGGTTTAGAGAAGCTACTTACCCTGCCCAAAAACAAAGATGAAAATCAACAGCATAAACTTTCCTGAGCTTCCCCTCTGACCAAAAACAGGAGAAAAAGATTGTACACAAAATAAAAAGGCACTCTCTCCCTGCATTTCCCAAATAACCATAAACTAGTTAAGAGAAGTGATACAATGCCTTTTAGTTACCCACACAAGGATAAATCGGTAAGCAAGCTAAGTTACCGTTGCTGACAGAGCAAATAAGTATAGGCTCACACCTAACTCAAAGATATAAGCACTTGTTCTCACTCAGCATACACAGACAATTTCCACTCTAAGGCTGGGGAGAAATGTTCCTCAGCACAGGATCTTCTGAGTGCACCATTCATACTGCTCTGCTCAGACTCAGGCATGCTCACAACGAGTTGCAGCTGATGGTAATTAGCCTGAGTAAGAGAGTGAGAAAGAGAGCACAATACAGGGCACGCAAGCATTTTCTCACAATAAAGTGATATTAGAACACCCTGGGACGTAACAACCTCTGTTTGGTCTTTGTGTTTACATGCTCATCAAATATGTCTGTGATTGGCTGCAATGATTAATGGATGGAAGCATTTGAAAGCACACGGATGTGTTTGAATTTGAAAGCGGGAGCGTTTGAATGCAGGTGTCTATCAGCGGACCGGTCCACTGATGGACGCCTGCTTTCAAATGTATATGTAAGCAAGATCTGATATGCAAATTATGATAGAAGCACTCAGTGAAGAGCGTCATTGATGTCTATTTACATGTTTTTGAAGCGTTGATCATTGTAGCCAATCACAGACATGAGCGTGTGAACATAATTGCTAATCAGAGAGGTTTACGAATCTGCTCAAAAACATCACATTTTTAAAACTTCAGTACCAACTTCGTATCTCGGCCGGTACTTTTGACACACTACTCAGAACACATTTAATATTGCTTTACACAGACAAAAGGCATGTCACATCAGTCTGCCCAGGCAGAGTGTTCACATCTGTTTTGGGGCTTTGGTGAGGGTTGCTATGGCGTTCTTTAGCTTAAAGCAGGTTGTGGAAGAGACACCTGGTATTTTTGCATTTGTTTTCTGTGTATGAAAGTGGCTGTGGCTGACGTGTTACATGAAAAAAGGAAACCTGTCTTAGTGGTGATCCTGCTGGCAAATGGCTGTACTTCCTCTCTGTCTCTATAAAATTGTGACTGTTAGAAGTAATTTTTTTTTCTAGTAGTAAACCAACCCTAGAACCACACCTGTGGGTAAACTGGCAAATAACTTAAATTTTAAATGTAGTGACTAATTTTACATTTGTATTGCATATACAGTATTTGGGTGGATCCGTCTTGCTTATTCTGTTTTTTGTATTGCTGATGGATGTGTAAAATGCTAAGATTATGTAATAATTTTAAGTTGGAACATGGCATGAATTAGAAAGCATTATGGTATGACCAAATGTCACGACTGTGGTCATGTTTTAACATTTTAACCTTATTTTGAGGTAAGGGAAACTGTTACTTACCTCCCATGTATGCTACTTCTTTTTCTTCCATATTATAGTCACCCTGATTTAAGTGACATTTTGTGTTTTGTAGGTTTTCTATTTAGATCAGAAAGATGTCACCTCTCAACCCACAAGATCTCACATGCCCCACAGACACCGGTCCAGCTTGATTACTCAATAGCGGTCTCTTTTTATTTTAGTAAAATGGAGGGTTTTTACTCTGGGAGCCTTGAACCCAGCCTAATGAATATGAAATCAGCTTATTAGACTTAGGAGCAATCCCCTGTGTGGCTCTCCCTCCATTTCCATGGAAGTTAATTGACCACATCCACTAAGAAGTTTCCCATATCTCAAGCAGTGAGACAGGTGGAAAACCCCTAAGGGAAAACAGATGACTTGGCCAAACAGAGTCATGACTGCTGAAAGGATCATTATCATTAGCTTAGTGATGGTGATTTACACTGAAATGTCATCTGATAACAGGGAAATTACATTAGTGGATTGTCAGATTTGATGGCAGTTTTTCAGATTGCATTTATGAGAAGTGGGAATCAAATGGGTCAATGTAGTGATCTCTAATGTCTCAACACAACTGCACAGTCAACTGGAGGAAGTGGGGGCAGGATGTATGGCGGACTTGTAGAAGTGAAACTACTAACCGTCATATGCATTTTTTTTTTTTTTTTTTTTTTTTTTTAAACATGTGAGGACACCTGGTGGAGGAATTTTGTAGTGAAGATTGACACTTCGAAGCAACATTTGTCTACCTTTCTTGTGCAAATGCCATTTCATTAAATTAAATTAATGTAAACTACAGGTCTTCCTTATTAGCCGTTTCTGAAATTGCTCCCTGTTCCCTTCATAGCTCACTATTTAGGATATGAACCATTTCATGCTGTAAAACTTAAAGTTGGCATGAAATGAAACTTTTTATTTTTTATTTTTTAGATGCAACATGCATTGATCTTGTTGTGTCTTATTTTAATTTTTTTTTAATTCAACCAAAAGGTCAGTGTGTGATGTTTAAGTTCTCTGTCGGTCAAACTTCTAAGGGTCAGAGAAACTTCCTCTCACGTGCTTTTGTTTCCACTCTCTCCAGTGTTTGTATGCGTGTAATGGAAGTCAAGGGAGTGCTCTAGTGTGACTGCTCTTTAACTTTGTGTTAATGTACAACTTTTAGATGGCTTATTAAGGAGGGGTGTTGTTGGTTCATTCATCTGATTTTAATATTCCCTAATTACGTTTGTATTTAAATGTAATCTAAAGGCCTAGCTATGTTTGCGTGCACCCAAATAATCTGTTTATAATTGGATCACGGTGGCTTTCTCTGGTTCTGTGGTGTCTAGGCCCTACGTATTAGGGTTGTGTATTGGCAAGGGCTTCACGATACGATACATGGGTCACGGTATATTGCAATACAAGTTTTTTTTTTTTTTTAATTGCAACTTCTGGTGTACCACCTAGGGTATTCTGGTATGTATATCACATTATATTGAAAACTGAAAAACTTCTATTCTAACTTATTAGCAATGGTATTTTCACAGTTTCACAGAACAGTGAACACACTGAAATGTAAAGTGCATATTGTGTAAATGAAAACTTTTAACTAAAGATGTAGATCAGGGATGTCCAGCCCTGCTCCTGGAGAGCTACCTTCCTGCAGATTTCAGTTCCAACACACCTGTCTGTAATTATCAAGCAGCCCTAAACACCATGATTAGCTGTGGCCTCTTTAAGAATGAATGTTCTCTATTGAACTGTCTACCTCGCATGTGCGCCACGAATACCGCATGTATGCCGGTATATTTCATTTTCTGTTGCTCAGTTAAGTTGTTTTGGTTTAATAAGTGACGCTGTTGACAGTGGGAAGTTGGTGGAAGATCGTTATGAGTTCATCTTGAGGGTGAAATAAAACACAAACTGTGAAAATGGTTCTGTGATTCTGACTGTTCCCTGCTGTAGATTGAGTTATGTTATGGCATCGTCCGCTCCGAGACTACGACGTGAGCACTGCCTCGACTGCACAAAACGCTTCCACAACGAGAGAAGGCGGCAGTCGTGTGGCGATTCCACTTGCCGCATCCTGTGTAAAACTGCCTTTAGACAAGCTGCCTTTCCTCCTAAGTGGTCAATTAAAAAAGAAAAGTTTGGCACACCAAACTTTTTTTTTTTTTAAGGCTACTCTCAACTTTTTGACAATCTTGTGAATAAATAATTTTATCCATTGCCTGTGGTGACCGTAAGTGCTGTTGTGGGTTACCAGATGACATGTTGCTTTGGCAGCAAGGGAGTGAACTCTAGACGCATTCACTTTCCACAGCTCTTCATGTGAGCACAAGCCAGAGTGCCTGGCCCTTTACAGGAAGTCAAGGAAGGTGTAACACATTAGAGAGCTGCAGTGACAGTAAGTGTTACAAGCAGTGGTGGAATGGAATGAGAATGAATCTGTGATAACAAGAAATCAGTTCTGAACAAATAAAAGCACGTAATTTATGATGTGTCTTTGTTATTATTTGTCATAGACAAAGCTCCTTTTGAGTTAAGTCAGAGGGGTCGCTGGCAGATGTCTTTAATCAGATCAAGACACTTTGACACAAACATGTTTACTCACATGTGGATGGCCAGTCATCACAATGAGCAATAGTCTGTCATCACACACGCATGCACGTGCACACACATTCCCATTCCCCAAACTCATCCTCAGGGACAAAGGGCATTTCATACTAAAGTAAGATAGTAAGTAGCTTACAGGCTGTTGTCTCCTCAGTTCCTAAACAGAAGCAGGTGGAAGATGCTGGCTCTCCAACTCCAGCCCTCCCTTTCCAACCTCTAGAAACCCCTCACCCCACTCCTTTGTGTGCTTGCGGAGGGGATCTTTTGTACTGGGCCTCAGGAAGGTGAATGGGCCACATCTGCTATGCTCCCACTGAGCGGGTGAAGGCAAAACACTGATAACAGATGGACATGATTTTCCTGCATATGTACTGATATTAAAGATAGTGGGACTTTGATGGTGGCTTAGTTGTTTGATAGTATAGTAACAGTCCAAAATTTTGATTAACTTTTCTAGGCTAACTCCGTATATTAGCTCATTTTTAAATGAACTTGTTTCTTTATAGTGTATATAGTATACATACTTAAAAGTACACAGACGTGAATGCTTGACCAGCGTATTGAAACAGAATAATGTGCGCACCAGAACAATTGCTTTGCGTTACAGTAATGTTATGTTACTGTACTGATAACAAACCTTATTACTCAAGGGGCTGAGATATATATATATATATATATATATAATATAATTTTTTTTTTTTTTTTTAAGAAGTTGTCTGCTTCAGAGATAATGTGATATTTATTATGAATTTTGATGTGCTGAATTCAAATATGAATATTTCATGTCTGTATGTTGTGTAGATAGTACTGGTCCCCTGTCCTGTTTATGTAACACTTTAAAAATCAGATCAGCAAAAGGGTTATATAAATCAAATTTGTTATGAAACAAAAGGCAAACTTATGTACATAGTTTAGTCCTGTTCATTGTCTACTCTGCACTTCTTAGCTTGTCTCTTGTATTCATTAAATGGAGCATCTCTTGTCACTGTCCAGCTATTGTCTGCAAGCATTGATGGGCTCCATTTGAAATTATCTGCACTGTTCATACAAGTATGAGACATCTCTGCTCACTTTGGCTAAACAGAAATATGTCCCTTTGCAAAATAAAACCCTGATAAATAAGAGCTTGACACTGTATGACAGGGCTGCAAAATTCAGTTCCTGCAGAGTGTAGCTTCAACCCTTATTAAATGCATCTAATCCAGCTCATCAAGTCCTTCAGGCTTATTTAAAAACTACAGGTATGTGTGTTGGAGCCGGGTTGGAACTAAACTCTGGAGGACTGCAGATCTCCAGGAATTGATTTTTGCACTCCTGCATGTATGATGCAATACCAGGTTTAGATTGCATCACTGATTGATTTGCCTTAAAAGCAAGTACTCTCCAAACCCAGTCAGAGGTTTATTCATATATCCAGTCAAAGATTATTTCTGATTTAAATTGATATCCCTTGCCTTTATTACTCAGTTATCCTCCACCATTCCCAAGTCAAGGGTCGTATACTGATCCAATAGCATATCTTGAAAACTAGAGCCAATCAACAATTTTAAGCATTTTTTTTTTTTTTTTTTTTTTTTTTGAGACTCAGAAATAGTAAAGCTTAACTGCATTTATTTCAGAGCGTTTTGGTTGTAGACCAGTGTATTTAGTGCAATGTTTAGAATGCATATTATATCCATGTTTTGTCATTTGCTCGCCCTCATGTTCTTTCAAACCTGTATGAATTTTTCTTCTGCAGAACACAAAAGGAGTGACATGAGGGTGAGTAAATGATGACCGAATTCTCATTTTTGAGTCTGTCTACGTTGACATGCACTATAAAAGTTTGATTTCAGTTGGTACAAAGCAGTGGTTCTCAGCCAGGGGCTGGGGTCTCAACAAACTTTAAAGGGGTCTCAAGATGAGTTAATGATTTAAAGTAAGAAAAAATACACATGAAAATAAGCTAATGTTGGGTACACACTAACATTTTTTTGAAATCTTATAAGATTTACAAAATGTGAAAGACCACAAACATGAGAACAAAAAAAAAAAAATCCTAGATTTAACCATTTTGCTCCTATAGTGCAAGGCTCAAAACTGCAACCGTTTTAATCGCATATGCTCCCTAAATTTAATGTGTGCGATCACAAAATATATTTGGGAGCATTTGTGCAAGTGAAAATAATTCCTGAGATGCAACCTGTTTTCATTTCTCTACAAAACATTCGCTAATTATGTGCTTGCTGTGACCTGATACAGTGACCGTTCCACCATTCTATCACACAACCAATTATATTCTTAAGTTTAAAGCAGACTTCAGGCAGGTTAATCTGTCAATCCGTCAATCTCCCTTTCACTGTGCAACCGTTTCACGTGACCAGGAGCTAAGTAGCGCTCAAAATGTAAAGAGCTGAAGAGAGAAGATAAAAATAAGTTACAGCAGGGCTCGACATTAGCACTTGGATGCTTAAAAAAAAAATAGGGAGTCGCCAAAACACGAGAATAACTCTGATTTTAGTGTAAGTGGCTATCTAAATAATAATATACAGGTGCTGGTCATATAATTAGAATATGATCAAAAAGTTGATTTATTTCACTAATTCCATTCAAAAAGTGAAACTTGTATATTATATTCATTCATTACACACAGACTGATATATTTCAAATGTTTATTTCATTTAATTTTGATGGGTACAACTGACAACTAAGGAAAATCCCAAATTCAGTATCTCAGAAAATTAGAATATTACTTAAGACCAATACAAATAAAGGATTTTTAGAAATCTTGGCCAACTGAAAAGTATGAACATAAAAAGTATGAGCATGTACAGCACTCAGTACTTTGTTGGGGCTCCTTTTGCCTGAATTACTGCAACAATGCGGCATGGCATGGAGTCGATCAGTCTGTGGCACTGCTCAGGTGTTATAAGAGCCCAGGTTGCTCTGATAGTGGCCTTCAGCTCTTCTGCATTGTTGGGTCTGGCATATCACATCTTCCTCTTCACAATACCCCATAGATTTTCTATGGGGTTAAGGTCAGGCGAGTTTGCTGGCCAATTAAGAACAGGGATACCATGGTCCTTAAACCAGGTACTGGTAGCTTTGGCACTGTGTGCAGGTGCCAAGTCCTGTTGGAAAATGAAATCTGCATCTCCATAAAGTTGGTCAGCAGCAGAAAGCATAAAGTGCTCTAAAACTTCCTGGTATATGGCTGCGTTGACCTTGGACCTCAGAAAACACAGTGGACCAACACCAGGAGATGACATGGCACCCCAAACCATCACTGACTGTGGAAACTTTACACTGGACCTCAAGCAACGTGGATTGTGTGCCTCTCCTCTCTTCCTCCAGACTCTGGGACCCTGATTTCCAAAGGAAATGCAAAATTTACTTTCATCAGAGAACATAACTTTGGACCACTCAGCAGCAGTCCAGTCCTTTTTGATGATATTCTAATTATATGACCAGCACCTGTATAATGTATATGTACTGATGGTAACAAGGTTGTGCAGCCTCTCGAAGAAATGAAAACAAATGAAAACACCCAAAGAATTTATTTATAACATACAGTTAAGCAACATCACACGACCAACAAGAGTGCTGTCTTCCACCATCCCGATTGAAAATGTGACACTGATTTCATTCAACAGTTGAATAAACAAATAGTTAAAATTAAATCACTTACATTTTAGATGCAATATTGACTTTTTATTTTTGTTTCCGCAGCGAAAATAGTTCCAAACAAAGGTCACAGCAGCATCATGCATTTCGCAGAAACACTCAGCCGTGTTTTCATTATTGAATGGTTCAGCGTTTTAAACGAATCATTTGAGTCAAAGATTCAATGACCCTTTCATAAGCAACTGTCTCATTCTTGAATGAATCAGCTGTTTGAACGAATCGTTCGCATGAACGACTCAATGACCTACTCATTAATGCGGCCAACTGCCGCCACCTACTGGCGATTTAGTTTGAAAGTATCATTCTTCCCAACTTTTTTTTGTATATTCATTTTTTTTAAACAATCTCAAAACCTTCTTTTAATGCAGTTCAGCGTAAATGATTTAATTTAATTGGGAACAGCCCCATAGTGTCTTATTATTCTAGAATTTGTTGATCAAATTTAGGAATTTAAAATAAAAGATGAAGCATACATTTAATAAGTTAAAAAAAAAAAAATGCACTATCATCTGCATATCACACATGCAGATTTAAATAAGTCAAAGCTGATAGAACACTGAGAATATTGCTTCAGAATAAATTATATTTACAACACAAATCTATTTTTTTCCCCCCTGATTTATGTTGTAAATATAATTTATATTAAGGCGCTCTATATAAAATATATGGTGCTCCTAAATTTTTGCTGGTGCTCCTAGCTTTTTGAAGTTGGGAGCACCAGTGCTACCAAGTAAAAAAGTTAATTTCGAGCCCTATAGTGTGTGGTGTGCCGTGATGTGACAAAGACAGCACACTACACACAAACAGATTTGCAATCGGAGCCCCGATTGTTAACACGGGAAATCTCACAAAATCTCTCGACTTCAGAATACATGTGGCGGACGATAGGCAGAAAGAAATTGCGATGATAGTGTTTGGAATGATTTTGGTATGTTTTACAAGACACGTTGCATAAACACTCATGCTGTTGCCACAAATCGACAAGCTGATCCTTCATCTCTGCTGTCCATTTAACTTTGTGCTGCGCCATGACTGTGTTTATGCTTCTGTCTTCTGTCAGCTCGCTTTCTGATTGGACATTATTTTGTTTCACGTGATAATCTCTAGAGCATGCGCGTGTTTGTCCTTGGGGTTCCCCCCACACATCAGGATTTCTGATCATATTCACGATTCACGATCAGGCGGCTTTGACATTCCTCCGAGCAGATTAAGTGACCCTTAACACACCTCGCACCACAAGAAAATCTGTAGAACCATCAAGATAATCATTACCTAGGATTGTCGGAAGATTGTCGAAATCAGCCCTAAATCACCCCTAAATCAGCCCGATTATCTTGTGGTGTGTACCCAGCATAAAACAACTACTCAGGTAGAAACTGTGAGTGAGAGGGTGGCCTATTTTTATGGGCAATGGGGCCTTGAAGTCAAGAAGGCTGAGATCCACTGGTCTAAAGCAAATATGGTATCGGTGCACCCCTAGTATTTGCCCCTTCAAATATTCAATTACACATGATGTCGTGTACTTGGACTGTAGCTTGACTACGGCAAAAAAAAAAAGAAGCTTTTTTTTTATTATAACTGTGAAAATGTGCTTAGTAAGCATACAGTGTACTGTAGGTGTTCATGCGAATCATAAAACTTGAATGGGTTTGAAGTGAACCTTAGCTGTTATTGTAAAAATACTGCAATGACTTCTTTTGTATGTTTTTCCTAAACGTTGTACCCGTATGCCACTGTCGGTGTCACCTTTGTTTGTGTATGTTGAAGTCTTAGCTGGTTGTTGTTTGTTGTCAGGACATTAGCAGGATATCAAGGCTGCTTTGGGGTTTGGCAGTGAAATCAGAGCACACTCAGCCCCACCACATGTTTCATTGGAGAAAACCAACACCCTCCCCCCTCACAAGACACCACACGTGACACCACCCCTTCTTTCATATCCCCCTTCACATGCAAAACAAAGCTTGTGCCACCTGCCATATGTTCTTTCCTCACTGTCACTCACAATACTCTATGCCAGATTTGTTGATGACATCTAATATTTTAAAGTCACTACAGTCTAATATAGATGTTTCAGTTGCATTCAGACTGGACAGGTGGCTGCCCTTCAAATCTCTGTTCCTGTGATGCAAGCTACATGAACCTAGTGCACCTTCAGACCCTTTATGACGCAGTTTGTTCAGCGTTCCCTTATTTACACAGTCACTGCATGCATACTCTTTAATCTTACTCGGAATGACAGTGCAATTCAAAGTTATGGTGTAACAAATTATTTGGCATTCAGGTGGCAAATAAGTCTTGATTTCATTCACTTTTTTTTTTTTCTTTCTTTACAGGGCTTGTATTTTTTTATAAGCTGTTTAAGTTGTAAACATTATATAATTGTAATTTTAAGCAAAGGTGGTGCCAATTAAATGATAACAGTAATGGCACTTGGCTTTGGAGAAGAATTTTCAGTTTGTTGGATAAAATACAAATTATCAGGAAAAAAATAAAAAAAAATGGTCAGACTGTTTCTTTTGAGCAGATGTGCTTTGTCTCTTTGCAAATTGCCATCCACTCTATAACGCATGGTGTTTGAGAGAGATCAAACCTGTTTCAAGCTTTTCTTCTTGGTCTTCACAAAAAGCAAGCATTAGACCAATGACAGCAATAATTGGTCTGTGTTGGCTTGGCAACTCTTTCCGTTCGTCAGCTCAGCATATAATTACATGTCGCTTGAACAATGAGGTGTCTCAACTTACCAGACTGAGCTTTATTTCAGGTCTAGATACAATACCCTGTGTTTTTGCAGACCTGGCACAGTTTCTTGTTATCTTGTTCTTGTTCTTCTTGCATAATGCTAGCATTGATTGTGTATGGCACTCCGAAAATATTACAAGGTCTGTAGTTACTTAAAAACAGCCACATGTAGTGATTTCCGGTGGGCCCAAGAACTGGATCTTAACTGATCTCTGTCAGGGGACTCAGGGCTAGTCTTTTCAGACAAGAGATCTGTATAGTGTATCTTCCCTGATCACCCCTCCTCCTTTCAAGTTTTATCAAGAAAAAAATCAGCACCCAATCAGTTTGTAAGCTTAAGATTCGTAAATCTTAAAAAAAGGCTTATTTTTTAAAGTGTAGTGTATGTTTAAATAATTCTTCGAATGCTGTCAAATAATAATAATAAAAAAAAATGTAATGTCAATTTCTCAAGGATTTATGGCAGCCAGCAAAATGATTACACTTTTGCAGTGGTTTGTAATAGAAGAATATTAGTCATGTTTTGGGTCAAAGTGGTTTAAAATGATTGAACAGGTCACATGAATAAAAGTGATTTCTATATATTTGCTCAAATATATTGCCATTTATTATTAACATTCCTCACCTATTTTAATCACATTTTTGCCTTCTAGTTAATTTTAAATGCTTATTTGGTTTTGAAAAATAATTATCTTAAGTGTAAATCATGGAAACTGTATGGGTAATAATTATAAAAGAATTTTTAAAAAAAATGTTTTTAATGTTTTTAAAGGTATTATAGCAAGTCAGACTGCTTTTTCTATGTTGTCGCATCAGATCAGCTCTACTACAGAATGGAACTGGCTTTTCCACAGTCATCCCAAACGGTTCTCATTGCATAACCGTTCCATTTTGTGTCGATCCGGGCCAGCTGGTATGGTTACGGTTTCATTTTCCGCTGTGGGGCTGATAATGGCTGCTCTTTGGAATGTAATATAAAAGCGTTAGTCGTTGCCTTAATAACGCAACGGTTTACTGATATTAGATGTAAATAATGACCGCATTATAGAGGATGATTAGATATTTCTTTTGTGAAATATTTGTGTTTGTGTTTACGTCGCTCAAATAGAGCACTTAGCCAGCTATGGAGAAACTGGTAGCCAGGCTACACACAAGTGACCAATCCTGAGTCGCGATGTCACTTCACGGGTTCTACCAGCACGATTCAACACTGTTAGACACCGTGGTGAAAATTCCAGGCCGAGAAGGGTTTGTAATCGTGCCGTGGCATACCAGGCTCCAGTGGAAACACAACTGGAACAGTTCCTTACCATTTTAAGAACCGTTTGGCCCCGCGGTGGAAAAGCGGCTCTTGATATATTTGAGTTTATTTGAAACAATTAGAGGTTATCCCATCTGTGTAGGGCTGCACGATTATGACAAATCAATGGCCGATTATTCTCTTGAAATTGTAATTGCGATTAATAATTATGATTATGACAATTTACATTGAATGATTGTTTGAAGCAACTGCATGCCATAATTTTTCTTCCTGAAAAAATTTTTTTCTATAGCATTAAACCTCAAATGACAACTATACATTGGTTTGGTTTCTTCTTTAAATAATGATAAAGTCAACATATGCAGTGGGGTTCCCCGAGAACTAATGTTCTCCTAGGTCTGAAGTGACGTAAACTGTGCTTGTTGTTGTGACTTTTATTTTGTGCTGAGAACAGTTCAGACAGAGCCTGAGCACATAGTGCTCGCATATTCCGTCTTCATTAGTTTACAAAGAAAGTAGACCGTATATGAAAAAGTATTAGCTTTTGCTGTGTGGTTGATGCCCAATGTCGCTAGCTGAGCAGAAATACATAATCATGTTTCGCTTGGTCTGCTCAAAGTCGTGCTGGATTTTGTCCTGAGTGTAAGGTTGAGAGGTCTATCTATCACTGTTTTCCCGGTTTGTAGTATGGCGGGTGCTGGTGTTTCGCGTGCGTTCGACATATCAGCGTCACCTATGTCACTGGTAGCTCCTTTAGTGCTAGGTTAGACCTTTTACATTCTGAAGTAGTCGTGATTCGCCTCTCGGCAACGTAACATGCTCTAAACACACCTCTTAAACATGCAGATTAATGCAAGTGGATATTTTTCCTTGTAATCGTGCCTTTTGAACGATTACGAAATCGTGGCATCCGTAATTGTAATCTCGATTAGAAATTTGATTAATTGTGCAGTCCTACATCTGTGATTTTTAAAATGCCATCAAATGTCAAAAAACATTTCTGGTATTTGAAGTCAGTCAAGTAGAAGTAGAGTAATTTTTGTCTATCTCTCCTTTTGGGGTAATGAATATTCTACCAAGATGAACAAAAAAACTCTTATTGGTGAAATGCCACTTTGAAATTAAATATTACAGCTATCTGTCTGTGCTTGAGAAATCATGGCTTTGGTGAGGGAGAGGCTTTGTGACTGCTGTCGTCTGTTGTGCAGTGTGTGGGTGAGATCAGATATGTCTGTATTTTCACAATTGAGTTAACATGCTATGCGTCTTTAATATATTTAGATCTTTGTACATTTATGATGCCCATCTTCTCCCATTAGTCAAGTAGGTTTGAATCACACCTGTATACATGGTTGGCATGAAGCAAGTGAAAGTTCCTGAAAGCTCTGCCAAATAGGCTGTTTAGCCCTCTGTAGGACAGGGTGAGTATATGAGGTTTCACAGGCATGATGTGGGCAGTGTGCAAAAAAGGAATCCTGAGACCTCAGAGCCGTCTATCTGGACAAGAGGGAACGTCCCCCCCCACCCCCAGAGGGATTCTTTCCACTGCTTGTCATACATAACTGTAGTGCAGTACATTGTGCCTTAATAGCGGCCAACTGCTTTAATGAGGGAATACATTTAAGAGGTTCCAAATCTTTGTTTAACCTTTTTTTTTTTTTTTTTTTTTAATTTTATGTGCCTTGCCGGTTAAACTTTTCTTTTGTGTGCTGATGCGCTGTTCTGACATGCCGCATGCGTTTTTCAGAACGAGTACACGCAAAGCGCGCTGGCACTAAAAGCCTGTCAAACAGGGCTTTTTAACAGTGATTACGAAGTTATCTTTAGAGTCCGATTGCTCTAATACTGTCAAATACACACAAAGTTTACATAAACATAGTTGGTTATGTCTAAAATGAAAGTAAACATTTGAGAGAAAAATTCCTAAAGAGAAAATCACCCATTGCTCTTGACTGAGAACTTTAATACATTGGTTTTATTAAGAATCAATGTATAATTTATACAGTGAAGTCTAGTGTTTTATTTTTATATTTGTTCATTTAATTTTTTACTTGAATGTTACTGTTAAATACACCTACTGTAGCTTAAAAAATAAAGCATTTTATTAATTTCATTTGTATAATGTGTAGCCTATGTTTTTCTTCTTTGTTTAATAACAGATAAAATAATTACAAATTTTTATCTTCGCCACTTTGGCCTAAATGTCTGCCATTTTTTTATTTATTTTTTTTTATTTTATATTTTGTTATTTTGTAAGGCTTTGTTTTTAAAATAGGGAAATTAGTTTGGCTGTAATGCTCAGTCACTTGCACAATAGTAAAAACAACATGAAGAATCGTGATAAAATCGTGAATCGTGATTTTCCTGAAAAAAATCGTGATATGATATTTTTGCCATATCGCCCACCCCATTCCAGAGTTTCCTTTATAATAGGAAGCATCCTGTGCTCCTTCTCTCATTGAGGCCTAATATTAATTTGAGAATTTAACTATCATCCTAAAAGCAAAATTCTCAGAAACGAGTGTCTGTGAATCTGTGCTTTGCGATCCAAATGTCTCTTTTTAATGAGTTGAAAGAGGGCTATTTTTAACCTCAGTTAGCTTTACAACTGGACCACATTCGGCTGTCAGTGACGTTTGGGATTGAGAGTCTATATTTGACATTTTCAATGATGTCATTGCTCTTAGCATTCATAAAACACTGCTCAATTTGCAAGGCTCTGAAATGTAAGTTGGGAGTTAAAGTTCTCTTTATACAGAACATTTATGATAGCGTATTTTAAAAGGCCATTCTTTTAAAACATATGAAGGGCATTTATCTATACACACAATGTCTTAACATTTGGGCAAAACCATGGGCTAGACTAATAAATTGCATGCCTTTTATTTTTGAAAAAAATGGGGCATTTAAATAGTTACGAATTGATTTATCAGGTCACTCATGAAAAACATTTAAAAGAGTAGCATCGTATCATTTTAGTGACAAACTGAATATAGTACAAAGTGATTATTTAAATACCATTTCCTTAGAGGATGATCATCCAAAGAAATCGGCAGAGTCTCACAGATATATAATGGACTAGAATCTTATCAGTTTTGTCAGGATTGTCTGTTTGTGTAACCACTTACCCTCTAGAGGGAGGCAAAACTCCAGAAATGGTCTCTCAATGACACCTGTTCACATGTGGTTGTTCTGCGCGAGTGTGCGTGTGTGTTTATGTACGTGTGTATATATTATTCTTGTCCTTTTTTTGCCATGTCATTATTTTGTGCTTTATTTTATAATGATTAATAATAAATGTTTTTCACAAACTTTAGTTTTGAATGGTCTGCTTTTCATCTCTTGTAGATGCTTCATGATTGTCCCAAAGCTAGACGAGAGGTGGAAATGCACTGGCGGGCTTCCTCCTGTACCCACATCGTCAGAATTGTTGACGTCTATGAAAATCTCTACCAAAACAGGAAGTGCCTTCTTATTGTAATGGAGTGGTAAGTCGTCATCATCTTTTGCTGTCTTCAATAAAGATATCAAAATACCATTTTTTTTTTTTGGTCATTTCTATATTTAACTTTTTATTTTTGGCAATTTTTGCCTTTATTATTTATACTTATATAGCTGTGATTTGAACTTGGGTCGCAATGTTGGCACACTGCCTACGAGGCTATCAGTGCTGACATATTTCACTTTCTTTCTGGTCAACTTTCCATTCATAAGCAATTAACCATTCTGTGAATCCGAATGTTCTTTTCACAAACAGTTCACCTAGAGCAGCCCTAGATTAGGTTATTTGCTCCATGGTAAATGCTGATCAGCACTATGATCAGGCACTTTATTTCTTTATACTTTATTACTTATTTATCTTTATTTCCTGGATCATCCCAACTTGTTATTATTAAACCTGTAACCTTTGCTGTTGTGGCCCTTATCTTTAACCATCCAGCTGTAAAACATATTAATAAAATCATCAGGCTTTTTTTTTTTTTTTTTGCCATAATAGTTAAATGATGTTTGACAAAGAGTTTTTATATATCACTATAGTCATTAAGTGTGTTTACATGCACTCTCATAATGGGATTTTGGCAATATTGCAATTAAACTTTACCTCATGTAAACGCAATTCTTCAATGTAAAGTAATGCAATTAAGCTCATAATCGTAGTAAGCATAATAGTATTAAACTAGGTTGTATACACAGATTTTAATCGCAATAGACAGCCACCTAATCACATTATTCCTGCTCTGCCCAAAGTGCTTGGACGTACAAGTGTTCACACAACTTCATGATTGAACTCCATGACATTATTCTGAAGTTTTCTCTTAACCAAATTACTAAACTCTGTCAACACAACTCGCTGCGCAGTCTCTGCTCCGTATCTTCATCCAGACAGCGCGAAGAACGTGATGGCAGCATAGGCAAACCCGGCATTGCGATGTTCATCATTGCGATCGCCAAACATTATCCGGTACATCCATAAAAATGTATTTTGAATTTGATGTGAGCAGATTAAAACAATGGCTGGTACTTTATGCCTATCTGAATGTGGTATAACCATACTTATTAGTGAATAATTAGAGTAATGAAAATTGCATGTAAACTGGAGTGACGAGTTCTGTCACGTAAACATCTTACTAAGATTAAGACCTTACTCTGATAAGAAATATTTGCATTATTGGTGCACATGTAAACGTAGTGATTATTATGGGAACAGAACGTGAAATCAATATTGCTGGTTTATCGGTAACATTTGGCCAATCAGTTTTAGTAGGTATTTCATGAGCAATATAATGACTTGACATTTGCAATGCACTAAGCATTGTGTCTGTATGTCCTGAATTGCATTGTCATGAAAAACCTTGATTCATTTAGTCACTCTTTTACACATCCCCTTAACGGTTTTGTCAAGGTTTCGCTGCCTCATCTGTGTAAATAGTTTACCAGCAGGTGTTTGGATGTTAGTTACGGTAAACACTCATACACCTATGTGACCCTTTCATGTTTGAGTGAATTTGAAAAGTCCCCTTGTCTAATGACGTTCCTCCTTAGTTGGCGACCTCTCCTTCATATAGACTTTAAGTTGCGTAACCAAACGCTGTTTCCCACACTTGCAACACGTATGCTAGCTGGTAACAACCTTCTCTGCCTACCACCACTGTGTGCTCCTCGGCAAGGCAGTTAAACCTAGGTTACTTCATTGGGACGGTCCCTTCTGTAATCGAAATGCAAGTTCTCATATAATGACACAAAATAATAATGTTTTGGTTAAGTCTGCAATAGATTACTTAAAATGCAAACTACTGATTTGATTATTTAGAAGAGTTCATAGTAGAAAGAATGGCACTGCTGTTAAAGTGGAAAGTGTTTTAGTACATTTTATTTTTTTTTTTTTGGATGCAGACCTGTTTATTTATAGATCTAGCAATCCGTTTTAAACCGATTAGGGATAGTTTACCCAAAAATGAAAATTCTTTTATTAATTATTCATCATGTCGTTCCATTCTTTTTGTTTATCTTCAGATCACAAATTAAGATCTTTTTGATGAAATCTGAGAGCTTTCTGTCCCTCCATAGACAGCTACCACTTTGACACTTCAAAAGGTTCATAAAGAGTTGAGCGGATTAGTCCAAATTGAACAGATTGAATTTAGGCTTTTATTCACATGTAAACATTCATAAACTCACACATCATTTGTGGTAAACGGAAGCTCAAGCAGGTTTGCTTGACATGCGATAACCAATGAGGTTTGTTCTCATGTGTTATGCAGCACGTTTGAGCTTCCGCTAGAGGTTTGTTCTCGTGCATCAAGCAGGTTAGACTGAGCTTCTGTTTATGTTCTCTGATCAATGATTATATGTGAATAAAAGCCTAAATTAAATATGTTCATCATATAAGCCAGGGGTGTCCAGTCCTGCTCCTGGAGGGCCACTGTCCTGGACAGTTTAGCTCTAACCCCAATTAACCACACCTGAACCAGTTAATCAAGGCTTTTTGGCATACAGGAAACTTCCAGGCAGATGTGTTGTGGTAAGCTGGAGCTAAACTCTGCAAGACAGTGGCCCTCCAGAACCAAGTTTGGACACCCCTGATACAATTTTTTTTTTTTTCAAAATAAAGGGAGAACAACAGTGCACAGATCTTTTTTTGTATTATTTGATGTATTTTTTTTTTGGTCTTGCACTTTGCAAAGACGTTTTGGATGTGTATACATTGACCTTTTTTCACCCCTGATATAAGCCATCAAGTCTCTTCAGAAAATTTGGACTAAGCCACTCAAGCCATATGTTTTAGTTTCACAATCTCTTTATGAACTTTTTGAAGCATCAAAGTGTCAGTTGCGTAGCTGTCAATGGAGGGACAGAAATCGCTCAGATTTCATCAAAAAGAGCTTTGCTTCGAAACACGCAAGAAACAAAACATATTTCAATAATTCACAGCTTTTTCACAGAGTAAAAATATTTTTGGTTCATAATGAAACTGTGGTGGGCTGCCAGAGTCTGCCAATTTCAAGAGAACACCATTTTTGCGTTTGAAATTTAAACTCAAGATGTAGAGCCCAGACCTTGCACTAAATGCATAATATTTGCATGGTTAAGAATTATGTAGTATTTCTTTTATGCTGATTATTCTCTTCCTGTATGTTCATTTGTGACACATCTCATCTAGTTTCAACTTGGTTTGGCTAGCTGAACTGCATGCTTTCACTGAAAACATCAAAGTGATGCACTTGTCAACTTGAACACCTTTATTATATCAGATATGATCACAAATCACACCTACCACTTTCCATTTATTTGTGCGTTATCTTGGTGTCACGTATGTGCTGATGTGTACATTTTCTTTACTGCCTGTTTTTGTAAGAAGTCAAAAACTGTGCTTTTCACCATAAGTTGAGCCTGAACTTTTAGGCTTTTTGGAAAAGGATTCTTAAAGGTTAGAAATATTTGTGTTTGTTTTACTCATCAGAGATGATGTAGGTAGGGATGGGCCAGGATAATCTTCACTAGACTTTTGATGGTGGGTGTCTTGTGAGTTCAGTATTCTTAATGGTCATTTTCTAATATAAGGCAATGTAACACAACTTCCTGGTGAGTGTTATAGTGCTGTGTTTCAGCATGATAACAGTCAAATCCACTTTCTGAAGTTTCATTTGTTAAAGGAGCAGTTTATATAATAAAACTAAGCTTTCTAAGCAGCAGAAACGTGTATTTGTTTTTTATTTGCTACATTACTAGAGAAAGCCGAGAACCATTGACCCTCTGTCAATCTGACTGTCTGTGGCCAGGAATACAAAGCTGTCAAAAGTGTGCTGGATGATGTTTGCATGTAAATTTACTGTTAATCCAACAATAAATTTAAAGACATTGTCAGCTCTGTTTTTGCTTAACCTCTCCATGTTGTACATTTCTGCATTTCTTCACTTATGTACATTCCTAACTTGCTGTATTTTTCTTTTCTTTCTTTTTTTTTTTTTTTTTAAGAATCTTGCTCATTTTGAGTCTTTTAAATGCCACAAATGCTCTTTATTTAATGGGTACAGTAATAAGTCACTATGTTCCCTTTGCTTTAGTCCATTTTATTTTTGCCAGTCTGAGAAATTGTTATTAAGAGCAAAATTGTTTCATGAATGATGCATACATCATTTTGATGTAAGATACTCATAGGGAAGTGTAGTATTTCTTTAGAAGCCATCGATTCTTTCCCTAATTGTTAGACAGAAATGAGTGAGTGAGTAGCTTCCAGACAAGAGGGATGGTGTGGTATTTGTGGCTCATTGGGTATCATTACCAACTTATAGAATCATCAATATTTCACTGCTGTTAGTCATAGTACAAATATTAAGATAAGCTGGATGAAGGTATATCATAGAATGAATGAATAGATTACAAGAAATCAGGCCAGAGGCATCCTGCTACTCATCTTGCAGGAAACAGAATCTACAGGTCATCAGAACTGAGTGTGTGGCGGGTCATGGAAATGGAAAATGTTAACACTGTTGTTCAGCTTCAAATAATGCTTTTCTAAGAAAAATAACACGCAGAAATTGTGCAACCCAACCCTACGGTGGGGCCTTAGTGGCTTGTACCAATAAGTGCATGCCTTTCAATATTCAATGCTTAACACTGGGACTGGGACACAAAGCATCTGAGGATTAGTGAGACTGAAAGTGATTAAACATTGTGGTTGTTCATAGCCCCTTCTCACAGTGAGCTTTCTCAGTCAAACTCATAGTGCGTTTTTCTGTCTCCGTCAGGCGTTTGATTTCACGTGAAACTGCAGTTAGATGAGCTGTAGAAAGGAAACTCGCCTTGCATGCCGTGGCCCATAGTGGAGATATGAGAACAGCACGATTGTTCGTATTTGCAAAGATTTACAGTTATCAGCACAGTAAGCACTCCTTTCAAATTTCTTACCATGCTTTATCCTTATAATAATGGATCGTGCAAGCAACACATCAAGTAGACTACTTAATATGGATTTGAGTCATTGTCCCATTAACAAAATCATAATTTAGTTTTATGCTGATCCCTCTCCTTTGTATCCCTTTTTTCTCTTCCCCCATCTTCCTGTCTTTTCTGTTGAGAGAAACAGTCTTTCTAAGCCCACTGACCCAATTTCTCGCAACTGGCAAGTTTTCAAGAAATGGAGATCACCCGACTTGCACACCTACCAGTGGTTTGTGTGTAATCGGAAATGATAACCACAATGATTACATGGGGACAAAGGTGAAAAGATCCCCCCTTCATGTGGTTTTATGTGTTTGAACAAAGTAATTTTTATGTGAGTTTCAGTGGTAGGTCAGCACATATATGTCTGGCAGTCAGCAATCAGAAATTGCTTTTTCGAAGAAACATTACCATAGCTTCTTGTCACCATTTTTATTTCAAATCCACTGTGGTTTGTCTGAATGTACTGCTATTTAAATTCCCGAATGTTGTTGTTAATAATAGTAGTAGTAGTAATAATAATAATAATAATAATAATAAGAAGAAGAAGAATAATAAGAACAATAATAATAATAAGAAGAACAATAATAATAATAATAATAATAATAATTATTATTATTATTATTATTATTATTAATAATCTCTCTTGGTCGTTTCACTTAACTGTGTCTTAATCTTACATAATGTTTTATTGTCTTTTATAAATAACCTCTAAAAAAACATCTAAAAAAATCTCCACCATTATGAAGTTACTTGTATTTTGTGATTATGCCATCTGATTTTTGCTTTGTGTTTTTGAAGCATGGATGGAGGTGAGCTGTTCAGTCGGATTCAGGACAGAGGGGACCAGGCATTCACTGAGAGAGGTAAGTTGTCTACTCTCTTACTTTGCAAAGCTTATAGGTTTATATAAACATGTTTAAAAATTCTATAATAGTAATTATTAGGCCCTTTTCCACAATACTGAATTTAATATTTTGTCTGATTATTCTGTTGTCTTTTCAGAGGCTTCTGACATCATGAAGAGTATAGGAGAGGCCATTCAGTATTTACATGCGATAAACATCGCACACCGAGATGTCAAGGTAAGAGTCTTATGATGCCAACTACTGAAAAGATGGAAAATGGTCTGCCTTTCTCATCATCTTAACTGAATATGCCTGTAAATCCACTTTGCAGCCAGAGAACCTCTTATATACCTCTAAAAGGCCCAATGCCCTTCTCAAACTGACAGACTTTGGATTTGCAAAAGAGACAACCACACACAACTCTCTGGCGACCCCTTGCTATACTCCTTATTATGTTGGTAAGAATATCATAATCATCAGTACTTAGATGACGATAATTAGATTTGTTCCCACTCGTGAAACCTTTCCATTTTTTTTTTTTTTAATACTTTTCATGTTATAGCCCCAGAGGTTCTTGGTCCAGAAAAGTATGACAAGTCCTGTGACATGTGGTCTTTGGGTGTCATCATGTATATTCTGTAAGTGAATCTGTCTTGTATGTTGTGCATACACCATTTTTCTCTGTCAATGCTTTTATCTAAATGGGTTAAATGCGTCACTCCTGACCTTTTAAAGTGTGTCTGATATAGTGGAATTCTCACTTTATTCATCTTCCAGGCTCTGCGGTTACCCACCTTTCTATTCCAACCATGGACTGGCTATATCCCCTGGAATGAAGAAACGAATTCGTATGGGACAGTACGAGTTTCCAAATCCTGAGTGGTCGGATGTCTCAGAGGAAGGTAGCTGTCAAGTTCCTGTTTTGTGAAAGCGACTTGAAACCGTTCTTAGAATGCTGTTATCTTCACGTAATGTGTTTTGCACATTTCTAAGAATGATTATAGATTTGAGTGACTCAGTCTTCCTATTTTTAGCTAAACAGCTTATCAGAACATTACTGAAAACTGAGCCAACACAGAGGATGACCATCACAGAGTTCATGAACCACCCCTGGATCAATGTGAGTGAATACTAGCATTATTTCATGGACAATGTTTTGATGTAGACAAATGGGTTTCCTTTGTACATTATATTTGGCTTACTATGTGTTATGGTTCTTCGCGTGGCTATAGCAATCAATGGAGGTACCGCAGACGCCCCTACACACCAGCCGTGTTCTGAAAGAAGAGAAAGACACGTGGGAGGATGTCAAGGTGAGGCATCCCTCAACAACAACAACAACAACAACAACAATAAAAAAGGCTTTTCAGAATGTCTTCTACATGTTTTTGCAATCACTGCACTTCAGATCTTCATTCTGATTTATCTTAATATGTCTGTATTCCACAGGAGGAAATGACTAGTGCCTTGGCAACAATGAGAGTTGACTATGAGCAAATCAAAATAAAGAGGATTGAAGACTCGTCCAATCCGCTGCTGATGAAGAGGAGAAAGAAAGCCAACAATATGGCTCCTGAAAATGAGACACCTGCTTGCTAAGGACACGTTCACTCTGTCACACATGCACACACACATTTTACACTCGTATATTAGTTTGATTTAAGGAAGCAATAACTCAACAAAAAATAAGTTGTATTTTTTTTATTAAATATTTCTTTTTAATCACTCAACATCTGTAACTAATACACCATTTTGCTACCAAAAGAGAGGGGCTGTACAATTATGATACAAGACATTACATTTTGGAGGTGTGACACAGTCGACATCCATTAATTTGCTCCTTAAAGTGTTCACAAATACTGTTTTTCACATGGTGTTTATTGGGGTAATCAGAATGCTAATTTAGTTACCTTTCTTTTGCATTTTATTTTTCCTTTTACTTTTTTTTTTAATCAAAAGCCATTGGTACATGAGTTCATGAGTTATACACGCATTTACCACTGTTTGTTTTAATGATGTTCCATTCTGAGTTACGGGATGGCCTGTAAAATAATTTGCCCTGTAATAGGATGATTATTCAGTTTTCCTTTGTTCTGCTCATGTTCTGAGGAGCCTATGCATAATGCTAGCTTTCCTGTTTGTTCATTACATTTGTCATTCATTTCTGCACTTGAATGCTCTTTTACAGTAAGACTAGTTTTAAGAGATGCTGTCAGTACTGGTGTCCAGATGAAAGTGTATTTCTGAAATGACTCTTTGAATGTAGACGCACTCTGTTCTTTACTGTGAAAATGTCTGTCAGTATTGTTCAGGGTCCTGTCAAGTAAAAGATCTTTTTTGAGCTTTAGATCCAATTAGCCTTATGTTGGTCATTAGATTGAGAGGAAAAATTCATATTGCTCTGCTTTCACATTGATATTTGATCAAGCTTCTCATGGAAAGCCAGTCCAGCACAATATTTTTTTTTTTTTTTTTTTTTCAGCCCTCTGCTTAATTCATGCTCAGCAATATGCTTATTGCACACTGCTTTGATTTGCCTTGAATCGATTCTATGCATATTTGTTTCCAGCTAGTTTATCCTCAGAGATTTGTAAAGAATGTTAACCTGTACTCTGGCATTTTATTTCACAAATACCTACTAAAATAATCAGTGGACATAGTCTACTGGTTTTTAACACACCACCCTGAACCGCAAAGCCCGTTTGTATTTTTTATTTTATTTTTTTTTTATATATATAAAGTGTATAATGAATTAATTATGAAACGGGATCTTTGTGAAGGTGATTAAGATGGTTGTTCTTTTGGCTATGGAATGAACACGTGATAACCGTCGACTGTACTCTTCTTTATGCCAGTGCATTTTTGTTTGTTGTCTATTTTCCATGTCTACCATGCAGTAAGTGTTTGAATGAGAGCAGCTTACAGGTATCAGGTGTTTGATAAAGGAACAAAGAAACGCCCCCTTGTGTTCTGGAAATGTTTAAGGGAATCCTACGCATCCGACGAACTGATTTTAGCTGCAATGATTGATGTATTCTGAAAGGTTGTTTCTTGTTTTATTTTTCTATATAGTTTTTTTTTTTTTTTTAAACTAAAATTCATATTTGTCATGTGATTGATCCTCTTTTTAAGAACATGATTTAATGCTCACAATGTTGAACATGCAGAGTATACTCTCAAACGGCCCCTCTTGCAAATAATGCATCATTTTAGCCAGTTCTTTGAAAGATCTTTCCCGTCCCTCATGCATTCATTTCTCAAAGCAAAGACTACAGTATCGGACAAGTTGAAAAACAGACTAGAATTCCCACAGAATTTTATACTAACAGGGAAAGACCGATATATGTCGTTTAGTATCTAACTGCTGTACGTATGTCTTGGTCTGCTTCAACTTTGGATTAAAACACCAAAAAACCCAACTGCCTGTGTCTCATTTAAACATGTAGATTTACACCACCAATCCTAGTATGAACAGTTTCTGATCTTTATTTTCACAAGTCTTTGTGGAGTTTTTATTTTTATTTTATTTTTTTATAAATAACATTCTCATATTAACTTACCTCTTAAAACCTCTCATTCACTTTATCAATGGGGCCAAAGTCAATGGGGCCCATCAACTGTTTGGTTACACATATTCTTCAAAATATCTTTTGTGTTCAGCAGAAGAAAGAAATTCATATAGGTTTGGAACAAACAACTTTCTCTTATGGGTGAACTATTTATCCATTTAAGCTATGAGGAACATCCACTTTAAGACTAGGCTTGTTCTCCCCTTTCATTCTTGCATGTGATACTTCTGAATTTGGGTTGTGAAAGCTAAAAGCCTACATCATCTTTATTTATTTATAAAGCACAATTTAATGCAACAGCAACGAATTGCAATATAATACTAATACTACCTAAAACAAATAATACAAAAATAACATAGGCTACATACAAAATTAATCCAACCTGAGTAACTCTTTCAGAAAACTGGTCTTGCTGTTGACTCTTAGTCACATCTTGCCATTAAAGTGCACACTTCCACTATCCTTTCTGAGCATTTGTTTCTAATACTTAATAATCTATTCATATTTTAATTGTGATTATAGGCTGTCTGTGGCCTCTTCAATTGTACTCTTTGAAGTTTCGTTGGCACTCTGGTTATCCCTTTATTATATTTTTCCATCAGTGGCAGAGCTTGTTAATAGCTACATTTAATTAATCTCACTCTTTTTCCTCCGACTGTGTTTTATTAAAAGTGATAAACAGCAAAGTAGCTATAAACATGCTATTGGTTAAACTATATATCTCAGTAGCTATGTAGGCTGCTTGTATCACTTTTTTAAATCATGTTGCGAAGTTCTTATATTTTACATTTCTGACACTCGACGATAGTTCAACGATAAAGACGTGGCCGTTTACAATGCAGAACAAACTAAATCTGATTTGGGAATAAATTACTCTTTTTTGAATCGGTCGAATCGACCCTTCTCGTCTGAATCAGTCGGGCGGTTCCTTCAAACGGCACAGAAACCTTTTCGCGCGCATTTAGCCAGTTGTATATCCTCACTCTTCGGGTCTGTTTACACCTGGTCACTTCATGCGTTTTCTCTGATCGGATAGCTATCTGATTTATAAAAACGATTGCATTTACACATGGCCACATAAATGTGTCTCTGCAAAACGGTTATCCGATCTTCAATTCCCGCGCTATATGCAGATTTCATGGAGTTCACATCACCGAAAGCAACAAATATGAGCTGTATTTTATTGATCATCAACTTATTTCAAAATCAAAGACGCAATAGGAGAGAGCACGGTAACAGCACTGGAAAGATCATTTAGTCTCATTACTTTTAATGAAGATTATTGTGTTTTGAGCGGCTGAGACTTTTTTTCAGTTTGATGTGCGGCAGTTCCCATACCGTAAAAAAAAAAAAAAAAAAAAAAAAAAAAATATATATATATATATATATATATATATATATATATATATATATATATTATCTGGCCAAAATATATTTTAAATATATGGTAAATATATGTTGTAAACAGTGAAGTTCAATTAAATATATTTTTGAAATATATTTTGTTTCAAACTTCATATACTTAAAATATATTTAAAAATGTATTTCAGGGCACAAGAAAATACATTTCCAATCTTACAGTCTACAATGCAAATTTGTGTGGAAGAAAGCCTTGCGATCAAAACTACATTCCATTAAATTTTAGAATAATTTTAGAATAAACACTTACAGAAAAAAACACGAATTTCCCCATATTTTCCACATTGACCACTTTTGTTCACATGATCTTCCCAAAAAATTCAGTGATCTTGGCACTTGATCCCCAGCCTTTATTGGAAACACCCTCACAAATGTGTATTTTAATCTATTATTTATTAATTACTTTATTTAATCATTTGTTTATTTATTTGTAATTCAATGTCAGTGTAATATAGCGTTTAAATGCACATCAAATAAAAATAAATAGATGAATAAAATCCTTAGACGTACAATGTTAATAACTGTGACGTAATTTGAATTGGAAACCACTAGCAGCGCTCACGGACTTTTGGAGTGCTGCGCATGCGCGTCATTTTGATCTGTAACGGTCGTCAAGTCAACCGGGAGTTCTCGGAGGAAAAAGTAAGAGCTATATCTTTATTTTCAGTTATTATTTTTGACATATGTAATGTTAATTGCTAATTCGGATGCATAATGTTGAAAAATCAATGTTTTTTTAATTTGGTCAATTTAATGACTTTTTTAACTTTGTCAATTCATGGCTGATTTGTTTAATTTGCTCACATGAGGAGACACACCTGAGATTTTTAGATGTCCGTTTTAACGTTAACGTAGTTGTTTTTAATTTGGACACTAGCGAAAACTAACATTACATACAACATTTTTTTTTTAAATATTTTTTAAAATATGTTTGGGAGAGTGTTTGGGAGACCGTGCCGCTTGCTGTTGTTGATCGATGATGCTCACGTGATCCTGTCACTGATAGTGAAGCCTGTAAGTTTTTTGCTAAATTTAAATGTTTTTCTAAACTTGTTAATTTGGCACGTTATTCGCTCGTTATTAGAGTTCAGGCATACGCTGGTTTGGCATTAATGGCATTTCATTCTCTCAAATTTTCTATTATTTTTTAAAATATAGCCTAGGTCATATAATACTGTAGTTTTTGTTCACTTTCTGCTGAATGACAAGCTGTTTTCGATTAACCAGTTGAGCCGGTGATTCAATAAGTCGTTTGTAACAAAAGATGCTTATGTCACCATCTACAGGTTTACATGTGTCATTCATTACTGTAAAAAATCTACTTTTTATTTTCAGTAGAGGAAGCGGAGATAGTTTGTGCAACAGCAGTAAGGTGAAAATGAGCATGAGACACTTTAAGAAGTAGAATAATTTTTTAAAAATTATTTTATTTGTGTAATTTCTGAATTGATATGTTCTCTGCACTTGTGTCTTTGTTAATATCTGTTTCTCTCTGTCCGGAACAGGTGTGGGTCCAAACCCATCTGTCAAGACGCTTCTTTGTCCACATGCTGTCCACTTCACCAGCCCATCAATTCTGCTGGAGAGCCACTAACCACAAGTCATAGGTACAGGATAATGTTCATAGTCAAGTCATCTTCATTTCTGTAGCACTTTATACAAAACAGCTGCACGGTAATAAACATGAAAGTAACAGAATTCAAAAGACTATATTTAAATTAAACTTTTTAATTTCTACAAAGGCCGAATTACAGATTTTTTTTTTTTTTTTGGCTAAGAAAAAATAAAGGTTTTGTTTCTGATAATACTAGAAAAAGGGATACTCCACCCTTAAAATGAAAATACTCTCAGAATATGACTTTCTTTCAAATGATGATTTTTAGAAAATAATCCATCTCTGTGAGTGCAAGTGTACCCCTAAGGTCGACGCTTCAAAAACCACACAGAGTAAAAAACAACAGTAGTTGTAGTGAAACACTAGGTGTGTTTTAGAAAAATACTAATATTTTATAGTCTGTGCTTCTAAAGGACTCCTCAAGCTTTAACACACATCACAAATTACAACATGCTGATTTTGAGCCCATATTTGTAACGAAGGGGACTGGACGACAGAGTTGGGGATCCACGTGCAGGCTTTATTACAATGAGCGTAGTCGTACAGGCAGAGGTCAAACACCAGCTCGGCTGAGGGCTCAGGCGTGGCAGCCATCTCGGCTGAGGGCTCAGGAGGAGCGGCCATCTTGTCCGTAGACACTGGCGGACCTGAGTGCGTAGCGGCCGGCAGGCCTGAGTGGGAAACTGATGGGAAACAGGTGTGAGTGCATGATTGGTTCCTAGGTGAGGGATTGTGGGAAATGGTGAACTGGCGACCTCTGGTGGGGAGTAGCAGAAACCAGCAGGCGCCGGATACGTAACAATATTGGACAGTTGGCAAATTTGTAGTGTAAAAATTTAACATAATAGTATTTTCCTCAAACACACCTATTGTTTCACTTCAGAAGACATTGATTCGTCAGCAAATTCATATGGATTACCATCATGTTTACTTTGTTTGGTTTTTGAGCTTCTTGCGTGAACTCACAGAGAACTCACATTTTTCTTGAAATCTCTGTATTCCACAGAAAAAGAGAATGTCATAATCATGTGGAACAACATGAGGGTAAGTGAATAATGAGATCATTTCTTTTTTTGGGTGGATTATCCCTTTGAGTTAAGTTAGCTTAAATGAATGTGCCTTTGTGATATTCCACTCTATATATATATATATATATATATATATATATATATATATATATATATATATATATATATGATATCCCTTCATTTGTAAAAGTTAAAGGAGTTAAATTTACATACAGTGGGTACGGAAAGTATTCAGACCCCCTTAAATTTTTCACTATTTGTTATATTGCAGCCATTTGCTAAAATCATTTAAGTTCATTTTTTCCCTCATTAATGTACACACAGCACCCCATATTGACAGAAAAACACAGAATTGTTGACATTTTTGCAGATTTATTAAAAAAGAAAAACTGAAATATCACACGGTCCTAAGTATTCAGACCCTTTGCTCAGTATTTAGTAGAAGCATCCTTTTGATCTAATACAGCCATGAGTCTTTTTGGGAAAGATGCAACAAGTTTTTCACACCTGGATTTGGGGATCCTCTGCCATTTCTCCTTGCAGATCCTCTCCAGTTCTGTCAGGTTGGATGGTAAACGTTGGTGGACAGCCATTTTTAGGTGTCTCCAGAGATGCTCAATTGGGTTTAAGTCAGGGCTCTGGCTGGGCCATTCAAGAACAGTCACGGAGTTGTTGTGAAGCCACGTTATTTTAGCTGTGTGCTTAGGGTCATTGTCTTGTTGGAAGGTAAACCTTTGGCCCAGTCTGAGGTCCTGAGCACTCTGGAGAAGGTTTTCGTCCAGGATATCCCTGTACTTGGCCGCATTCATCTTTCCCTCGATTGCAACCAGTCGTCCTGTCCCTGCAGCTGAAAAACACCCCCACAGCATGATGCTGCCACCACCATGCTTCACTGTTGGGACTGTATTGGACAGGTGATGAGCAGTGCCTGGTTTTCTCCACACATACTGCTTAGAATTAAGGCCAAAAAGTTCTATCTTGATCTCATCAGACCAGAGAATCTTATTTCTCACCATCTTGGAGTCCTTCAGGTGTTTTTTAGCAAACTCCATGCGGGCTTTCATGTGTCTTGCACTGAGGAGAGGCTTCCGTCGGGCCACTCTGCCATAAAGCCCTGACTGGTGGAGGGCTGCAGTGATGGTTGACTTTCTACAACTTTCTCCCATCTCCCGACTGCATCTCTGGAGCTCAGCCACAGTGATCTTTGGGTTCTTCTTTACCTCCCTCACCAAGGCTCTTCTCCCCCGATAGCTCAGTTTGGCCTGGTCGTCCCAAACGTGTTCCATTTAAGGATTATGGAGGCCACTGTGCTCTTAGGAACCTTAAGTGCAGCAGAAATTTTTTTGTAATCTTGGCCAGATCTGTGCCTTGCCACAATTCTGTCTCTGAGCTCTTCAGGCAGTTCCTTTGACCTCATGATTTTCATTTGTTCTGACATGCACTGTGAGCTGTAAGGTCTTATATAGACAGGTATGTGGCTTTCCTAATCAAGTTCAATCAGTATAATCAAACACAGCTGGACTCAAATGAAGGTATAGAACCATCTCAAGGATGACCAAAAGAAATGGACAGCACCTGAGTTAAATATATGAGTGTCACAGCAAAGGGTCTGAATACTTAGGACCATGTGATATTTCAGTTTTTCTTTTCTAATAAATCTGCAAAAATGTCAACAATTCTGTGTTTTTCTGTCAATATGGGGTGCTGTGTGTACATTAATGAGGAAAAAAATGAACTTAAATGATTTTGGCAAATGGCTGCAATATAACAGAGTGAAAAATTTAAGGGGGTCTGAATACTTTCCGTACCCACTGTATGTGGTTTCAATAACCAGATGCATTTAGAGCTGTTCAGTTTTAACTGGAATGCGTCCCAGACCACCTTCTGAACTGGTTTGAGCGATCGGATTTATATCCGTCTGCGTTTTGGAGGGCATTTAGACCTGGTCTTTTCACGATCGGATAGCTATCCGATCAGAGAAAACACATGAAGTGACCAGGTGTAAACAGGCCCTTTGACACTGTTTCAGGAGTCAGGATTAACAGAACTAATATTCATATATTTACTAGTCTGCAGTACAAAGATAAAGCCAAAAGATCCTTACCAAGACATCAAACACATTCAGGTGAGGTGTCAACAGATTTACTGCTAACTAGTGAAAGCACTCTATTGATTAATACGAATAGCTGCACCTCAAAATACATTTTTGAGGGCTTTGTGTGCTGTTTGTAGCTTGGAGATGGTAACATAATCATTCATGTATTCCTGGTAAAGTTACAGGTGATTTGTCTTGACTGTACGCGGTGAGGTACTTTTCCCCCTGTAGTGTAACTAGCTACTTTAAATGTAAGTTTTTAGCTTAGCATATGGGTTAAGTTAAAGTAGCTAACTAATTTACTTGACAGGTTGACGGGTCACTCTAAATCTCTCTAAATTTTAAAAGGCATCTTATGTGATGTGAGTTAATGTGAGTACCATTGAAATATTGAATGGTCATGCCTTTAATCCCATTATGATTCTATAAACGTGGTGAAACATGTTAAGCCCATTCGGATTCTAGCTTATCTGAGTCATGCCAATGTACAAGAAATTATTCATCTTTATGTTCTTAGTACCACACCTCAAGGGTAATCACCCTTCCCAGTTCTCACTTCCACGTCACCCCCTGTTCACTTCCTAAATAGAATAGCATTTATAAATATACATTAGAAAAAAAACATTACTGGTGTGCATCTTGAGACAAAACAATGACACTGACAAAATTTAAGATATGTCAGTGCAAGTTGCTTTCAGTTAAAACAGCTCAAACATGCATTTTAGTCTAGGACTAGCTTAAGCTATTGTCTGTGAAACTGGGGGTTAGTGTGCTGAAATTAGCCTACATTAATATTAACCATACAAATGAATAAAACACACTGCTCTGCGAAAACTGCCTTTTTACAGTGAAAAGACTTAATAATAATAATATTTTATTTAATATTTTTATTAGGGATACCTCAATTATAATTTTTCATGGCTGATTCCAATTTTTAAAAAGCAAATTGGCTGATTCTGATACTGGTTGCTGATTTTTTCTTTTTTCTTTCTTTCTTATAGCAATATAGAGTTTCCTTATTTACGGCTGTACACAAAGCAGCACTTCGCTTATAAACACTACTTTATATGTAGGTAAGGGGACAAGAAAATGCCATCGAAACTATTCTGAAGACATTTCCCTTTCATAGATACATTCATATAAATCCCTACCCCCATTTCAATATTTATATTTTTCTTCCTATATTTCATGAACAGTGAGCTTTCTGTGCCTGGAACAGTATTTGCTCTGCTGGCACGTTTGTGTTCTCTTTGTTTCCATCTTCAACGTGCCCTGTTTGGCCTATGTTAAAGGATTAGTTCACTTTCAAATGAAAATTAGCCCAAGCTTTACTTACCCTAAAGCCATCCTAGGTGTTTATGACTTTCTTCTTTCTGATGAACATAATTGGAGAAATATTAATAAATACCCTGACGTATCTGAGCTTTATAATTGCAGTGAATGGGACAAATGAGTATGAGCTGAAGAAAGTGTCTCCATCCACATACATTCATCACACGGCTCCGGGGGGTTAATAAAGGCCTTCTGAAGCAAAGCGATGCGTTTGTGTAAAGAAAAAAAATCCATATTTAACAAGTTAAGAAGTAAAATATCTAGCGCTTTTTGTGTGTTCATCAGAAGAAGAAAAAAAGTCAAAAAGGTTTGGAATGACATGAGGGTGAGTAAAAGATGACAGATGATAGACTGGGTAGGCCTCTGCTTTCTCCCCAAATCGATTGGTTAAGTTGTATCTCAGCATTTGGAACAGTGTTAAAAAGCAAAAAAGCTTCTTATAACCAATGCATACTTTTACAGCAATTCACTATAGGGTTAAATGAGGTTTGCAAATTCTCAAGTCTTTCATTTACACATTTTGTTTAATTAGTCTGTTCACAGACCACTCAGATTTAACCCACCAATTCCCTTTGGCAGTTTTGGATGATTAAGGATGGCTATGTTTACGATATAGAAAATAGCTTCAGTATATTAAAACTGATTTAATAAAGATGAATTTTAAATCTTTGGCAAATAGCACAGGGAAAATAGAGGCTTTGGACATCAATAAAATTTATGAATGAATAAATATGGGCTATCACTGAAATTATAGAACAGTTTATAGTAGTTAATGTTAAATCTCATGCACTGTAGTAAAATCTTAACTTGTGCATTTGGCAGATGCTTTTCGTGCAGTGCATTCAAGGTGCATTCAATTTACATATTGCCAGTATGTTCATTCCTTGGGAATTTAAACCACAAACTTTGAACTACAAAAAAGCACATTACTCTACTAGTGATTTACAGATACATTTTGCTTTCAGAGTATCTTACTTCCCAGTACAGAGAGTGCTTTCAGTAGGACAGTTTGTTAAGATGTGAGTGATAGTTTTGATCATTATCAGACTGGGAAACTGCAGTTGAAACCATTTTGTCTTAAATGTAGTTTCATTGTTGGTAAACTAACTCCAAAATGTTTTACGTCAAACATTCTTACAGGAAAATGGGGAAAAAGAGGAAAATGACTGCCAGCCTACAAAACAGAAACTTAAACAAGATCATGCTGCTGTTTCAGAATATTAAGTCTCACACATTTGTGATTTCCATCATTATTTATTTGTGTTCGGTACTTTCACAGTGACACATTTTCTTAGAATTTTCTATCTGTTTAGTATTATAACTCCATCCAGGACAGCCAGGAACCTCACAGTTGTGATTGATGATCAGTTAAACTTCACAGACCACATTGCTAGAACTGCCTGGTCCTGCAGATTTTCCTTATACAATATTAGGAAGATCGGGCCCTTCCTATTAGAGCATGCCACACAACTCCTTGTCCAAGCTCTTGTTTTATCCAGACTGGAATATTGTAATGCTCTTGACAGGCCTTCCAGCATGCACTGACAAACCTCTGTCAAAATGACTGATTTTGCAGGCAGTATACAGAAGTAGAAATGGATCAAGGCATGTCTAAGTTGCTTTCTTCAGGTTTTTGAAAGCAGCTAGATGCCTGATATCCCACAATCCTGTGTGTTCAAGATTGAAAAATAAGCATTGCATTTGCAATCAATACATCCTTTCTTTCTTATCACTAAATCTCACTTGAATCTGTTCTAGATTAGAAGATGTGTTTTGGGGCTTTGGAAGATTTTGCCACCAGTTTCATACAAAAACTCTGCAATGTTTCATACAGAGACTATGATAACTTGGTGTTGGAAAATGCACAAGTCTATCACTTTGTAATCTATTGTTGTGCAAAAGCTTTCAATTTCAATTGCTAGGCCTACACCACCCAGTTAACCACCCCAAGCCTTGTTTAATGCTCTGTCACAACTGAAACTAGCGTCTCGTTCCCATACTGTTTTGCTTACTCAGTAAGCGGCTGCAACTTTTAAAGTTCCACGGCCCATGTTAGCAGTTACATAGTTAAACTCATTAGGGTGAAACATGCATCGCTGCAATTACAGTAAAGGGCTGAGTGTTAAGCTGCTGGTAACTGCTCTATTTAGGTCAATTCTGAGGTTAGCACATTTATGTTTTAACCCTTAATCACTCAGTTTGACACACCCTGGAAATGATAGTGTTAAATGATAAGTGACACTATTTTAATGCTTTGTGATTTTACAATGTTTATTTGGCTTGTTCTCGCAAAACTTTCAAGACACAGTCTTGAAAGTAAACAGAAGATCAGTATGAACTAATTTCAACATGAGGAAGACAACTAAACCACATTAACCAAAAAAGGAAATGTTTACATTATTCAGTTGCAATAATTTATTCATAAAACTCATAACAATTAAATATAAGCATCAGGAACATGAAAAACACAGTTAAATAAACATTTAAGCTCTTAAAATAAAGAAATAAATAAAGTTGACAGACATAAATATCAGTGTTTACACAATATTTATATTACGCAATATTTACACAATACGTTTTTTCAACCCTAGTCAATGTGACTTAAACAACATTTTATGGTTTTAGTTCAATGTAAAACATTGCCATTGTGACATTTTCCAGAACTCCAGAAACAGAAGGTAAAGAGGCTGGCATTGCAGTGCATCAGCAAGTAGTGTGATGGAATGATGATGTGCAAGTGATAAGTTAAAGGATGAAGTCCATTTGTGCCTTATCCTACAGTATATGGTTGATATGTCCATTATCCTTTCTTTGTTTTCAGAGTATTCAAACTTGACTCACGTCATCATGGCCAGCCACCATCCAATCCACAGTGACATCCTGTTAGTGCTTGTCTCTCTTTGATGCCAGATACTGTTCGATGTACTTAAAGAGCATATCAAGCTCTCCCATTGCTTTATAAACACCCTTTTCCTTCATCTAAGAGAAAAAGATATTGTCAGCCTTTGGAATAGTTTTCAAACATAATTTGTTAATTTCAAGCAATTTTAGAGTAGAAAATAATTTTGATCATTACTCTTATTAGCATTAAATTGCTGTATAAGACTTACCTTTTCATATGAGTTCTTTATGGTGGCAAACTCAAAGGGATTTTTGCAAGAAAAGTATTTCCTCTGTAACAGAGAGACGTGTGTGTTATTTCATGTAACCTCACCATACTATTTCACAACAAGAACTAGGTATTTTGACTCACTCGCAACAACTCTTGCTAATAAAAATCCACAATGGCTTTCTTCATATGTGCACTATTACGACATCCTGAATATGCCTAAACTACGTTTTTTAAAAAACAATGTTCATCATCCTAACATTCACCTCAGCTAACACCCCAAATTTAGCAACCTCATTGTAATATGAGGTATTCATGAGCAGAGTTCCATACTTAAAAACAACTTTAAATCTGCCTACACTGATTTTCTGGTCAACCAGAAGGTTTTAGGGGCTGGGGTTGTGGTTGGTTTTAGCTGTGTTTGTCACCAGGATGGAGAGATTTACTCTGAATGTGCAAGTAATTGAGTGAGATCAAATCTTTTCTCTTAAATCATCTTTTAAACTAATTTCATAAGGACCAAAAGACGGACTTACGCATTTGACCATATCCCGCTTGAGATCTTGAAATATACTTCCAATGGAGTTGATGGGCGTTTTGGGGTGCAAGTGGTTCTTCTGGACAGCTGTTGGCAGAATGGTCTCCAAGTAGAAGCGCAGGATCTCGTTCATGACATGGCATCCATAAGGACTCTGTGGATCAGATATATGAGGTATATGAGCTGTTTCAGACACCCACAGTTATCACACTTTGGTACTGCCGTAGCAATGTGCAGATGCAAGATGTTAGGCGAGCTTTTAGTTTTGTTTGCACGTCTTGCACAAAACCTTCAGTTTCAGTATGATAACTACTTCTGTTGCTAATTTTAAATTTGAATAATTGCTTGTATAGTGCTATGGGAGTAAATGTTATGGAGCTTGGCACTTACATTGATGTTCTGTTGCACGTTCTCGTCTAATAATGGTTCTAAGTCATCATTGGACTCCTGAGAAAAACAAATGTAAACAAACTCATTAGAGAGAACCTCAAATCTCAATATAGCACAAAGTAGAAATGCCTTGCAGATTGGAATTTGCAAAGCTCAGACTTCATGCAATGAGTCTAAATGTATTAATATATATATATATATATATATATATATATATATATATAGCCATTCTAGATATACTCACATAAAATCTCTGTATTTCTCTGTATGCAGAACGGAGCTCCTTCAGCCTCACAGGAAAGCCCTCCACAAATGAGCAACATTCAGACTTGCAGTCAACTTTTCTGCACTGAGCACTTTCAGAAAGCAGAAGCATGACCAGAGCAGAAAAGATGACTCTAGAGAAAATCATTCTTCAGTTATCTTTCTTTGTTCTTGGCCTTTTCTTGATATTCAGCGCAGAAGAGATGAGATGTACAGATGAGCTTTGGGGTGAATTTTATACCATTCCTAGCCTACCTTAGCTTCCTGTGGTGGGGGGTGTGTGGGGTGGGGGTGGGGGGGGGGTGGGGTTTGATTTACTGGCAGTCATATTTCTCTTAGACTGTGTCATAGTTGCTTTGTCTTTCTTTTTTGGATTGCAGAAGTTATATAGGAAAATTGAACTTTGATGGAACTTGTGGATGGAAGGTTACTTCAAGATGAATAATCAATAAAATGTGTTTGTTTGCTAGAAACTTGTTTTCTCATTATCATTAAGAGTTTCTTAACCACAATTTGGATCTATCTGTCTACCTGTCTGTCTGTCTATCTATCAATCTATCATGTCATTCTGTATACCTAAATATATAAAAAATAATAGATTTATTAATAGATTTAATATAATAGATAGAATATAATGTATTCATATACATTTCTAGTTAATCTGTGTAAATAAAGTGTGGAAAATTAATTTGTTTTTAAAAAGTGATTACATTTTTAATTGGCCTTATACGTTTAACCTTATCCTTTTTTTTCCAGCAGTTGTAGGAATCTTCTGTAAGCTTCTCGGATAAAAGCAGTGAAGTGAATCGATGTCTCATCTCTGACATTTCTTTTTACATAGATGGTGGAAGCACTATATGTGCATTAAGCCAACTCTCACAGGTGAGCATAAACTCATACATACAGAGATGACTGTAAGGGGTCCAGTGTGGTTTCTAGGTGACAATTAACTCCTTTATGTTCAAAACCACAGAGATCTTTCACATTTACCCCTGGCTTCATTCATGCAAGCCTTTTCTCCTGAAACTCAATTCAAGTTTGCGTCTTACAACTACTATGAAAACAGACACTTCTTTTGAGTACAGTATTATTCCTGTTACACAGCTATATGAATAATAAATATGGTAGAGTGTGTGTAAGGCTGGGCAAGGCTGAGACTGGGCAACACGGACTTGGAATTGCATGGAATTTTCTCACTCAAACCACTGCATGCTGCTCTTTCTGATTGCTTTTAGAGGGAAAAGCTGCCCATTACTTCTGGCCTGCGATCTAGCTTTCTCCGTAATAATATCATATTGGCAAAATATATTTGGCAAACAATCCAGTGCTTATCTGTGTTTGCGCTTGGGAGATAGTCGAGGCTTCTATTTTACTAGTGTTTTTGCAGTGTTGAGCAATGTAAACTCTAGAGTAGATTTTGAGTTTTGCATGTTCGCAAATCTTCTTATTACATGTAAATAACAGATTCATTATGCAGTCAGCTTTATTGATTATAACGGAGCTCCTGCCCCTTTAATCGCTAATAGTAAAGTGTCATATCAGTCATATTGCGCACTTTTAACCAAGGGGGACGACCCCTCAGGAACGCAATTTCAATTGAGGGGAACCCCTTAAACCATCTCCAAACCGTTGGATGTAGCCATGTAAATGCTATATTATAGCATATAAATGCTATATTAGGTCAAGCTGCTTCATCTCTCAAGAAGATCTCATGAAATTAAGTGCCACTTAAAGTTATTTCACCAAAAGACTTTCTTCTGCTTCTGCATCTTTTTATAGGCTGGCCACATTAAGATAAAAATCTTGCAAATAAATTAACAGTCAGTGAAACTACATTTTGGAGTTTGCTGTTTCATAGATATTGCACAATCAGCGAAACAACTACGTTTTGTAAATGATTTCCCATTGAGAAGTATACAATGGCTTGAATATAAAAATATATAAATACATATTTGATATAACCCAATTATATAAAATCTCAAGGGCAATAAGCAATCTTTTAATATAAAGTAGTTCTTGAGGGTTGTTTTTTAACATGCCACTGAACAGCTCAAATTGTGTACTAAATTCATCTTTAAAGTATGAATTAAGATTTTCAGATATTGCTTTGTTATTGTAGTTCTAGTCGTCTGTTTTAATGGTTATAAATGTTTCTTCATCTTTGTATTGTTTATGTTAAAGCCATGCAGTGAACTAGGCCTATTGAAAGCTGATTCTTATTTTGCTAATGCAATACTACAATAATTGTAATGATGAAAAATGCTTCTTTACTTTTGATTTTTGCTCAGTGTTGGTTATTACAAGAAACAAGTGAGCACTATGGAATTTCATTAGTTGTCATTAACTGGGTAATGTAAGCATGAACCTGTTCCATGACTTACTATTACACCATCTGTGCAAGCATTTCTGATTGTACCTCACATCATGCTTTAGTGTGAAGACTAGCAGGGTAAGCCCAACCCATGATGCAAAACTGGTGGTTTTTTCTCTCCGACATGTCTGAGGTAAAAAGCCATATACATGAGCCTAACAGATAGGCAGAGATTACTGAAAGTTAGTGCATGTAATGGAGGGTCTTTGCATTAAAAAAAAAAAGGAACTTGTACAGCAGTGAGCAGTGAAACTTTCATCTTGTGGAAAGCCTGGAACAGAGAGATATTTGACCATCATCACTTTCCCCTTCAGATCACCTATGCTTATAGATTGTTTGTACTGGTTTGAGCTACATTATGAGGAGCCAAGAACTGACAATGGGTGATCCATTCTTGTACCACCATGTCTTGAACATCACAATATCTCTGAGAAATCATGTTATGACTTGAAAAAAATAGACTAAATACAGCTATATTGCTTAAAGAAAAAAGAAAGATATTATTAAAGGGATAGTTCAAAATGACATTTAAATGACATTTACTTTCTATTTTTACTTTAATTTACTTTTTTTTTTTTTTTTTTTCAAATAATTCCCAATTTTTTATATTTATTGATAAGCTTCTTTTTTTTTTTTTTGCCTTTTTACAGGAAAGTCAAGAGAAACAGGGAGTTGAAGATCTGGCTGCGTTCATTATTGCTTTCCCATGAGCACAACTGTGCTTACGTGTCTTGAGTACACAGACTACCCATCGCCCAACAACAGGTCTATAGGTTTGAACTGGGGGCAGAGATTAGAAGCTTTGAGGGGAAAGCTAAAAAAATATAATACAATATTAATATAATATAATTCCAGTATAATATATAGGCCCGGTTTCACAGACAGGGATTAGCCTAAACCAGGATTAGGCCTTAGTTCAGTTAGGGCATTTAAGTAACTTTTATAAACTTTCATTAGAAAAAAACATTACTGGTGTGCATCTTGAGACAAAACAATGACACTGACATATTTTAAGATATCAGTACAAGTTGCTTTCAGTTAAAACAGCTTCAACATGCATTTTAGTCTAGGACTAGCTTAAGCCTTGTCTGTGAAACCTGGGGATAGAATCTTGAGTTAAATTTGACATATATTATTCTCAATATACAGAATTTCTGATGAACTGATTTGTTTTGCAGATTGATTTTTAGTCTGTTTAAACTGTTTTTTGTTTTTTTCAAAATCTGAAGGTTTCTAAGACACGCATCTACTTACATATCAAACCACAGAGTACCGTATTTCCTTTACTTTCAGTTCTGTATATATTTTACATTAGTTACATAAGTTTTATTTAAGTTAAATTTAGCATTTCTATTTGATGTGAAGTCCCAAATTGCATGGCTAAGAGAGTTTCTGTAAGTTTCTGTTAAGCAATATGCAGTTTCAGTGGTCACTGCTGTCTGAGCCCAATTCAGCTAAAATCACGCACAACATTTCGACTCATATCATGGCCTTGTAATATTGGGAAGTTATGAAGAGTGTTAATTTAAGGAATGCCATTTATATTTATTCACATGATTTTATTGATCATAAGCTTGTGTTGATATACTGATTCCATACTTCCTTATTAATCAGCTATCATATATCATGAAAACATGAATCATTTTGTTACTACAAAATATCTATTTTAGACCTAATTTTAATCTGTTTTTGAACAGGTCTGAATGGTTGCAAATAAAACTTATTCACAGGGGGTCACCGACAAACACTTGCCCCACTAAGACTGAACACAGTGTCTTGTCTTTAGAGGAAATCCTTTTCTCAAACAGTAAGGGCTCACCACATCATCCTGCAGCAGTTTCAGTTTCACAGATTTTTTTAGTTTAACTGTTTAAGGTGTCAAAGCCAATGTTCTCATGGGCGTTCTGCAGTGACGCATGTGAGAGCGCTTGCTACGAGGCACGACGGGCAGTATGTAGGATGTAGCTGTTATGGCTCGTGCCTTTGCGGGTGCTGGTACCCCACATGACTGAGGCTTGGTTCCAAAACAAAACAGTATGCGTCTGCTAAAGCATACATATGGGTGTTTTGCTGCATAAAAGCTCCTCCCTTCCTGTCGCTGGAACACGTTGAACATGACTTGTTTTCAAGGGCCAACATCGTGAAATCTTAAATCTTAGTATGCTGGGTCGCATGTTTGTTCTGATTGGTACAAAATACAAAATGGTGTTAAGTGCAATTAATAAATTGCAAGTAGCCACGTAGATTACCGATCAAAAGTTTGTTTTTTACAAATGGTTTTGAAAGATGTCTCTTATGCTCAACATGACTGTATTTATTGGGGTGAAAGAAAAAAAACTTAATATTAAGAAATATTTTTAAAATTTTAAATAACTTTTCTTGTGCTGCTTAGTTCACCTAAAAATGAAAATTCTGTCATTAATTACTCACCCTCATGTTGTTCCAAACCCGTAAAACCTTCATTCATCTTTACAACAAAAATTAAGATATTTTTGATGAAAATTTATTTTTGATTACCCCTTTCAAGGCCCAGAAAAGTAGTAAAGACATTGTTAAAATAGTCCATGTGACTACAGTGGTTCAACCTTAATGGTATAAAGATGGCGCCGGTGTGCATGGCTGGCCGTCTGCTGCTTGGCCTGTTTATTTGATTTCTTATTTCTCTCTTGTCTATGACCGTCAAATGCTCTTGAATATAAGGTATTCTGTTGAGGTTTTATCAAACGCTGATTTGAAATTCTTTCAATCAAACTTCTCCCCTCCCTTTTTGACGACCGTCTCGGCCTATGGAAGCCGGCTGGCGTGGAACTTTCCTGGAAGGAAACGCCGCAGGAGAAGAGGAAAGTGAGGGGGCATTGCGGCTAAACTTAAGTTAAGTTTAGTGCTTAAGTTACGTCATGGCTTGGATCGCACTCAGCTCGGGCCTGGATCTGGTCGCTTTGTTGTGCTCGCTTGAGGTGGCTTATCAATGGATCTTACCTGTAACCCAAGAGGATAAATTTTTAATTTCTTCTTGCTGTGGGACACCATGTCTTCCTCACGGAGGAGTGAATCTCTGCAATCTCTGTTCGTTGTGCCGTGCAGCACAGCCGGACTGCGATCCAGTGTGTGTCAGGATGGCTCTGGTAAATGCGCGATCACTTGTAAATAAGACATTTATTTTGCGAGATTTCTTCACCCTAAACAAATTGGATTTTTTATTAGTGACTGAGACTTGGTTGAGTATGGGGGATACGAGCCCTTTCTCCGAACTTGTGCCCTCAGATTGTTCTTTTTTGAACTGTCCCAGACTTTCTGGCAGAGGCGGTGGGCATGCGTCTGTTTTTAAAAGCAGCTTTTGTTGCCGACCTATAAAGAATGAATTATTTGTACGTTTTGAAGCTCTCTTGTTTGAACCAAATCGCTGTGGTTTATCGCCCACCAAAACCACATTTTTCCAACACATTTTTTTTGCTGCAGATTTTTGATGTTGTTGGGCCTAGCATTTTAGCTATAATAAATAAGTCCCTTCTCACAGGTGTTGTTCCTAAATACCTAAAACATGCAACATTTCCAATTTATCTTTTATTTCTAAAATCTTAGAGAAAGTTGTTCTGGAACAACTGCAGAATCATTTGGAGTTAAATAGTGTATTTGAAGAATTCCAGAAAACATCACAGTACTGCATGAGTCAGCATTACTTAAAAGTCTTTAATGATATTTTGTTGTCTGTTGACTCAGGGAATTCTGTGATACTCTTACTTTTAGATCTAAGTGCTGCCTTCGACACTGTGGACCACAAAATTCTGATCTCGCGACTTGAACAGTGTGTGGGAATTGAAGGTTGTACTCTAAATTGGTTTAAGTCCTATTTGAATGCTAGAACATTTTCTGTTTGTCTTGATGGGTTCTCTTCTTCTGTATCTTTTTTGGATTATGGGGTCCCTCAGGGCTCCATTCTGGCCCCTGCTTTGTTCTCGTTGTATATGCTTCCTTTAGGGACTGTTCTTTCTAAACATGGTATAAAAATGAAATGACACCCAAATTTATCTGCCCTTAAAGAAAAACGACAAAAAAGCTTTAAGCACATTATCAGCATGTTTGTCTGATATTAAGTCTTGGTTTTCTTTTAAATTTTTTGCATCTAAACGAGAGCAAAACTAAGGTTATTGTTTTCGGGCCTACAGATGTGTTAGCAAATTTTGATGGTGACCTGGGAGATTTGGTCCCTTATGTAAAACACTCTGTGAAAAACTTGGGTGTTATTTTTGATTCTGCCCTTAAATTTGACAAACAGATTAATGCTGTAATTAAATCTAGTTTTTTCCAATTAAGACTGTTATCTAAGGCTAAGAGTTTTCTAACATTTGCAGAACGCGGAAGTTTAATCATATTTCCCCAATATTACAAGCGTTGCACTGGCTGCCGGTTTGTTATAAAATTGATTTTTAAATCCTGCTTTTTGTTTTTAAAGCCCTCAATGGATCAGCTCCAAAATTTCTCTCCGAACTTTTGAAATTAAATAACTCTGCTAGATCATTTAAGGTCATCTAATCAAAGATTGCTGATGGTTCCGAGATCTAGACTTAAGACGAGGGGTGACCGTGCTTTTTCTATTATTGGTCCAAAATTGTGGAATAGTCATCCTCTATCCTTAAGACTAGTATCCACAGAGTCTGAATTTAAATCCAGGTTGAAAACTTACTTTTTCTCTCAGGCCTACAACTGTATTTGATTTTTAATCTATTTTTTAATCACTAATTTGATTAGTGTTTCTGATGTAAACTCCCTTTATTATTGCTTTGTGGTCTTTCTTATTTTTTAAAAATATTTATCCACTTGTACAGCACAATGGCCAACTACTGTTGTACTTACTGTACTATATAAATAAAATTTTGGTTGATTGATTGATGTTATGAAGCGATGACAGTACTTTTTGTGTGCAAAAAACAAAACAGAAATAACGACTTTATTCAACAATTTCTGCTCTTCCCTGTCAGTCTCCTATGCATTTCAAGTGAGCACCACGATGCATGCATGTTATGGTGAAGAATGAGCCGGCCAATACTGAGCCGGCATTCTGACATAGAACCCGGAAGCAACATATAGCTCCATTGCGCTTCGGGCAACCCGAGCTCAAGTCCCGGCTTGCGGACCTTTCCCGATCCTGTCCCCCTCTTTCTCTTTCTTCTGTACTATCCAATCACAATTGGCAAAAATCGGCAAAAATAAATATTAAAAAAAAAAGAGAGAGAGAGAGAGAGAAAATTAATTGAAATGAAGGAAGTGGTATAAAAAATTCGGCTTCAGAGACGTGTGCCATATCGTGTACAGTTGCTGGTATAATATCATGCCATGCTGTGTCAAGAAGCATGACATAAGTTTCATTGACAAATAGTATAGCAGAGAGCAGATACTATTCAGGGTTTGAAAGTTCATAGGTTTAGTGCTGCAGTGCAATCGTGAGCTACAAGTTGTGCTTAGCATGCAACTTTGCTCATAGTCCTGGGAAGTTTTAGAGGAAGTGTATTAAGTGTACTGCATATGTTCTTTCCCATTTGGTTGGGAGTGACTACTGTACATTGAACATTTAGTTTTGACCATGCAAAACAGGTGTTTTGAAACTGTAGAAATTTCAAACCATGTTGAGTATTTTTAATATTTTGTGTTTTGTATGACCCTGGCTGTGTTTTTAATACTGTAAATGACATTTGACTTTTTAAAAAAAAATAATTTTATGTGTTAATTGATCAGCAAAAACTAAAACGCAGGAAATTTCCTGTTATGCTGAGCTGGTTTCAGTAAATTCACTTTTTTTTTTTTTTTTTTTTTTTTAAACTGTTATGAAAGTGAATCATGAAAATCAAGCCAAGTCAGCTATGTAATGCACGTTTAGTTCCATCATCAGAATGGAATAATTCATCTGTTTCACTGTCACCGGAAGGCTTTGAAATATTTGAATGTCGTGCATGTATGAATGTTTCTCCGTGACGTTAAGATGTTTTCTCTCCTACAAAGCATATCTCTTAATTTGCCAAGACTTTGCATCATTCACTCTAATATTGTATAACTTGCTTACCCTAGCATAAGAGATTACAGTATCAACATGAACTATGAATGAGATATTTATTTTTTAATGTTGCTCTATGAATAGTAAATCTACCAAATCATAGTATAGCGCAAAGTTATTGACTTCACAGCAACTAAACCTATATTTTGTTGTTTTGTTTTAGTTTTTGTTATAAATATACCAAATAAAAATACCAAAACACAAATATACTATGAATTACATTTCATATCTGAAGGTCACAAAAAAGTTGACAGGCCTTATTGGCACTTCCTGTTAGATTTATCAGAAATGAATTTAAATATTCCATTTATTCTGTATTTATTTGCTATAACACTTTTAAAGCAGAATTTTGAAATATGCTTGATCACATTTAGGTGGAATATGTTGTTATTATTATCATTAGTAAGCAATTTGCACAAGTAAATAAATAAGTGCTATATTAAAGTGGCTTTTCTTCATTTTCATCCTCTCATGTAAAAATATTCATTACTCTAAATCTCTCATATCCTATACCAGCAAAATTCCTGCTCCAGTTTTGCAAACTTTAACACCACCATTGGCGAATAGAGGTCACTAAAGAGGCATGTTGAAAATATTTAAAGGGATTGTTCTCTCAAAAATTAAAATTTGCTGTTAATTTACTCGCTCTCAGGCCATCCAAGATGTAGATTTTTTTTCTTTAGTGGAACAGTGCTAAAACATTAATAAACCGTGGTTCTCTGTGATTCATATAATGAAAGTCAGTGGGTGCCATCATTTTGAGATTCAGGAAAAGCATGATGATGATACATTGAGGTCCTAAGAAGTGAAAAGGTCGGTCTATGCAAGAAACTGAACACTATTTACAAAATTTTTACCTCTAATCTACATCCTTCGCAAATGGTCCTGACCGCGTCCACGACAGTCTGGAGCGCAAGCTTTGTCGCATAATGACGTATGCGCGGGAGCTGACGCTGTTTGAAATATGCCTTTTATAACTCATAAAATAATTCCTTATTGTAATTATAATATTTCTTTAAATAACTTCTAATTGTCAGAGCCGATATGCTCCTATTTAGTGCTCTGACATAGCATGCTTTGCTGACCTTTCCCGATCCCAGTCCTGATAAATAAATATTGAAATGTCTTCTAATTAATACAATAACAAAAAATGTTAAAAAGGGGGAGGGGGAGGGTCTTTTTCCCCCAGAGTAATAGTTATGCCAGGACAATCATCCACAACCTCAAATAAGAGGTGTCTAACTCTATATAAAATAGCTGATTAGTGAACATGGAAAATGAAATAAAATATTCAGTAGTTGAAAGTTGCTTTTGATTTTTAATAATGTATTACGTCAGGTTCTACGCCAGAACGCCGGCTCAGGATTGGCCGACGCTGTTCACGTGAGCAGCACGACGCCGGCCAATAATGACTCTGCGTTCTGACGTAGAACCTGGAAGCACCGAATGTAAACAGTTTAATAGAATGACACAGAAGAGAAGATATTGTTGAATAAAGTCATTTTTGTTTTGTTTTTGCGTCCGTGGATACGCCACTTCTGGTATTTTGCCAGTTACTCGACATGGGTAAATTGCAATCAAGGATTTTTAAAAATGGAGTATTCTAATTTATTTGAGGAATTGTGACAACCCCTACACTCATTCACTTCACACACTCATAGTGTAGCTTTTAGTGGTTTATGTATAATATTGTGCTATGCTATCCCCTGACTCATTTGTTGACTGTATCTGTTTTGTGTCTTTTGAAGACCGTCTTCTATTTTTCCTATTATACGGTAGAATTTGTGGTAACACTTTAGAATACTGTTAATGAATAACTACACAGGAACAAATAAGTAATGCATTATTAAAACCTCAAAAGTTTACAATGACTTCAGTAGTTACTAGAGAGTTATCATGTTTCTCACTTTAGAATACTGATCCAAATTCTTTACTAATTCCTTCTGAAGGATTTGGTAATACTTCAGTCATTACTAGTGGGTTACCATGATCTTCAGTTTAGAATTAATTATACATTATGCATTATTCACATTAATTATGAACCTGTATATAGTAGTTCTTAATAGTTCTCTGGGAGGTATGAAAGAAAAGGTAGTTACTGATTAGCTAATAGTGAACTACCACCTTCAACTGAGCACTATTACTTACTAATTCATTAATCAGAGTTTCTTGTTAGTTAATAGTAGTTACTAGAGTGTTAACAATGCATTACTTATTTGTTCCTGTGTATTTATTTATTAATGAAGGATCAGTATTCTAAAGTGTTACCGAATTTGTTATTTGTTTATTATCAGTGCTTTTCCGAATAAGGTATTCGGCTTCAGGCACACCCCTAAGTACACTAGTATAATACCCTTACTATTATCTTCTTCTGTTTCTTAGTATGGTCGAATGCTATTATAAATTCAGCCGTACAGTAACATTTAACAGAAGTGTTGTGTGATTTAATATTTTTCCCCCCTTTCTTACCACTGGTTGTGCTGTGAAGACTCTCTATTAAGAATTAAATCTGAATTTGATGTGGCATATCTAAAGAGACGTGAGCAGAGACATGTCCAATATGAATAGCTGTAAACCTGTTACCTAAATTGAAAGTCAGTGATAAATGCTGTTTGTGTTTCTGTAGCCACCTGATAAAGAGGTCTGTCAGAAAACACTGAGTGATGACGTGCTAAAAATTCACATTGTAGCTTTTTAGCATCAGGGTGTTTCGTTTTAGGATAAACATGACAAACATATGATGACTTATGTTTACTCTGACTAGGTGAAACTCCAGATATGAAACATATTTTCTCGAGTGACTTATAATGTGTCTCAATTAATCTGAATCGATTTTGTGGTAAAACAGATGATGCACAATAATTTAAATATATCTTTATTTTACATATTATACATTTTTATGAAGACATAAATACAGTAAAACAAATATGTATTCAGAACGCAGATTGAAAAAAAAAAAATCGACCTCAAATGTTTACTTTGCAGCATGACAATTTATAAATCATGCAGATATGCTTAGAAATATGGCCCAAAATGTAGTTAATTAGGCCTACATAAATAAATTATTCTTACATAAACTGCAAGGAAACAAATACTGAAAAAGTAATCTGCAGTTATTCCAAGGCATCTCTTTTCCAAAATGGAATTCCATATTTTTGAAGTCAAATTGCTTTATAAATACAATAAATATCTAGCTTCACTTAATGTTGGTCTTGGTCTATTATCAGTAGTGTTGGAAACTTTCTAGCCATTCAATTAGTGAATCCAGCTCTCCGATAGCCTTCACGGCTCCTGCTGCCTGATCAAGCTGAGAGACAAAAAAGAAAGTTATTTTTTCTTTCATTTTATGTGTGGGGAAAAATTCAGTAGAATTTGGTGGAGTGTATTTAAATATGTTAAACTTAGCTGAGACTATACATATTGTCAGATTAACAAAAATATTTAATAATTAAAGGGAGTACATTTATGAATAATGGGTGTTAAAAGTAAATCTGTGAAGCTTTTTACAGGCCTAGTTATAATGTGTCCTGTTAGGGAATTATGTCTCTTACCTTGTCATACGTGGTTTGAATACCTGTGAGTTTTAGTCTGGCATCTTCACTGCACTCACAGTGTGCATTGGCATGCTTTTGGATAGACAGAAAACATCACATGGTCAAGTTAATCTAAAAGCTTTCCAAGAATGTCTCTGTATTCTTGTGCTTACAACTTCCCCACCAATATTCTTTTTTTAATTTAAAATAGCTTTTTTTAATTTTTTTTTTTTAATTTTATTTTTTTTATTAGTAACCAACCCCTGCGCTTTTGTAAAAGTGCCACATAATATTGTAGCTTACAAATTTTTATTACTAAGCAATGTTTTAGTCAAAGACCTGGGATTTCTGATGCCATTCAAATGCCTAAAGGAGGTCTTTGACCTTGACCTTTGTAAAAAATATTTGCGAGTTACGACAGTATGCGGGACTTTTTCCATTTTTTTCCAGTCTTACAATTGCTACAGTTTGAAAAACATATTTTAACTTTGAGTAGTGTCTAGTATCTTGTACATACACACACTCGCAGATCCTTGGTGATACTAAGGAAGGAGTTGGCCAGGACGCTGGTGGTTCTGCGATGTAGGGATTGACTGCTGGTGTAGCTGATAAAGACCTTATCCATGTAAAAGTGTAGGAGCTGCCTGAGGAAGCAGCAGCTTTCTGTAGCCTAAAAATGGGGAAGATGCATGAATAATTTTTTTATTTTGACAGCCTCAGTAATATTTGGCACATTTTAATTGATCAGTTGATTCTACAAAGGTTATGATGCTACAGACACTTCAAAAAACGTTTAAAAAAGTTACCTTTAAACTGTTCATAACGTCTTTTCTAAGTAATCTGATTCCCTTGTGATCATCTCCTGAAATCTGTCAAAACAAAAGATGTTATCAGATTGCATTATTGTTGTAATCACTACATAACCTAAAACCACAGACGCAGTAAAAAAATGAGGCCACTTTAAAAATGGCTTTATTTGATGTTGCTTGCATGTCCATTTTTTTGCTCTGATTTTTCCAGGGAAATGATTAGTCAGCCTAACGAAGAGCTGAACACATTGCCAGGAGTTTCCACGTGTTAGCTAAGGTATTCCTTTAATTAATTGGTAACACTTTACAATAAGATTTCATTAGTTAACTACTTTAAGTAATATGAACTAAGAATTAACAATAATTCCACAGCATTTATTAATCTTAGTTCGTGTTAATTTCAACATTTACTATTATATTATTCAAATCAAAAGTCTTATTTGTTAACATTATTAATGCACTATGAACTAACATGAAAGACTGTATTTTTATTAACTAACATGAACAAAGATTAATAAATACTGCAACGAATGTACTGCTCTACATGAACTAATGTTAACAAACAAGACCTTATTGTAAAGTGTTACCCATTTATTTTTCCTTTGTCATGCTTAAGTCATTGGCATGTTAAACTCAAAACTGAAACAAAAAAAGCATGTCTTGCCAAGAAGAATGAAATAGCTAAAATCAGTAACCTGCTGGTTGACTTGTCAAACCTGTCAAGAAAACCCATTGACATCACCAGTGACGTCATTGTTATAGTGGAAAATGGACTAGGCGCTATTTATATGTTTAGCTTACATCAAACTGCTACCAGATATTTTAGCAGAAGGAAACCCTAAAGCTAACATATGACTAAGGCTAGACTGTAAGCGTGCTTACCATGCCATGACGAATGTGCTGGAAGTGGTGCCTGAGTTCATGGGTATGAATGTTCACATTACAACTGCCCAAGTGAAGCCTCCGACCCTGGGCTTTGTCCCATAGACCACACAACATGATGCATACAAACATGCTATATATGATAAACAAGTCCTTCATTATGCTTCTGACAGTTCAGCCTGGGAAATGAAGAAAAGACAGTCAAAACAACCATGTATGTGCTACATAAAATGATACTGTATGAGCTATATCAGTCTGTTCTAGGATAAAATATATATGCTATATGTTTTGTTACCTAGTGTCCAAGGAGTGTTTTCTTCATGGAATGATGTGCACCTCTGCATGGTGATGGCAGGTGCTCTTATAGTGGGACATGAATGAGGGGAATTTTGGCAGATATTCCTTGATTATCTTCTTCCTCCCATTACAGTAAGAGGAAGTGAATGTCTTTGCAAGATTTGCAAGGATGAAGGACTTCCGTTCAAACAATCACTGACGTACATAATGTTACAATACCTGTAGTAGCATGTTATACTTTGTAGTTGTAATTATAATTATAAATGTAATTATATATCTTGTCAGTATTGGGGTTTTGAAAGAAGTCTTCTAATGCTCACCAAGGCTGTATCAAAAATACATTAATGTGATGACAAAGCTGAATTTTCAGCTAGTCTTCAGTGTTACATGATCCTCCGTTTATACATTAATGAATAATAAACTACTTAATTACTAATTAGGAAGAAAGACCACACACTACTTTTATCCCCTAATTTGGTTATCCTTTTTATTTTTAGCAGATCTGAGCAGCTTACTGTACACTTGCCACAGGGACAGACCCCCTGCGGCCCCTGGGTATTGGGGGCTCGGTCGAGTAATAACTGTTCAGTTCATATAGCTTCCAAAATTTGAACCTAGTATGTTTAGTTTACCAGCTCAGAGCAAAACTGTCACTCTACCACCATCTCTACGTCATTGCTTCTGTTCATTTCATCTGATAAAAGATGGCAGAGTTTCCTTTTTAATCAAGTGTCATATTGGGGTTTTTTTTTGTTGTTTTTTTACACCTTTCAGTGCAGCTTACGTAAACCAAATTTTCTCTAGTCATCAAAAATGAATTCGTATTCTTTTTTTCCTGAACGGGACAGCAAATTTCTTCCAGACATTGTTGCAGTGGCATGCACAGATCTCGGCTGGGGTAGGGGCAGAAGTGAGTTTCAAGTCCGTGTGGGGGTGGTATAATCGGTTCCTCTCGGTTCAAATCACGTTCCGATTCAAATCGTGCTCCAGGGGCCAGTACGACCGAAAGGGCACTCAAGCCCCCCACCCCATGCACACCACTGCACTGTTGTGTTATATAATAATGTTTATTTACTGGTAATTTCATAATTGTGTGACCATCATTGCTCGACTTTTGAAAGTACACACCATGATCCAATAGAACGCTTTTCTTTAATCATTTCTGGTACTGTTGGGTGGCATTGGCAGGAAATAAGTTCATATGTTCCTTGCTCTGTTTCCTGATGCTGCAGGCAGTGTTTTATTTTTTTCCTTCCTAACAAAGGTTGCTCTGAATTTTTGCTAATCAATTCTGTTTCTGAAATAGGTAACTGCCTGTTGTAAGAATTCTTTGCACAGGAAGGAGGAAACAAATATGTGAAATACTTTAATTCATTGTTTAAAATATGAAGATGCTGAAACACTAAATTAATTTGCAATCATTGAGCAGGAAGAGAACCAAAACACTGTAATAATTTATTGTTACTGGATATAAAAAAGTTCCTGGTTGAATTGTTTTATATCAGTCATCACTAACATGTGGGGACCCTTAAAAATAATTTCAGTGGTTCACTTTGTGATTCTGAGTTCCACGTTTATCAATTTCTATCTACAATTCAGTTCCATTTTTTTTTTAAATATATATTTTCTCAATTATAGTGACATTGAGTGGAGCAGCATTTAGAAAGCAATATGTATGGGTTTATACTCATCCAAAGAAGTGCTGACTTTTTATAGGTCACAGTGGTGGACAGTGACAAAGTATTTTTACTTTTATTTTTAAGTATTTGTACTTTATTTTGGGAAACTTTTACTTTCACTTCACAACATCCCAAAGCATAATGTCATACTTTTTACTCAACCACGTTTCATAAAAACACGTCATTCCATCAAATTTTGAACTGAAGATATCGTCTTTTTAATGAACCTTGCGAAATCGCAAATCACACTGAACAATTTGTTCGTGAATTGATCCAGTTGCACCTGTTTTCGAGTCAACAACCCGAAACTGTTTCAGTCTTTGATCTGGTCAGAACGAGTTTTTCAGTTAACAATTCACTGAAACTGGTGCAAAAAATAAGTTACTACTGAACAATATCTAGTGATGGGTGATCTGAAAACACTGCTTCATTAAGCTTCGAAGCTTTACGAATCTTTTGTTTCGAATCAGTGGTTCCGAGCACATATCAAACTGCCGAAGTCTGAACTATTGAAATTTCGAACACTTTTGACGTAACAAATCCTCTTTACTGAAATCACATGATTTTGGCGCTCTGAACCACTGATTTAAAACAAAACATTCGTAAAGCTTCAAAACTTCATGAAGCAGTAAAATCGCCCATCGCTAGATATTGTTGAATAAAGTAATTATTTAGTTTTTTTCGGTGCACAAAAAGTATTCTCGTCGCTTTATAATATTAAGGTTGAACCCCTGTAGTCACATGAACTGTTTTAAATACGTCTTTAGTAGCTTTCTGGGCATTGAAAAAGGAAATGATCTTGCTGGCAATGGAGGCCTCACTGAGTCATCGGATTTTATAAAAAATATCTTAATTTGTGTTCCGAAGATGAACGAAGGTCTTACGGGTGTGGAACGACATGAGGGTGAGTAATTAATGAATGAATTGTCATTATTGGGTGAACTAACCCTTTAAGCTAGTCCTAGACTAAAATGCATGTTTGAGCTGTTTTAAACGAATAGTTCACCCAAAAATGAAAATTCTGTCATCATTTATTGTTTTGTCTGAGGATGCACACCAGTAATGTTTTTATTTTTTATTTTTTTATGGGAACGTTTATAAAGGCTACTTAAATGCCCTAATTGAACTAAGGCCTAATCCTTGTGTAATCTGAGCCCTGTCTGTGAAACTGGGCCTTAACCCTCTGGGGTCTGAGGTTAATTCAGGGCCCTGGAGAAGTTTTGACATGCCCTGACATTTGTGCTTTTTTCGGTTGTTTATAAACATATTAATGACAAAAGTCTCATTACACTGTATTCAGCACAAACTAGGCTACAATAATGTGAGCAACAAGTATGTACATGTTTGTATTTTTGAGAGAATTACGTATATGTGGTTTTAGAAAAAAAAAAAAGTTACTGAAATACGGCCTCAAAAGATAAACTAAATATTTTTGATTAATTTACTCAATATAATGTACTGTATAATAGTACATTATATTGTATATAGTATAATAGTTTACCACAAGATGTCACTATAGACACAATTTTCTTTTGTGCTGGGTACATTTGGCTTTGAAAAAGTTTGTGTATGTGTAGTAAATTACACACTAAATCTGTCTTCTTGGTGGTGCAAGGACGCTATTGGAATTCCAGATGGCATGAGGATCCTGTTGGAATTGCTCCATTTATTATTGTTTTATTGTATTATGTTATGCGAAGTGTGGAATATAGCAGGTGCATTCTACATTTGCAGTGACAGAGTCTACTTTCAGATAGCGTATGCATATGACCAATATAAAACCATATAAATGGAATGGTTAAATTAGCCTCGTATTAATTTGTGAAAAACCCTAAGTGAAATAAGTGATTATTTTTTTTTATATACATATTTATTTATATAGAAATATTGACACAAGATGAAGGCAGGACTACACACAGTACTTTAAAAACACAGGCACATTAAGGACATTTTCAACTACATAGTAGTTACATTATTCCCCTGTTTATCATTCTTTTCATCAAATCTCTAGTCTACCCCTATAAATCAGTATACTTCTTGCAGTTTATTCATTGTAACTACACTAGTTGTCTGTAGCACAGTACGTCAGTTAATGTACCTTTATTTTTAGGGTTTAATTAATTCCACCCAGCCATTGTTGCTTCTTCTGTTCTGTATAATCACATAGAAACGTTTAATGCAGAATACTCATGCTCAGTTGTATTCAAGACAGGAAATTCAATAAATACGATGCATTGAAGGTTTTTAGGTTACACATGGAAACATTCCTGAACGTTAAAGACAAAAAAAAAAAAAAAATGCATTGCCATTTGTTCTTAATTCCTTGCTTGTTTTCTCTGGTACTGTTTGATTCAATCAGTACTGTCAAGTAGACAGGAAGGCCTGGTTGTGCACAGGCATACATAAATTTGTTCATCACTCATAACATCTTATATTACTATAGCATGGAGGTGTCTGAAGCATGTTATGACATCAAAGGGCACAGGAGGACTCAAGTGATTGCCATCCAGACGCAGGTATCTCAGTTTGGGTGCTCCGTTTTCATTGTGCATGTTGTGAGAGTTAGTGGGGCAGATCTCAGTGCCGTTTATATCTGCAAAGACAAATAAATGTGTTATTCTATGGAAAATATTCTGTGGCACAATACAAAAATCGAAATGAAGTACATACTCTCAATGTTATTGTTGTTGAGGTGAAGTTGCTCCAGCTCGAAGTTGAACAGGGGAACAGTGCTCAGCTTGTTATGGGCCAAATGCAAATCCAACAGTGAGCTTACGTTGAACACCATCTTTGGAAGACCTTTGTCACTAAGCTGGTTGTAGTTAAGTCTCACAAAGGCTAGGTTTGTGAAATCCTTGAAGTAGTCCTGTGGAATCTCTTCAATGTTATTTCTGTCCAAGAACAGTTGGAAGAGGCTGTTGGGTATATTTGCAGGCATCTTCCGTAGGATGTTGTGGGCCAGATTGAGTTGAATCAGGTTCTTCAGATCTTTGAAGATGTTCTTTCCCATGCTGCTGTCGCTGATCCTGTTGTGATGCAGATCCAGAAGTGCAAGATGTTTCATCTTGCTGAACGCTCCAGGAGGGATCTTTGAGATCTGGTTGCGGCTGAGTCTAAGCTGCTCCAGACCGACCGGCAGGTCGTCGGGCACCTCCTTTAGCTGGTTCCTCTGCATATAAAGATAAAGGAGGTTTGGCAGCTTCTCAAACACTTGTTTCTCCACTGAACGGATGCGGTTGTTTCCCAGATTTATCCACTTAAGCTCAGTGCAGTTGTTAAAGGAGTCTGCAGTTACTTGATCAATGTAGTTATTCTGTAGGTACAGATAGTGGGTTCGGAATGGGATGATCGGGACCTTCCGGAGGTTGCGGTTTTCACAGTACAAGGCATTTGGGTAAGATGGTGGGCAAAAACACTCTCTGGGGCAGTCTGGAAATTCAGAGGGAGGGCCTAGGATCGGAGGGGGAAAATCTGTGGGTTCCTGGGGTTCGGGTGCAGATTTAGGGGCAGGAGAGGATGGTTTTTTGGGGGCAGGAGGTTTCTTTGTGGTAGATGGGCGGACGGGCTTCGGTCTTGGTCTTCGCTGGCCACAGACATCCGTGATCAGAAGAAGGACAAGAAGAGAGCAGTATGCAAGCCCAGCTTTCATTGTCCTAAACAGAGAAGCAGAAAAACATTGTCATTTTGCCTATTTAGTCATTTAAAAGACTAAAATATTGAAAATGAAATAAGAGTAAGTTATTTTTTAATTTATGTTTTAATTTATGGCATATTGACTTCACTTAATTGTATATTTTGCTATCTTGAGCACAATTTGAAACAAGATCTTTTTTGAAATTCCAAAAGAGACTTGTGTGAGGTTTCTGGGATCTTTTGGGTCTTGCTGGGTAAAGAACCATAAGAAGGATAGAATAAACAACTGAGATAGTAAAGATGCATCTTTTGTGTTGTGTTTTTTTTTCTTTTTTTTTCTGGGATATCTTGATCAGGGTCTTGCATGACACAGCCACAAACTGTAAAGTGTTTTTTTTTTTTTTTTTTTTTTTTTGTGTGTGTGTGCGTCTTTGTCAAAGCATGCAGTCATGTATGCTTCCAGTTTGGCTGGAATATTATGACTTCTACAGGCTCTACAGGTTTTCTGCACAGGGCTGTGATAAAGACTCTATTGTGCTATGCAAGACCTAGGAAAGAGTGAGTCTTAATGAGGGAAACAGGCTAAACACCCCTGGGAGCTTGGAGGAAACCAATGCTAAAGCAGTCGTAGTGTTGCTATGCTATCTGCACCACTTAAAAGTTGAATTGCTGATTGGTGGAACACCAAAAATGTTACATCATTACTTGGAGGATTAAATAAATCTTGATCAAACAGAGTAGCCTGCTCTACTTAGCCAAAAGTGTTTTTCAAGATGTTAGTCTCAAGTTTATAATTCAGCTGGTGTTCACAGGCAGTACAACGTATAAAGATGAGCAATGTTACTTGATTTTTGTTTTACATAATATGAGTCTAATTTTTTAATGGAAGATGAACAGTTTAAAAATTTAGAATAATTGGTAACTCTTTATTTTAGGGTCTTTTAACTAGTTGCTTATTAGCATGCATATTAATAGAATATTGGCTATTTATTAGTACTTATTAGGCACACATTATTGCCATATTCTGTATGACAATATTCTACATCCTTAATCCTACCCAATACCTAAACTTAACAACTACCTTACTAACTATTAATAAGCAGTAAATTAGGAGTTTATTGAGGGAAAAGTCGTAGTTAATAGTTTATATGTGTTCCCTATACTAAAGTGTTACAGAATAATTATTATTGCGTATTTTAATAATTGCATACAAGTTTAAATTTATAATAAATACTATTGCATAGCTGTCCAATTGGATGCCAAAACTGAAAATTAGGTCAAGTGAACCAACATTTTATGCATATTTAATTCAATATAAATAATAAAATAAATTAATATTTAGCTTTAACATATTTAGAAAAATTATATTATATTATAATATATCAATAAAGCACCTTCATCAGGCCAAACACTCAATAATTCGGTCTTTGCTGGACTTTAACTTTGCAGGACCTTTAACCCAATCCCCTTTGAAGCATGTTTTAAAGCAAGAGCTGCTCATTTTAGGCCACAGCTTTTTTGGGTTTATGTCTGTACTTTGACTAGACAAGATCAAAAGATTTTAATTTAGCTTTTTTGGCCTTTATACTGTGGAGTCTCATGTCTTTTAGATCACTATCTTGAGTGTTATCGAACTGTGCTTCACCGTCCATTTTTAGAGAAGTTTCCAGATGTTCTCTGTAGGAATGTTCTGATACAAAGCAGAATGTTCAAGTTTTAGTTGCAGTTCAGCCAGTTGGATGTTTTTCAGGGTCCTCGTGACTTCATCAATGATTTTAAACCACTTTTAGAAATATTTTGGAAGGTTGGCTTATGGGAAGTGATCTCAAGTTGAAGATTGTTTTTACTATGGTTCAGTGGAAAAAAACAGACTGATAAATTTCAACATCTTTGTTTTACTTTGAGGAATTTCAGGACCTTCTTGAATTTTCTTTGATAGTTCTTTTATACAGTGTGAAAAGCTTCATGCTGGAAACTTAACGGTAAAAATTTATAAAATTATATTGAGCAGTGTAAATATAATAGAGTTAATAAACATAGTGGATTAAAATATGTAAACACTCGGTTACTAATAATACATTTGATTTGATTAGATGGGTCAAGCCGTAAAAACATGTCTGTTCAGCTCCGTCGTTTAGCCTAGAGGAATCATTTCACTAGAGACGTTTTATGAATCCTATGCAGAGACTCACACCCAGGCACAAAACAAGAAGCAGTGCAGCGGGTCTGATGGATGATTGCAATCAGATGTTTGGCTCAAAGTGTCTGGCTGGGTGTCAGCTGCATGGTCATTGAGACCAGCCAGCAGGACTCGGGCCTTGGGAGAAAGAAAACCCGGGAAAACGTTGATTTGTTTAGTTCTCTTCTGCATGCCTGCTTTAGGTGGGGTGTAAACGAGATTGTCCTTCTGTCTGGCCTGTGAGGCAAACTTACATTTTTATCAGAAATGTTGTAAAGCCTAATGATATTTGTGACCATATAAGGAGATTTGGGTCATTACTAGGCATAACAAACTCATAATAACAAAAACATGTTATGAGTCAGTGCTGGCAGGACTCAAAAGGGGAGGGATCTGATGTGTTTTACATTTGGTTAGAGGTCAAAAAAGACAAAAGAGGTCTCTTGGATACCATTTCTGAATCAAGAGAATTATAGTTTTGCCTAGAAATGGATCAAACTAAAAGCATTAAAGGTCTGCTACCTGCTAGCAGTTAATATGATTAATGAAAATGTAAGAGTAAATTAATGAAAAAGCTTCCTCTGACGTATAAAGTGTAGGATGGCTCAGTTTGATGGATGTAACAGATACTAATGGAATCACTGTAGCCAGACTCTGTTATATACTGTTGGGTATTTTAATCATTTTGATTATTATCATTAATGATTATTATCATTAATCACTAATCATTCCATTAGTTTCTGACATCTTAAATGTTCACAGTAACAAGACTTTGATGTATCAGGGTGGAGGATAGACCTGGGCAGGTCAAAAGACAGCTGAATCATGTATAATTTATTCATTATCTTGTTCTATAATAGAACAATCTTCTTCTTTTATATTACAATCAAGGAAACTTTTTAACATCTAAGTATTAAAACTGAGAACAGAAAACTTGCAAGGAAACATCTACCTGTTTTAGCGTTGTACTCATAGGTGTGCATGCGAAAAATCTGGACATTGATTAAGCCCTAAGAATTACTGAAAGGTACTGAGGGAACAGCCAAAGTAATCATGCCATTATTTTCATAAGCTTTGAGTAAATAAATGATAATTGATTAAAGAATATAGACTTTAGGACTAAAATAATGGCTACATTTATTTATTATTTGTTATTTCATTTCTTGCCAGTATCCACGGATGTTCTGATCAGTACATATATATATGTTGCTTGTCTCCTTTGAGACTGATTTGCAGCTATTTTGAAGAAATAAAGTATTTCTTACCTGTTGCTGGTTCCTGCCCTCGTTTGATGAATCCTCTAGCTGTCACTTCACTCTCACAGAGTTTTGCTCTCCCACCTTGCTTTCTCCTCCTCTCTCACTCTGTTTCTTTCCCCCTTTTTCCTCCGTACTTCCCCTGTTCTCCTCTGCTAAGCAGGCTGCTTATTGGGTCGTTCCCTCTTTTCCTTCTGAAGGTCAACAATTCTGTCTCCCTGCCCCTCCTTCAGGGAAAGTGCCTCAAATTAAATCGAAACGTCCATCCCTTAACACCAGGATCTGTTCTACCCTTCTGTACACACTGATGCATGTGAATAAGTGTTTATTAAGGACTACAGGGCTGGTGGGACGGGGTGGAGATCGATGCAGAAAGCGTGGGGTCAACATTCTTTCCAGCACCATCCTTTGCCTGGTCACGCGGATCCTTGGAATACTTCATCTAATCATGTGCTTTTTATTTAGTTTAGAACCACAGAGTACTGGACAGCATTTTTTATTTAAAACTTATTGTGAGAGCTCCCTTATTTGGTATTTTCTCTCACACTTATTTTTTCTCTCTTTCTTGTGCTTTCAGGCCCATGAGTGTTTGTGCCTTATGCAGTGAGCTGCAGCTGCAAAGCAATGGTGACGAGATGTGCAATACATAGTTCTAAATCCCATAGAAACCTATTTGTCTTCCTCACACACAGTTGCACATTCACACAATAAAGTCAGACCAACCCTTATACTATAAACCCAAGAGGACTTCAACATCTGGAGTAACAACATCTGTGATATATGGTGTTTTAAAATTGTTAGTCTGAAGAGCTTCAACATTTAGTCAGTTACATGTTTTAAAGGGACTGTTCATTGTTGTCTGAGATCTCTGGCAATGTCCCAGATTTGCACATTTGTGCTAAACGAGAATCATGCAATAGTGGGATTGATTGGATCTCTAAAACAGCCCAGGACTTATATACTATAAAACTCAAGTTCAGAATACTCAAAACAAATCACAATTGTGAGATATAAATGTCATGGCGGCTGTGTAGTATTACTCCAAATGTGAAATGCTTGTAGCAGAATGAATGATAAAGACACTTTAAATAAACATCAAGAAAACACCAGCAAAGCACATTCTCACACTGCAAAAAATGCGGGAGGGAGGGGTTCTGGAGGAGGATGAGGAGCAGTCGAAGACCGATGAGACCCAGGATCTTGCAGAAGGGAAACACCAGGGAGAAGATGATGGAGAAAGGAGCCAGGGAAGATGTGATGGAGGGAGGAACCAGAGGATGACCCTGAGCAGAGCCCAAATGAAGGCCCACGGTGGAACTGATGGAAGGAGGAGCCAGAATGAAACCAGGAGCCTGACTGACAGAGGTGAAGCTGTAAAAAAGTGGAGACCCAGGGAGACATTGGAGGGCCAAGGTGGTGCCATAGGTGAAGATGTGTCTGGGGTGTGGAGGCTATAGGTGGAGTTAGGGGATTCTCAGACCAAGGCGGAGCTGATAACTGGACAGCCCAAAGTGGATCAAAGCACCTGGACAGATTCACTGAACAAGGGGCTGAATGGAGACAGTGGAGGTTAGGCCAAGAAACTGGATGGCTTTGGCAGAGGAGAATGAAAAGAGAGAGACGGGACAGGACCATCTGCAATAAAGACTTGGAGCTGGGCAGAGCCAATGACGATGAAGGAGACTTGGTGCTGGACAATGGAGACTTGGTGCTGGGCGGCAAAGGGGACTTGATACTGGGCAAAATCAGTGGCGATGAAGAAAACTTGGGGTTGGGCTGAACCAGCAGAGACAAAGACGACTTGGAACTGGGCTGAACCAGTGGCAAAGGAACACAACTTGGGACTGGCTGAACCAGCAGAGATGAAGATGACTTGGAAGTGGGCTGAACCAACGATGACAAAGACAACTTGAGGTTGGGCTGAACCAGCAGAGATGAAGACGACTTGGAACTGGACTGAACCAGCGGCAAGGAAGACTACTTACAACTGGACTAAACCAGCAGCGAAGAAGATGACTTGGGACTGGACTGAACCGAACCAGCGGGGAGGAAGATGGAGATCAAATGAGGATCAAAGGAGACTGGAGATCTTGCAACAGTTCATCAAAAAATGATTCCTTTGGCACCCAGCTCATTACACACACCTCAGCGATGGGTGTGTGGGCGAGGTTCCAAACATCCCATCAAACTCCTCTGATATTCCTTCTATGGACAGCGGATGCTCTTGACAGCTCATTCACAATTGTAAGATATAGTCACATTATAACATATTAAGTTAATTATGATAAAAAAATAAAAAAAAACAATTGTGAGATACAAAGTTGGAAAAGTGAGAAAAATGACAATTGAGAAATAGTCACTGTGAGAAATAATGTCACAATTATGATGAAAAAAGTCACAATTGCTATAGACACAATTTTTTTTTTTACTCCAAGGTTAAAATAGACGTTCATAATTTCCACTATATGTTGATATGTGTTAAATAGTGTTTTTCTTTGGCCACATTGTTGATAATCTGTGATGTGAAGAAGTGTTTCTGGTTCTGGTCCAGTTATGTTTTTGGCAAGAGCACTTCTTTTGTATGCTGTGAGATCCTTTGTAAGGGACTCCACTTTTCATTTCAATCTTTAAATTATGAATACTGTTTAGATCTCACTATTCAGGCGCAGGCTGGTCTCTATCAATCTCATCAGTGTTATAGTGGGTGTGATTATGTGTGTGTGTTGTAATGGCTCTTGCTCGGTACTCTACATGAGTCATCGTGACATTTACTCTGATACCTTGTGAGATCATTTAGGTCACACATTCTGTATGGCAAATATTCTTTGCCAAGACTATATTATTTAATACAGTATCATTGTCATCTGAGGCACATCTAAAGTCTGTTGTTAATTAAAAGTAAAAGGCTGGAAAGGGTGTAACTGGAGAGTACCCTTTTGGCAAGGAAATGTCTTTCCTTCTTCTTACAACTTAAATTTATTTGCATATCAAGCTTAATTACATGCTTTAAGATTTATTGTCAAGAGCTTAATGGTTTGGCGCAGAGTGAAAACAACATTGTTAGGTTAGTCATATACGGATGATTGAACTGGATGATTGAACTGACCCTGAGCATCTGAAGGCAGATTTACTTTATTGTTCTTCTAGTATTGCTAAGGTGTGATGGTTTCCTTCGGCATGTGCTTGACAGATGATTGTGTGCGTCTGATTTGTGCAGTCTTGCCATCTGGGTTGTTTTTATTGTGTGTGCTTACACACATTCACAGACAGACACAAATGATTGACAGATGTGCATTCTCAGACACACAGAATGTGTGAACATCACCATCATTGGAGTGCATTCTATGCTCCCTATATTGACAGTAAATTTGCATAGAATTATTAATTCTACTACATCATGCTTAAGAAACCACCAAGCCTTACACCTTATAATTCTGCCAAAAGCATTTTGATTATGTCTTTGGTGGAGGTCTGGTTGATGTAATCAGACTGAGATTCATTAAGATCTTTGCTTACCAAGCTCTTTCTCCCACCCATAGAGTCTGACACCAATAACCACCATAACTTGCCAAACCCTCAGGGTAGAATTTGTGAATTCAGCAAAATATCAGAGAAATATCAGTTGTTTTTTTATAGCAGAATGTATGAAAACACAGCAGGGTCAATGCATGTAGATTTGGCATATGTTATAAAGGAGAAACTGAATTATTATGCAGTAATTATTGTGTCAAAGCAGGTTGTAATGAGAAGCAGCTTTTTTTAATAATAATGTAAGAGGGGCTGTAGACCATACGAGGAAGCTCCAGTCTCTCGAGAATGGGTCCATCGAAATATTGCAGGCATACACGTAAACTGGAACTTTACTGACTTTTATTTGCCAGAGCTCAGGCATGAATTAAACTTACAGCTCGTGTCACATGCATTTCCTCCTCTATCCCACATAACAACCACTGCACATGTCATTGCGCCAGTTCCCCATACCTGTCCATTATGTCACTTGCATAAACAAACCAGATTATCCAACTTATATAACAATTTAATACATAATACAAAATAATCAAAATAAATTGCACATTAATAATAATCTTTGTTTGTTTGTACTGTACCTCAGTAACTCTTTCTGTAGGTTATATCATTGTGTCAGTAGGTGACGCACCCAATAATTCATACAGGAACTAAATGTTGATGAGTGAGCCAATTAATCATGCACTCAATTGACTTGTTAATTTAGGAACAAAACACTCTTAACGAGTGAGTCATTGAATAATTCACTCAACCATTTCATTCAAAAACACTGATTCATTCAAGAACATCACTTCCATGTCTTGCTTGGAAACATTCAGTGTTTAAGTCTACTGTGGCTTTGTTTGGAACTATTTACTTTGCGGAGCAAAAACAGACAAAATAGTGTGTCTTAAATGTAAGCTATTTAATTCTTGTTTATTTAAAAAAAAAAAAAAAAAACACTTGTAATTGTGCTGCTAGTCTGAATATTATATCAATCAAACAAAATGAATATCTATGTGGGAAAAAATGAGCAAACAAAACTAAAGAGGGAAAAAGGATATCTTGAGGAGTGGATTTTTGTTTTGTTATCTGGTTGGTCCTAGGACTTTTCAGAGACTTGTTCCCTTTGTATATTGAAGGGCACTTCAATATCTTTAAGTGTTATGAATGGATTGCCTACAACTCCCTAACAATTAAACAAACACATCCAAACATTTTGAATAGTTTATTTGAAACACTGGCCTCTGTTTGTTTGTTGGGTTAATTCAATATTGACTTTGGACTAAATTTGTTGATGTTCCCTTTTCTTGATATTCTTTGAGCCAGATTAACTTTTGAATCGACTTAATAGATATTTGTGCCAAATGTTGTAGACCCATTTGTCCTTAAAGAGTCTAGGTTGTTTTAGGTTGTTTCTGTTGAAATTTCTTTTAATACATTGTGATTGACGTTTATTTGATGTGTATTTGGTATATTAATATATTGTTTAGTATGTGGATTTCTGGTTAACCGGGTAACTAAAGAAAGCATTTATAATAAGCCTCTATAGTACACAGTACTATTTAATTGCTATCAAAGGCAGTTCTAAACAACCACTGCAACAGTATGCACTAGTAAGACCCCTGTTTCTGAGGTTTGTTGTGGGACCACCTCTTCCTTCAAAGGTGATATCTTTTGCCTCACTAATGACTTTACCACAACTCAGCTATATATTATTCAATTTCCCTTGATTCTCTAAAGAAAACTGCCTCGCTATGTTTAGACTGATTTATGTATTTTCTCAGCCTTCCACCTTTGTGAATATAGTATATGTATATCTATATAAACTATAAAATACGTATTTAGGTAAGATTTAAAAATATAGTATCAATATGATGTGTATGGCTTTGGTTTGATGTGAATAAACATTATCTGACTGTAGTCCTCCTTGTTCATCCATTTTTTTTCATAATTTTTAGGTTGTTTCTGTTGTCATGGCTCTGCTAAAAGGGAATGTGAAGTCCAAACCAGGCTGTTCTGCAGTTGCAAAAAAAAAAAAAAAAAAAAACCTAGTGGACATCCCAGAGAGAGTTATGGCATCTTGAACACATGGTCCATTAACTCAGATCTAATAGATATGGAATATGGAGGAGTCATTTATTTGGACTTTTTCAAGCATCAGGTTTTTTGTGAAATGTTTTTTGATCCAACACAAGACAGACTTGTGACAGGGCTATTGTGTGAAATTAGAGTTCAGTTCAAGCATGAGCATGATAGTGTTATTTACTCGTCATTCCATTGGACTGGTGAGAATGAGCACTCTTGTCTACCGTGTCTTAAGTCTATTGTCTGTCCACACTGAAAGCAAAAATGCACTCTCTTGCACTCACAAAGCACTGCACAGTGAAAAACACTTAACTTGTATTGCTGCTACGCTTCTAGATACAGTAGCTTGTCAAATCGAGTGATTTGTCACATATCAGTCTCTTATGTTTTAACAGGATTTTGGCAACCAAATATGGAACTGTTATCCATATATCATGTATTTGAATAAGAACCATTGTAAAAGAAACAAAAGAAGCCAAGACATGTCATTCTTTATCATTAATATTTCTTTTAGTGGACACTTTTTGTTTTAGCTAAACTAATTTTGCTTATGAATACTCACTGAGGGACCTGCGATCGTTCCTTATGTCTAACAGTGGAATGTGTTTGTGTCCAAAGATCAGTATTTCAGAAGTGTTTGTCACAAAATCCTTTATCTTTGTCATAGACATTGTGTTATGCTCTTTGATTAATTCACAAAGAAAATGTAATAATTTTTGTAGCTTTCCAACCTTGGCAGATGCAGTATTTTTGACAGTATTGAGAGTGTGCTGAGTACTGCAGTGTACTGAGAAGAACTTTGTGAATGAAGTTTTTTTTTTTTTTTTTTCATTACAAAATTGCCAGGCCAGAACATGCAGCAGAGTTGTGATGAGATGAGATGATAAGATATTAGAAGTAATGCTGCTTGGTTTTACCATGTACAACATTTTTCAATATTTCAGCATAATTCAAATCCAGTTTAAACAGACAAATCAACTAAATTACTGTGGAACACAGATGAATATAATTACAAGGTCAATATAATTTGACATGAAGGGGTTGAATTTTAATTAGAATCTTAGAACTTAATTTTTAAGTCAGGTGTTTGGAGGAAAATACATTGTAATCTTACAGAGAGGTGATGCAGCGATGGAATATTAACTTTCCAGACTATAGGTAACAAAAAGCCTTACACTACTCTTCAAACATTTGGGGTTGGTACGATTTTGTAATGCTTTTGAAAGAAGTCTCTTATGCTCATAAGGCTGCATTGATTTGATAAAAAACTGTAAAAACAATAATCTTGTGAAATATCACAATTTAAAATAACAATTTTTATTAATATTTTTAAAATGTTGTGATGGAAATGTGATGAAAAAGCCGACTTTTCAGCAGACATTACTCCAGTCTTCAGTGTCACATGATTCTTCAGAAATCCTTCTAATATGCTGATTTGATGCTCAAGAAACATTTCTATTATTATCAGTGTTAAATAGTTTTATAAAAGTGAATGCAGACACTTTTGATCAATTTAATGCTAAATAAAAGTATTGGGGGAAAAAAAAAACTTCCTGACCCCAAACTTTTGAATGTTTTCACGTTTAACAGTTAGACTAGTTCTCATTATATCCTTAGAACATTTGAAGTGAAGACTAGGATGAGGCACAAGACTTGCACTGTACATCAAATCAAAATACGGTTGCCCATATACAGTACATCCAGAGTAAAATCATATTAAAACATTATAAGGCCCATTTACAACATGCTTATTCAAAACATTAGCACCTTGAGTACTGAGCAATTTATTCTGCTGTCATGCTTTCTAATGCAGACTAAATATACATATTATGTTACAATATAATATATTATTGCATGCTATTTTAAAGCTTTTTAAAGGCATGGAAATGTAGAGCTGCTCAAGGTGATGACTGCTTTTATTAGATCATATATAAATGTTATGGAGGACACGTAGGCAGAACACCCAATCAGGAGGCAGCTTGTGATACTCCAATTTATTACCGTCCAGCCTCAGGATCTTCATACGTGAATATGATGTGGGTCCTACTGTCCTGCAGAAACTGCTCACGTTGAACTCTGGATGACAGAACAGGAAAGTTATAGCAGAACAGATTGGCTGTTGTAATTTAGTTGGCATGTAGTGTTTTTTTTTAAATGTTTATGTCACCTGTAAAAACATAAAAAATGGATTTGTTTGATATACATTTTTAAATTATATTATCTTATAGTTAACCAGTAAGGCAGAAGTAGTGTTATTATTAGTAGCATTATCATCACTACCAGAAATTATTTATTTATTTGTACTCATTCTTACATTTGTCCCACTTAACTTTCATAGTAAGCTACTTTATCTAGCAGGCTGAGATCCATTTGGTTGTTTCTGATCAAGATGGTTTCTGACAGTTTGTGCAGATATTCTTTGGTTATGCAAACCGATTGTTGCAGCAGCTATCCGGGTGGCTGGTCTCAGACGATCTTGGAGATGAAGATTGCATTTATAATTTTTTTCGGTGTAGATGATCCTTTTTGGACAGTGCCTACTTTCTTGTTGTAAGTGCCTACTAATCGATAATGTTCAGTAGATTGATGTAAAAAAATTATACCAAAAGGTTTAATGGTGTTGAATTGATTTATGACACATATTATGCTGAAGTTGTATTGGATGTGCCCCGACCTACTCAGAGTATAAGAACTGCAGAGAGACAGTCGCTGAGTGTGACAATGTTGGTGCTGTTCGAGCTTGCCTGAAGAAGATATAAAAAATATAGAACGATGATAGCCTCCGTCATTTGCGGGTGCTGATTTAGAGAGCTGAAAAAATATTTTTCTCCATTCAAACCGATGGTCAGAGAGTCAAATTTATTTATGCTCCTCACCACACACTACCCTAAAACCTACCATTCAATTTCACACACTTGAAAAGTTGGGACAGCTCAGGTCGTTATAGCCTGAATCCGGGATTTTTTCACCAATTTGGGAGGATTTCGGGCTAATACTGGCTTTCTTCAGGGGAGTGTTGGCTTTCTTGGTCCATTTGGATGCTCGAAAGAGGACTGAGTCATGGAACAATCAGTTCCCTACTTTATCTAGCAGGCTGAGACTGTTAAGGTGTTTGTTTGGAAAAAAAAAAAAAAAAAAGTACTGCGTTATGTCTTCCATTGTTTACTGTTGACAGAAATAGCAAGACAATGAGGTCAACATATTCAGCGAATAATGTGACGTGCCTTTTTAGAGAATTCGAAGCTGACATCAATCCTTCACTAGATCGCACACCGCAGTCAAACTACAGCCCTCGTAAACAGGAGCTGCTTCCCAATACCGTGTAAATAAGTTGCAGGTGCACTGGCCTTGGCACCTCTTCAATGATCTGTTTCATCCTGTTTTAGGTACTGATTGTGATGGTAGCATAATAGTTGTGTATCTAAGCTTGTAGTTCAGGAGTTTAGGGAGAATCCATTAACTGAAAAACCATGAGGTATCTCTGGTGGCATTGAGACTATTTTCAGAACAGAGAATCAATATGCATTTACAAAGCACTTAAGGTGTGTAACTATTTTTCCACTCCTCTACCAGGCAATCCAGCAATAATAATATTATCACATTTTTTGGAAATCTATGTGAAAAACAGGCACAGGGTGTCTCCATCCTCAGACTGGAGCTTTTTGAACGGGGCTTGTCAATACATTTTTTATTACATTCTTTGCAGTTGTTTTCTGAAGGTAGATCTGACAGGTTGACAGGCTGTTTAACCTTTTCCTACATTCCACTTCTAGGTTATACTATACCAATCATCTATTTTATCATTTTGAATAGTGGCTTGTTAATCATTAGAATATTATACTTCAATTTGAGCTGGTAAACCACTATTAATATCACAATTATTCGATACATTCTCAATTGCATTCTTTCTATTTGTTTTCTAAAGGATAAATCTGACAGGTTGTTCAACCTTTTCCTAACCTCCACTTCTTTATAATATAACAATTGACTATTTTATATGACTATAATGGTATGTTAATAATTGGAATATTATACTTCACTTTGTGCTGGTAAACCACTACTAACAGCAAGAGATTTTGTTTGTATGGTTCAAAACAGTAAATTATGACCACTGCCTGAAAAAAAAGAATGTCTGCTGAAGCCTTTACAGTTCACCAGTGGCACAGCTCTTGTAACTGAGCTCAGTGTGCTGCTGAGGAGGAGGGGGAGAGAACAGAACGTGCTTTTAGCACATGTGGATTCCGTTTGGAGTATTCACAGATGTTCCCAAACCTTCCTTCTTTCTTTTCTCCCTCCTCTTTCAGCTAACCTACTTTTTCTAGTCACCTAGTGTCTCTCCAGGATGTGTCTGTCTACAAACACGTTGTGACAAACACATTAGTGATTAAGAAAGGGGGAAAAGAAAACCAAGAGAGGAGGGAAAGTTTGCTATTTCTCTTCTAAGATCCTGTCACATTTTCCGTTGTTTTCACATGGTCCGTCCGATTCTGAATGTTGATTCTCTCGTGCCAGGGATTATTTCATCGGGCCTGAGAACATAGCCTCCTTCTGTAAGACGGTTGATCAGGACACAACCATTTAAGCAGTTCTCAAGTGGACAGATTTGTTTTTGGAATAATTTCTGCACTTGGTTGATATTTAGGACTGTAGCAGACAAGCTGGGTTGCTAAAATTTTCACGGCCCAATATTTTTATGTGTATTTTATACATCACATGGGCATCACAATTTGTGCACAATACAAAATTGAACTAACAGTAGAATGCAATTCAAAGTCTGACAAAGCTTTGTATGAAAGTTTAGAAAAAAAATCTATAGGTTGTATTGACCTTTTAAAATCTGTTTAAAATACTTATTTATATTCAATAAATGTATAGACAAAGATAGAAGAACACTTACTTTCCAAGAATACCATTTACTGTTGAATTTCTTAGAATCCAGTGAGTTCCAAACTAGCTTTAATTATACTTCAAATTCCAAAATTCCGATGTTGCCAATTGAATTCAAATACACATTCCCAAGTGAAACTGAAATTGTATAGTTTGCCACACAAGTTATTTTGTAGATCAAAACCAATGCATTGTTTCCTGAAGTCTGTCAGCGCTGCTTTATCTCCACTATAAACATCTTGTCTCTTGAAAATCTGCAGTAAGATTTAAGTGTCATGCTCTCTCTTCTGTTGGAGCAATTTATTGAAACTTTTTAATGTAACATCATCACCAAGACAATATCTTAAAAAATACTTGTCACAATTATGCTGTTGCATATCAACGTTACATAAAAACACTCTTTTGGGCTGAGAAGTTTCTTCTGTGAATTTTTTTCAGTGCAGTGCTAAAGAATAAACCTCAGTGTTTTTGTCTGTGTAAAACAAGAGCCTTACATCAACTCACCTTGGATATGGTTAACCTCAAGGTAGAGGTATTGAAGAGTGGTGGGAACTGTTGGGATTTCTTTCAGCTGGTTATATGAAAGGTCCAGCTCTACCAGAGATGTGAAGTTAAAGGCGCCAGGGTCAAGCCCTGCACTCGTCAGTTTGTTGTGTCCGAGCCGTAGGTAACGGAGTCCATTAAAACCTTGAAGGCTGTTCTCAGTCAGGACAGTCAGAGAGTTGTTGGAGAGGTAAAGCTGCTGGACAGATGGAGGCAGATGTTTGGGGAAAGTGTCCAGGAGGTTGTGACTGAGATCCAAAAGGTTGAGGCCTCCAAGACCTGGAGAAGAACATGACAGATAGAGTTAATGCTGAGTGATTAACTTTACTACCATGTTTACTGATGATTTATGTAGGGATGCACAATATTTTAGTCTCATGTCAGTTATCAGATATTAGAGATTTTATTATTTTTTTTTTTATCAGTATCTTGTTATTGGATATTTAATAATGTATTATTAATTATTATTTATTATTGTCATTTCCTGTTTTTATATTTAGATTACATTTGCCATCAAAAACTGAATCTTTAAAACTCATCTATTAATGCTGTTAAATATAATCTCAAAATGAATATCCATTTTTATACTGTACATTTATGATGTTGTGATGCCTATATTTACTTGTAGCATTTAGAACAGTTGATTTTAGTGTTTAATTAAAATTTAATTAAAATTAAAATTACAGCGATTATTATTTGTCTAGCATGTTATATGTTTGGCAACGGTTCTTTTAACCCTAAAAGATGGAGTGTGTAGATTTTCATTTCTTAAACAACCATGCATTACGATGTATCATGGCCATATTCCAGGATGACAATGTCAAGATTTACCAGGCTCAAATTGTGAAAGAATTGTTGGGAGGGAGCATGAAGAATCGTTTTCACACATGAATTGGCACTGACCTTAACCTCAGTGTAGGTTTTTGGGATGTGCTGGAGGAGACTTTACAGAGTGCTCACCTCTTGCATTGTCAATACAAGATCTTGACCAAAAAATGATGCACCTCTCGATGGAAATAAATGTTGTGATGTTTTTTTCCATCAAGATGTGCATCATTTTTTGTTCAATATCTGGTATTGACAATGCAAGAGGTGAGCACTCTGTAAAGTCTCCTCCAGGCACATCCCAAAGACTTTCAATGAAATTAAGGTCTGGACACAGAGGTGCCAATTCATGTGTGAAAATGATTCTTCATGCTCCCTTCCAACAATTCTTTCACAATTTGAGCCTGATGAATCTTGACATTGTCATCCTGGAACATGGTACCAGCCAAACAGTGCATCTCTACATTTATCATTTGAAAGATGTGTTAAAAATATATTTAAAAAAACAACAATAAATACCTTTTAAGTCGCTCTCTTCAATAATCTTCAGGCGGTTGCCTTGTAACAGAAGTACTGTTAAATTGCCCAGATTTTGGAAAGCACCTGTAGAAATCTTTTCGATGTGATTATATGCGAGTCGGAGTTGCTTGAGTCCGCTAGGCAGTCCGGCTGGCACCTTTTTCAGGTTATTATGGTTTATGAAAAGATTTACCAAGCGGGTCAGACTGGAGGACAACACATTATCGAGTTGCTCACTCAGTAGTTGATTGTGATCCAAGATCAACCAGCGCAAGTTGGTGGCATTGGCGAACGCTCCAGTTCCAAGTAAAGTAATATCATTCCCTTGGAGGAACAGGTACTGTGTGCGGGACGGAAGGACAGAGGGAAGCTGGTTAAGGCTCCTGTGGTCACAATAAAGGGCTGTTGGCCACTGGATCGGGCAGTCACACTCCAAGGGACAACTTTGTGCATTCACTGCACGAAACCAGCCCGGATCCATCCGATCTTTCAAAGTCAACACACTCGGCTCTCCCAAAAAACGGTTGATCCAGAGTGGTACACCTCCATAGTCATAGTCCAACGTGAAGGCCCAAGTCGGCCCACACACAGAGAGCAACAAAAAAATTGACTTGATATCCATTTGTTCGCCTGCCTGGATGAAACACAAACAGCCTATAATAATCCTTAACAGAGTTTATTATTCAAACTAACCAGGAAGCTTCTTTTCTTCTTGCAGCAATAAATAAAAACTTTCACACATACAGTTTAGAGAAGGATAGCTCTAGAAAATAGCTTTTTATTTAAGTTACAGCAGCAATTCCCAACAGAGCTTTTGCAATTTTTGCTTGTTTAATAATAATGTGTTGAATATAACTTAATGTCTATATAATCTTTTTCATTATCAGCTACAGTTAAATTACTTTCAAGAGCTTCAATGACCATGCAAGAGGCTAAACTGGTTAAAAATGCTACTTCCAAATGAATTTATTCCATTCGCTTTCGTCACATTGTAAACACATGCATCATCTACAAATGTGAGAGGAATGTGCATACCTTTCGCCTCTCTTCCCTGGCCAATTTTAGTTAGGAAAGTCTCTGAAAAAGTAGTTTTATCGAGACTATCCCTGTAGACGCTGGACACTGAATGGCAACCTGAAGAGTTTTAACCGGCTACTGAAACATTCTTCACTCAGCGATGGCCTTTTCTTCCATACAGCTTATTCTCACTCCTTTTTTTCCAACCTGTCTCGGAAGCCTATGGTTGGAGTCTAACCACTGCACAACATTTGTTAGCAACATGTGTGCTGGCAGCGTAGAAAGGGCAATCTTTACAGACAATGCTGTTGTGAATTAAGATCATTTGGACTTAATGCACATCACATAATATGTGGATAGAAATCCTGTTGTTGATTTATTGTGACTTATTTCTTCAAAGCTTGATTATGTATAATGTACAGCTAATGTTGAATCATATGTTAATGCTTATGCAAACCATATACTGTTACATAAACGGCCTCAGGCCGCTGACTGATGAACTGTAATATCACGTCATTGAGCCAGTGGGAAAGAGCAGTATGTTTGAAGGCAGTATATTTTCTCTTTGCAGACATGCTCTGCACAGCAGTCAGCTCTGGAACATCTATAACACAGAGAGCAATGGTTACAGTCAGACAGCTGGAGGGGGCCTGGGGAGCCAAACAGACCCTGTTCGTCTGTGAGAGAGCAGGAGAGAAGAAAAGAGGGGGAGAGAGTGTGGTTTAGTTAAGATAGTTTTAGTCCAACACTTCAAAGCCCTTCCACAGGGATGAGACAATGTTTTGGTCTATGAACATCTGAAAAGTCAGAGTGCCCCCTAGCACTCAAATCAACCATAACAATCACAAAAGCAAGGTTCGGCATGACCTCCTGTCCTATAGAAATATTGTTATGAATATAGTGGAAGATTTTTCAATGATATTATTATGACATATTATTATATACTTATTATTTATACTTACTGCTTTAAATTAAAATTTTAAGTACATCATATTATTATTATTGTTCGGTTTGGTTCCACCCCGATCCAAAAAAAATAAATAAAAAAATTATAATATATATATATATATAATATATAGTATATCATATATTTTTAAAAGCTCTCTTTTTATTGAAAGCAAAAACACATTAAAATTAAAAGCACATAATAAATTTTACATTCTGTACATTCATTTACATTCTTCATAAATTTAAAATTTATTTTAAAATATATTTTAAAAACTTTCACTTATGATTTATCAAATATAGTCACCAAAAATGCTGTACGAACAACAGTAATAGTTTTATTTGTGACCCTGGACCACAAAACTATGTCATAAGGGTCTATTTTTTTTAAATTGAGATTTATACATCATCTGAAAGCTGAATAAATAAGATTTCCATTGATGTATGGATCAATTAGTTAGGATAGGGCAATATTTGTCCGAGATACAACTATTTGAAAATCTGGAATCTGAAAATCGCCTTTAAAGTTGTCCAAATGAAGTCCTTAGCAATGCATATTACTTACAAAAATACATTTTTGATATATTTATGGTAGGAAATTTACAAAATATCTTCATGGAACATGACTTTACTTAATATCTTAATGATTTTTGGCATAAAAGAAAAGTCGATAATTTTGACCCATACAATGAATTGTTGGCTATATTTCTACAAATATACATAGCTGTGCAACTTATGGCTGGTTTTGTGGTCCAGGGTCACATTTGTTCTGAAATTTTTATATATATATATATTTTTTTTTTTTCTTTTTTTTTTTTTCTGATTTTCAAATATAATTTTAATTGCAAACATAACCCCCCAAAATGTTAACATTTAATACATATTTAAAAGCTCAATTTTTTATTAAAAGAGCAAAAATAAATTAATAAATAAAATGCTTAATAAACTAAAAAATAAACTAATTTTACCTAAACTCACAATATTTTTGAAATTGTTAAAATATATGAAACATTTCACTTTTGATTTTTTGAATATAGTCACTGAAAATATCACATACGGAGAACAGTAATAGGAAAATGGTTGAATTATTAGGCATAATTCTTATTTACATACTATTTGGTTTTATACTTTAAGTTTGTTTTGGACACTAAGATGAACATGGCGTGTCACTGACCCATATTCAGGATTTGAAGTCCTTTGAACTCTCTTTAAAGGCTAGACAGGAAGTTTTTGAAAAACACTGACTTAACTGTGTAAGTATTGCGCTGAGCCCGAGCTGGAGTGTTTTTGAAGGGGGCGTTTATGTTATTCTGTTCTTTGAAACACTGTAATCTGCCCGTGGCTGCCAAATTTCTTTTCCATTTAAACAGAAGGAAATGAAGAACCTTCCAGTGTTTTTTGGAAATGTACTTTGTAACCCAGCAGGCAGTGCAGCCTGACCACAAGAAGAAGAAAAAACGTTCTTCGCATCCATGATACAGCTAAATAGTTTTGTTAACATTTCTTATAATAGAGGGATACACTTTATTAGCATAACTGCAGTGTTTGGAAGGAAGCAAAAACTTATTTCTAAATTATGTAGGGTTAAATTCATCAATGTCTTGATCTCATTCAGTATATTCAGAGTATACATCCATAATTCCTTACACTCATGTTCTCCATCATCTCTAGACTACAACTTCCAGTCAGCATACATTCTGTGTATACTAACTGTACATCCAGTCAAAACACTGCTTACATGTGTTCACTGCGTTCTGTGTTTGCATTTTCATGAGCATGCTCCAGTCGTGTGTGCTGTTTTTCTCTTGGCACATTATGACTGAGGTCTTTGTGACTGTTTTGTGGTTAGCAGACTGCTGTGGCAAAGTCATGCCAAGCCATGGGCACAGGACAGGCAAGCTGGAGGAGATGTTACAGAGGGGGTAAGACAAACAGTTCACAGGACAAGATATTTCTGTTGCTTTGCATTTTAGAGCTAATGCATTCAAGTGCAAATGCCTTACAAGCGATTTACGGGTTGAGTGTTGCCTGTGGTAAAGAAGCCTGTGTTTTTAATTTCTCTCAAGGCCTTGTTTCATGGATCTATACTTCATATGTTACTTTGAAAGCTTTGATAAAGACTGTTGATTAATTCCAGTCTATATGTATGGTTATGATCAGTTATGTCCTATTGAGATCATCTGCCTGTGAATATGACTCATGTCTTGGCTGCGAAATCACATGCTTTTCCCTAAACTGATGCCTAGAGGGAGCTATATCTCAAACTACACATCATCACTACACAAAGGTCATCAGAATGATTTTTTTTTTTCTTTAATTGTTAAAAAATAATAATAAAAGTAATAAATAATAAAATAAAATAAAACAGTTAACAATAAAAGTTCTGATAAAACAAAATCATTATAAGGGTTTGCCCAATGCCAAAGTACACTTTAGGTTCACTAAAGTGTACTTTGGCTTGTCTGTATTTTTTTTTATGTCAATATATACGTGATGTAATTTAAATCACAATGAACAATTTTGCCCCAATAAAGTTTTTTTTTTTCCCCAAAGGTAGCTTTGGTAACCACAAAGACTGTGGGGTGTGACATGTGAAGAAAACAAAGACAAATCACAGTAAATTGTCTTTGTTTGTTTTGTCAAATTATGCAGAAAATATTTTTAATCGCTTGTATTTAGGATACTTAAAATTCTAGCTATGAAATCAGCCTTAGCAAAAGAGAGAGCCATTTTATTTGTTAGATATTTTAAATATCATTTCCAACACCTTAATTTCTGCTATAAAATGCTGTTTAACACAGTACATTATTTGATATGTGGTGGAAGTGACAGAATAAATATGCTTAAAAACAAAAATGAGTCCAACAAAAAAGAACATTCAGTCATCTCCTTCATGTGGAGAAAAAGAGAAAAGAGGAAAAAAAAAACAAACAAACAAAAAAAACTTTCAAATACTTCTATGTACTTCTATCTACTATGTTCTAACATCTTTATGTTCCACAGGAGAAAGTCAGTCTTACAGTTTTGGAACAATGAATGGGTAAGTAAATGATGACATAATTTTCATTTTTAGGCTTAGAGCTGTAGACATTAGAATAAGACATCTATACATTATATGGTCAAAATTCCAGCGGAATAACTTGCTCTACTTGATCACTAATATTTTAGGTAACACTTTAGTTTGGGGACCAATTCTTACTATTAACTAGTTGCTTATTAGCTTGCATATTACTAAAGCATATTGACTGTTCATTAGTACTTATAAAGCACATATTAATGCCTTCTGGATGACCATATTCTGTATCCCTTAATCCTATCCCATACCTAAACTTAAAGGATTAGTTCACTTTAAAATGAAAATTACCCCAAGTTTTACTCACCCTCAAGCCATCCTAGGTATATATGACTTTCTTCTTTCTGATGAACACAACCGGAGTTCTATTAATAAATATGACGAATCTAAGCATTATAATGGCAATAAACGGGACCAACAAGTTTGAAGCTCAAGAAAGTCCGTCCATCTTAAACATACTCCACATGGCTCCAGGGTTAATAAAGTGAAGCGATGCATTTGTGTAAGAAACATATCGATATTTAACAAGTAAAGTAAAATATCTAGCTTAAAGTAAAATATCTAGCTTTCACCAGACCACCTTCCGTATTCAACTTAGAAAGAAAATCTGGTGGAAGCTAGATACTTAGATAGATAGATAGATTACTTTATAACTTGTAAATAAGGATATTTTTCTTACACAAACACATCGCTTTGCTTCAGAAGGCCTTTATTAACCCCCCGAGCTGTGTGGAGAACATTTATAATGGATGGTTGCACTTTCTTCAGCTTCATACTCACTGCCATTATAAAGCTAGTATGCGTCAGGATATTTATTAATATAACTCCGAATGTGTTCATTAGAAAGAAGAAAGTCATATACACATAGGATGGCTTGAGGGTGAGTAAAGCTTGAGGTCATTTTCATTTTAAAGTGAACTAATCCTTTAACCACTACAAATACTACCTTACTAACTATTAATAAGCAGTAAATTAGGAGGTTATTGAGGCAAAAGTCATAGTTAATAGTGAATATGTGTTCCCCAAACTAAAGTGTGACCATAGTTTCAGTCTTCATTTACACACAGAGGTCATCACTCAAGATAATGTAAGAAAACACATCTCGGAGTGATTCAGGTTACCTCTGTAGTCTGACCTCTGTGTGCTGAAACACAAATCACATATCAGCCTAAAGTTCAAAGAGGCTAAGTCACGGCTGGAGAGAGATCAGCATGAGCAGTGACAGGGATGGCAGGAATGTAAAGTGTTTCCTGATGCTGAGTTCACTACCCTCTGTGATCAGACCCTGTGCATTCTGGACCTGAGGCTTTTTAGAGACAGTCAGGCTATGTGCAGCTAAAGTGTGAATTATATTTTACAAGGCTGATTTGATTGAATCACCTTTACATGCATCCAAATAATGTTCAGACTGAAGGGATACTAGGGGGTGAGGAATCCCATTCTGTTTCCTTGTATATAACTTTAATTTCCCGTCACAATGTCACAATTCATGCTAAAACTGGCTAGCTAAAGTTGTTTTATAAGTGATTAGCTCACTGATCTAAGCAGACCAAAGTTAAGCAATTTTCAGAAGTAGACTGGCATATCCTTGTGAAAAAGAAGTACACTTTAGTATACTTTTAAAAAGAGTACTTATTAAACAAATAATACTTAAGTGCGAACTGAATGTAATGTTTTCTGTCACTTGCATGTTAATTGCAATTAAATTAATATGTATTAGTTTAAATTCAGATTAAAAGCAAATTAGTGTTTTTCGAGGGATTTAGAATGACTTCAGTAGACAGCAAAATCCACAGAGTTAAATCAACTCTGCTCAGAGAACATATAGTCCCTCTCTACATAGAGTTAAAATATCACTGAAGCAGAGTTAAATTTAATGAGATAATATGCTGTTTGTGGAGTTGCTTAATCTGATTTTGAGAGATTTAATGTCTTTTATCTTCAGTTGATTTCATCTAAGGCTGTGGCTAGAAGACATCTGTAGTTATTGTGTTTCTGTTCAGTGATTCTGCTTGTTAGCAGCAGGTGTTCATCACTAATGTCTAATCATAACTTAATCACTTAATTATCTCATTAACTTGAACTCTGCTTCAGTGTTACTTTAACACTATATAGAGAGGGACCATATGTAATCTGAGCAGAGCTGATTTAACACTGGGGATTTTGCTGTGTACACCTACAATACCATTTAAAATATGGTCCACTGATGAATGGATTGGAAGCTAAAATATACTTTAATGTCATATCTATTCAAACTTGTATGTCATGTATACAAATATATTTAATGTAATGATGAATTTATTAATAACCACTGGTTACACTTCATTTTAAGGTGCCCCTGTTACAGTATAATTATACAAAAAAGTACTGAGTAATTTGAATTAACAACATGTATTAATTATATCAAAAGGGTTAGGGTTAGTTGCTTGTAATTATGCATAATTTACTGTTTTTACTATAGTACATTTAGTACATGTAAGATGGGTTACAGGGACACAGTAAAATAAATTGTTACCTAATCATTACTATCAATGCAAAAATTAAGTTGCAACAGCATTTGGAAGGTTGAAATTGATTTTGAAAATGTTTTGACTTATTGGTACATTATACCAAACTAGCTATACGAGAACTAGCTAAAATAGTATATATCCCACTATACCCTTCCACACCTATGGTTTTTCATGTTCTCCTTCCCTTCAAACATTAAATGAAAATGGAGGCTCCCTCAAGACCTGTAATGGTTTAGGCATGGAGCTGTCAGAACATGAAGCTTTCTGGCTTTGTGTCCTGCATTGAGTCCAAAGCACACCACTTTTAGCATGCCACAGATCTACTTACCAAAAACCAGCTGGCTGCAACCAGCCATCAAAGACCACAAGAAGAGAGGCCTCTTAGGAGATGGAGGACCTGACATTCCTCAGGATGAGTGCCTGGAGATATGAAACACACAAGGGACTGAATGGCAGATGAATGTTTAATATTGGCCGCAATGTTAGCATTACCACTTCTTGTCTGGTAAATGACTTGAATCAGTAAGTCTGCATCAGTAAGTCAGGACAATGTAATGAATATGTGTCTTTTTTTAATCTGAAGCAAAAATGTATGTTGTGCCTCTTGGGCGGCTCAGAGGTAGGAAAAGTCTGTAGAGTTATATACAGCTCCCTCATGCACTGTTGATAGTTTGGTCAGTCTCGCCGTGAGGGCCGCATTCTCCTTAATGAGAAAAGCTTGATATATGCAGAAGCAGATGTCCCTAACATGTTCCACAGCTGGGAGTGATCGAGACTAGCCACTCAACACTGGTGAAAAAAATGGACTTGGGATGGAGAACGGCAAGTCTTCTGTAATTGGACAGGGTTTGAGAGGGGGCTTCGGAGGGTGGAGGCAAAAACCTTGTAGGGGAGAAGGGGTATTTGCAATCTTTGCCAAAGTCACTCCATATTGCTACAGGGACTCACAGTGAGACATAGAGAAGGCAGTGCCTTTGTTGATCAGGTAGGTGGGATGCTGTTTGCTACTGCCAACATGTTAGTGGAAGATTTATTTATTTAGTTATTTATTTTCTTGTCTTGTTTTGAATCTCTGCATCAATAGAGACTTGTTGAAATGTCCTCTTTGGATTTGGTACTGAGTGGAATAAGCTCACACTAGCTAAATACAGGTTGTGTTTTGCTGTTTGTTTCTGAAATATTTTCTTTGCAGGAATATGGTTAAATGTTTGTTGTTGTTCTTATGGTTTTCATTTTCCCCCTTCACTACTGACTACTTTCTTTTGTCACCAACAGATGTGTTGCTGAGTGTATACATAAATTATGAACATTAAATGCCTGGGTACATGTTCATTTTGTAGTATACCAGGTTTATCTTGCAGAAGGAACCATTTTTGTCTAATGTACAATAATTTCTGTATCTTTATCTACATTTTCTTTTTTGACCTTATGAATTTTCTTGACTGCAAAACAGCTTTAAATAAGCCTAAACTGATTTTCTGCTTTTATAGGGGTTTTGGTCATCCAGCCTGATCTGGTTTTCTAGTTTTAGATGGATTTTTGGGACTTTTCAGCTAGACAATCTGGAAGGCAAGCTAGTCACCCTGTTGAGAAAAAAAAAAAAAAAAAAAAAAACTGATTTAATTAGTCTAAGTTGGTCTTAGCTGGTTTAAACCGGTCTTGTCCGAAATGGTATTCAGCTGTTCATGGCCGTGCTGGTCTATTTGCTGGTTTAGCTGGTCAGACAATGCCCAAAACCTCCTTTAAAACTAGCCAGACTATATGGTGGAAGACCAGTTATAGCTTAGGCTGTTTTTTTCAGCAGGGCACCCAGCTAAACCAGTTGACTATCAGCTTATCTGGGCTGGGAGGCCAGCTGGACCAACTTAAACCAGCTAAGACCAGCAATCCAGAGGTGGGTTTTACAGCAAGGTTGCCAGTAATTAAGTATATAATAATTTTAATTAATCCTAAAAAGATTAAAATGTTATTTTTCTCTGCAGCTGTCGAGTCACTTGTTTCTGTGACAATGCGGCTAGTCGCTCTCTTTCTATTGGGACTCCTGAAGTTCACATTGGCTCAGGACAGAGATCCCTTCCAGTGGCTTTCTTCTCTGCACAGCCATGGTTACGCCTCTCTGCAGGCCGACAGCACCGGGGGAGAATGTCCCGAGGAGTGCGACTGTCCTCCAACCTTCCCAACCGCCATGTACTGTGACAACCGCAACATGAAACAAATGCCCTACATCCCATCCCGGATGAAGTATCTGTACCTACAACACAATCAGATCACCTCTGTCCCAGATAATGCTTTTGGAAATGCCACCAACCTTGTGTGGGTTATGTTACATGAGAACCACATTAACTCAGTGGGCAAGCAAGCGTTTGCTAAACTGGTAAACTTGCATCGCCTGTACCTGAACAGCAACAACCTAACCGAGGTGCCATCCAACTTACCTCGCTCACTACGTGACCTTCGTCTTAATCACAACAAAATTGGCAAGTTGCCCCCCAATACTTTTGAGGGCATGGAGAATTTGACCATACTTTTGCTCCATAACAATGGCCTCGAGGATATTGGTGGTGGCCTGAAAGGTCTGAAGTCGTTAATTCTGCTGGATGCGAGCAGTAACCAGCTCAAGAAGGTTCCAGATGGTCTTCCTGAGATGCTTCACCAGCTCTACCTAGAGTCCAACTCCATCGAACAAGTTCCAGCAAACTTCCTCAGCCAGTTCACCAACCTGCAGTATTTCCGTATTTCTCACAATGAGCTCACAAACAAAGGCATCCCCCAAAACACCTTTAACAACAGCGGTCTGGTGGAGCTGGATTTGTCCTTCAACAAGTTGGAGAGCATTCCGATTGTTAGTACCAGTCTGCAACATCTCTATCTTCAGGCCAATCAGATCAAAGGTGCAGCCCTTTTACATATATATATATTTTTAATGCTTGTAAACACTTATCAAGTAAATGAACAAAAAATCTCATAAGATGCAACTATTTCAGCCTTATTTGTTAGAATTACTGTAGTTTTATTTTTTAATGAAGTATAATTAGATCATTAGATTAGATCTGGACTAACCTTTTGTCAGGAGTGACTTGTGTAAATAATCCAAAAACGATGCTTGAGATGTAATTCTTTAACAAACACTGGGAACTAAAACACTACAATCCATGTAATGTTAACACAAGACTGTCTTGACTGAACACAAGACCAAGAACTGAGGAAGACAGAAGGCTTAAATACACAGAGGATGATGATTAACAGAACAGGGAAGAGGTGAAGACTAAAGGTTATGATACACAGGGCAACTTTTTAAGCAATGTTGCCGGGCAGTTTTGCTGAGCGATGTTGCTTGGGCACTTTTCCATTGAGAATGGGCAATAAATTTCAATCTAAAGTATTCAGATATAAATTTGTTGCCCATTCTCAATGGGAAAGTGCCTAAGCAACATCGTTCAGCAACATTGCTCAAAAAGTTGTCCTGTGTATCATCACCATAAGGGGCCATTTACACAACACCATTTTCAACTAAAACCTGAAGAATTTTTATGTGTTTTGGCCATTCATTTACACGACAACGGCATTTTGGGGGCCTGAAAATGCAAACTTTTGAAAACGAAATTCAAATTGCAAGTTTTTGAAAACGATACCGTTATCGTTTCACGAATTTGTGAAAATGGTGACGTCGTGCGCATGCGTATTATGTCTTCAGTCTGTAGGCCAGTAATGTTTCTTTACAAAGTGACATCACCAACTACTGGCCTGGCATGCAGAATACAGCGTTTTTAATCGTTTTCGCAAATCCGTGTGAATGGGGATCGTTGTGACAAAGTTGTTGTCTATGCTTGAAAAACGCAAAGAAAATACTTTTCCGTTTTTAGTACATCATTGTTGTGTAAACATACCCTAATTAGAAACCATGACAACAGATTGATGACTAGAACTTAGGCAAAACAGACAATGAAAATTATATGAAACATGAAAACTATGACTAGAACTAAACAAGACAGAGAAACAGAACATAACTGTGACATCTATATACTGCAAAAATAATTTCCTAAGTTTTGTTATTGTTTTTCATTAAAAACATTCTAAACATCCTTAAACAAGACACCTTTGTGTGAGAACTGAAACTTTCTTGTGCAAATTTATCTTAGGCTATTTAAGGTAGTTAGATATTTTTAAGGCTAAACTTAAGTCTAAACTTTCACTGTAATTCAGTGTCTTAGCTATTTTCTTCCAATGACCATTCTTGTGACATATATGTTGAAACTGTATATAAAACTTGTGTTTTCCATTCGTTTTAGAGTTTACATTGGGCAGTTTCTGCAGTGTGGTGGATGTTATGAACTTCTCCAAGCTGAGAGTCTTGAGGCTGGAAGGAAATGAGATCAGTGCTGGAGACATGCCCTCTGATGCTGCCCTGTGCCTTCGCCTCGCCTCTGATATCGCTGTGTAATGGCACTGACCAATCAGCAGGGGGCTCTTTTGTTTCCCCTCCAACATCAAAGTGGCATAACATTGCATTGATGTACATTTTTATAGTAGGGAAATTTATAGTGCCTTGGGATTTTGTATGAGAGGAATCTAATTTCCTGTGGACTTTAGAGAGTAATACAAATACAGAAATGGGGGGGGGGGAGGAAATTGAGAGATTTAGATAGGAAACGGAGATCCTCTGTAAAGGTATGTGAAGACACTCAAAAGCCACATAGCCATTCATGCTTTTACTTTATGATCGTGTGCTTGTCTGTTGGTTATGACACTATTGGCAGCACTAAAATCAACTTTACAGTTTGATATTTTGTTTGATGCACATTTGATTTACTTTAGGTTTGTGCAACCTGGATTCATGTCTCTTCAGGAAAGGAGTTTGAACAATGCTGTGAGTATTTATTCTACATGTGAGACAGAAGAATAGATCTGAGAACAGAAACATCTTACTTGACTACATCCATCTAACTTGTTCTATAATGTGTTATCTGATATGATTTCATCACAAGAAAAGGAAAGAAAAAACCTTTAAATCAGTAATCTCTCCCATATTCACATCTGAAAGAGGGGAAAGAAAAAACGTTGAATTGTTGTTTTAAGAGCAAATATATTGCATGTGAAATGTGAAAGTTTCTAGTGTTTAAACATGCTTGTAGACCTTTCACGTGGCTCAATAAAACATGTTTTAAATGCTTTTATCTGCGTATAATATGCAAACAAGTCATATTTCACTAGTTCTCTGTATCAACTTTCATATCTTTATATCTAAATTGGCCTAATATGGTCTGTCCAAACCTTAAGTTAATGTAAAACCATATTTCTGTTCAATAAATCACAGCATACAAAGTGCTAATTTACTTTGTCTGATACTAATGTCATATACTATAACACAGTCTTATGTTACCCTTAAGTCACCATTTAAAGGGTGAGTTCACCCAAAAATTCTGTCATTTATTACTCACCTTCATGTAGTTCCACACCCGTAAGACCTTCATTCATCTTCGGAACACAAATTAAGATATTTTTGATGAAATCCGATGGCTCAGTGAGGCCTCTATGCCAGCAATGTCACGGTCACGATCACTAGTGAGAGTGCCCGTCATTGCCACCAGAGGGCACTCCACCCTAGACTACACACATCATTTGGACTCCATTTCCCATCTACCTCATACCTTGGACTGATCACCCTGCACCTGCTACCCATTATACAATCACTCACACATAAAAGACACTTGCACCCACACCTCTAGGTGTAGTCTTCTGTAAGGATTGAGTTAACAGAGTGAAGATCCATCTGCACTGAAGTCAAGTTCACTGACAAAATAACAGCAAGGATGAGCCAGTGGCAAAAACAGTGACAGGCAGTGATCTGGGTAGGCAGCAAACACACAATTCAGGAACAGACAAGGGTCAAGGCAGGCAGTAGAGAATCAGAAATGAGTAACAGTCTAAAGTCAAACACAAGAATGCAGAAACACTCAGAAATGTCAGACAGGCTAAACAAGACTTCACATAGAGGTGTGGGTGCAAGTGTCTTTTATGTGTGAGTGAGTGATTGTATAATGGGTAGCAGGTGCAGGATGATCAGTCCAAGGTATGAGGTAGATGGGAAATGGAGTCCAAATTATGTGTGTAGTCTAGGGTGGGGTGCCCTCTGGTGGCAATGATGGGCACTCTCACTGGTGATCGTGACAGTCACCTTTCAAGATCCAGAAAGGTACTAAAGACATATTTAAAACAGTTCATGTGACTACAGTGGTTCTACCTTAATATTATAAAGCAACGAGAATACTTTTTGTGCGCCAAAGAAACCCCAAAATAACGACTTTTCAGCAATATCTAATGACGGCCACATTTTTTTTGTTGAAAAGTCATTGGTAACGCTTTAGATTACAGCCTGGAAAGTACTGCGTAATTGCAACGAATTTGCAGCGTAACTTTCAATAATTATTGTGTACCTATAAAGTAAGAACATGTAAGTATAGGGGAAAAATATGTAAAGTCTTGGGAATAAAGGGGTAACAACCAGGAAAATAACAAATTATTTATACTGTAAGTATTTTAAAACTAAGGGGTACTTATACTATTATGATAGACAACAATCTTATGTTTGGGAGCAATTTAGTGAGAACATGCACTGATAAAGTTTTTTCAAGGCAAGTAGAAAGAACTATTGCAATCTTTTTTAATACATGGGGAAATATACTTTTGTTTCATGTAGTTACAGGCTAAGTATGACATTGCGGGCTGTAAATTAAAGCGGTGCTTGTTACACTCTTGTTTCATGTAGTTACAGAAAAAGTAATTAAAAAAATGCAAACAGTCTGATATCACTTGGTAAACCTTTCAGATATCAGATATCAGTGAACCTTTATTTGAAAAACAACTTATTTCAAAACAGATTTAAAGTTACAACACTTCTTATTCGTTTCTCTTGCTTGGCTTCCTCCTCCTCTTGTACCTTTTCTTCTTTTTCTTTTTTTCCACTGATGAATCTTAAAAGGGAATCCCATGTCATTTGCTATTCTGTATTAAAAGAAAATACAGTACACCCGGAAATGTGCCCACCGTTTACTCATCTTTTACCCTCATGCCATCTGAGATGTATACGACTTTCCTTCTTCAGATGAACACAAAGTTTTTTAGAAAAATAAATAATCTCTGGGAATGCTTTATAATGCAAACCTATGTGTTCCTAAAAGTCGAAGCATCAAACGGCACATACAGCAATAACTACAGTAATCCATACGACCCCAATGGACGAATCAATGTCTTCTGAAGTGAAACGATACGTATTTGTAAGAAAAATACCAAATATCTTAAAATTTTAAACTTTCGACCTGCGCGTGCATGAGAGGGTTGAGAGTTCATGCTTGAAGTAACTTGAAGCGTGCCGAGAAACTCACGCGGATGTCAGTTTTTTTTTTTTTTTAATGCTCACAACAAAATAGACAGAATTAACAGATAATGATAATGAGAAACAAACAAGACAGAATAACAGAGACATAATGAGTTTTACATGGATCTCCCGCGAGAACGTCACGAAAGCTTCACGTTGCTCATTACAATATGCTTCGTCGAACACAAAGTCGACTCTCATGCAGGCGCTGGTGACAGTTGGTCAGAAGCGAAAAGATGAATAGTCTAAACCATGAGAACGTTTCTGGGTGTACTGTATTTTCTTTTAATGGGATTACTTCTTAAGATTCATCAGTTGAGAAACAAGAGGAGGAGGAAGCCAAGCAAGAGAAACAACAACAACAAAAAAGGGACAAAACGTGTTACTTTCTGTCAGGACTTTAGAATTTGAAATGAAAAGTTGATTTAAAAAAAATGAATAATAAGTGTTGTAGACCTGTTTTTAATTAAGCTGTTTTTCAAATAAAGGTTTCAGAGTCAGTGATATATTGTTTGCGGGGGGTTTTTTATTAGCCTACTTACCCTGTAACTACATGAATCATGAGTGTAACAAGCACCACTTTAATTTACACTGTAAAAAGAACAATGTAAAATGTACGGTAACTTGCTGGCAGCAATTAGTTACTGTGTTTATTATTACAGTAATATTACTGTATAATGCATGGAGCTTCAGTTTACTTTTATCCAACAATGTTACTCCACCAAACTGATGACGTTATCAAATATTGACAGATAAAAAATAAAATAAATAATTTATCAAATTTATGTGAGTAAACAGTTATCTTTGTAATGATATGGCTTATGGTGACGCTCTCTGCATCTCTCTCCTGGCACACTCCTAAACACAGGTAAATTTACATGAGGAAACATTGCAAAATATACGCAGTTACCTTGCTGAAGTCAAATCCTAGAGAAAGTGTGGAATCTCCTCTGTTTCTGAAAATGTCCTGCTCAAAATTTCTTCATTGTGATTCACAGTAAAAAATATATTTACTGTCGAATTTACCCGCCATTGAAATTTGACCATGATGCTTTGCAGATTTACAGCAACATGCTGTATACAGGTTCTACAGTAAGGATTTGTTCATTTTACAGTAAAAATGCTGTGAAAACTACACAAATTTGTTACAGTGTACAGCCTACAATGTCATACTTACCCTGTAACTACATGAAACAAAAGCATATTTCCCCATGTATTAAAAAAGATTGCAATAGTTCTTTCTGCTTGCCTTGAAACAACTTAATCAGTGCATTTTCTCGCTAAATTGCTCCCAAACGTAAGATTGTTGTCTATCATAATAGTATAAGTACCCCTTAGTTCTAAAATACTTACAGTATAAATAATTTGTTATTTTCCTGGTTGTTACCCCTTTATTCCCAAGACTTTACATATTTTTCCCCTATACTTACACGTACTTACTTTATAGGTGCACAATAATTATCAAAAGTTTTTGATTTGGTGTAATTACGCAGTACTTTCCGGGCTGTAATCTAAAGCATTACAAAGTCGTATTCTCGTCTGGCAATAGAGGCCTCACTGAGCCATCAGATTTTATCAAAAATATCCTAATTTGTGTTCTGAAGATGAAAGAAGGACTTACTGGTGTGGAACGACATGAGGGTGAGTAATAAATGACATTTATTTTCAACATTCTTTTGATAGATTTCATTTTTCTTATTCATTTCTAATGATCAATTTATTGCTATTAATCTTAATTATATATTGACACATCTTTGAAATGTTGATGGAGTATTCCTGCACGCAGAACATTTAGACAGATTTAGGCCCGAATCAAGGAAGTAACCTTCAAAGAAAACGGACAGTTAGGAGAATGTGGCTTTTTGTGCTTTATTGCCATGAATCAGTCACATATTAATGTAATTCAGTTTGCAAGTCATGTGTTACTAGCCTGCAGGTCATTGGGAATTATTGTCACATTACACAAATTTAAGAATGTTTTGGGCTTAATGATGTTGTTTTGTTTTGTTTGAGTCACCAATTTTTGTTTGTGACAATAGGGCAATGACATCATATTGTGACGTTAGTAAGTGTGTAATAGGGAGTATGCTATCCTGCAACAGTTTAAATGTGTGACTGATGCTCTTGCTGTAATATTTCTACTTTCATGATCCCAAAACTCTGTACAAAAACAACCTGAATGCAACATTTTTAGAGTATAGCTTACTTTCTTTTTATCAAAGTCACTGCGTATTGGAAACCACCAGCAAGATGCTGTCTAACTTTGACTTGTTAGAGATAGTAATATCAAAAATTACAGCACAAATGAACTGATTTGTAATATATGTAATATATATATATATATATATATATATATATATATATATATATATATATATACATACAGTCAAACCAAAATTTATTCAGACACCTTCAACATTTCACACGTTATCACAGTTTATTCACTCTAGTTTAGGTCAACCAATTACCAAGCAATGTTTAATTTTGTTCAGTCTGTGGCATTAGCAATTAAAGAAAAACATGGTCGGGTCAAAGTGTGAATAATTTTTGGTCCCTAATATTTCTACTTTCATGATCCCAAAACTCTGTACAAAAACAACCTGAACGCAACATTTTTAGAGTATAGCTTACTTTCTTTTTATCAAAGTCACTGCGTATTGGAAACCACCAGCAAGATGCTGTCTAACTTTGACTTGTTAGAGATAGTAATTTCAAAAATTACAGCACAAATGAACTGATTTGTAATATATGTAATATATATATATATATATATATATATATATATATATACATACAGTCAAACCAAAATTTATTCAGACACCTTCAACATTTCACACGTTATCACAGTTTATTCACTCTAGTTTAGGTCAACCAATTACCAAGCAATGTTTAATTTTGTTCAGTCTGTGGCATTAGCAATTAAAGAAAAACATGGTCGGGTCAAAGTGTGAATAATTTTTGGTCCCAAATTTTTATCAATTTTACTGGTAGTCCACTGTATAAATAATTTTTGGGTATAATATGTCATAGTTTACTTTATTTTGCTATCCTCACATAAATTAACTATAGTGTCCTGCACCCACTAGTAAAAAATATCAAAAATTATGTCTGGTGTCTGAATAATTTTTCGTTTGACTGTATATACACCAATCAGGCATAACATTATGACCACCTTCCTAATATTGTGTTGGTCCCCCTTTTGCTGCCAAAACAGCCCTGACCCGTTGAGGCATGGACTCCACTAGACCCCTGAAGGTGTGCTGTGGTATCTGGCACCAAGATCTTTAGCAGCAGATCCTTTAAGTCCTGTAAGTTGCAAGGTAGGGCCTCCATGGATCAGACTTGTTTGTTCAGCACATCCCACAGATGCTCAATTGGATTGAGATCTGGGGAAATTGGAGGCCAAGTCAATACCTCAAACTCGTTGTTATGCTCCTCAAACCATTCCTGAACCATTTTTGCTTTGTGGCATGGTGCATTATCCTGCTGAAAGAGGCCACAGCCACCAGGGAATACCGTTTCCATGAAAGGGTGTACATGGCCTGCAACAATGCTTTACGTGTCAAAGTAACATCCACATGGATAGCAGGACCCAAGGTTTCCCAACAGAACATTTGGGAAAGTATCAAAGCAATTTGAGCTACAGAAGCCTTCACTCCCCACGTGCATCAGTGAGCCTTGACCGCCCATGACCCTGTCGCCGGTTCACGACTATTCCTTCCTTGGACCACTTTTGATAGATACTGACCACTGCAGACCAGAAACACCCCACAAGAGCTGCAGTTTTGGAGATGCTCTGACCCAGTCGTCTAGCCATCACATTTTGGCCCTTGTCAAATTCGCTCAAATCCTTACGCTTGCCCATTTTTCCTGCTTCTAAGGCATCAACTTTGAGGACAAAATGTTCACTTGCTGCCTAATATATCCCACCCACTAACAGGTGCTGTAATGAAGAGATAATCAGTGTTTTTCAATTCACCTGTCAGTGGTCATAATGTTATACCTGATTGGTGTGTGTGTGTGTGTGTATATATATATATATATATACATTATAGGTGCTCATTCCGGTGACATTATTGTAACTCTTAGTGTCACGTTTCCACCCACTGCTGCTTCCTTCCACTCCCCACCAGAGGTCTCCATTTCACCATTAAGACTTTTTCATTGCACACATGCAGTCGCTTCACTCTGGACTACATTTCCCACAATCCCTCAGCTAGGCACTGATCACACTCTCACCTGTTTCCCATTAGGTTCTCTTTATAAGCTGCACTCCTTCACACACCCATTGCTGAGTATTGTTTAGCTGTGTCTCTGTGTCTCTGTGTCTCTGTGTCTCTGTGTCTCTGTGTCTCTGTGTCTCTGTGTCTCTGTGTCTCTGTGTCTCTGTGTCTCTGTGTCTCTGTGTCTCTGTGTCTCTGACGCTGGACTGTTTCCTTGTTGATGATCGTTTGCTGCCAACCTTGACCTTTGCCTGTTTTTGGACTACTCTTTGCCTTGCCTCTCCTGATCCTGTTTGCTGGTGTTTGATTATGCTCTCGTTTAATAAAGCTTGCATTTGGATCTACCACCCTGTCGTCTCGATTCCAACCGTTACACTTAGACTATGATAACATGTTTCCTCTGAAACAGGCACAGTCTTTGAGGGGGTTGTTTGTTTCTTTTACCTGTAATTACCTGCTAAGCACTTTAATGACAGTCAAAACACTTCTGGGCAATAACATCAGGCTGCGGCAGACCGCACATGGCCTATATCTCACAAATAGCTTGTGTGAATCAGCAAACCAAACTATAATCTGATGCTTAACACATTGACAGTGAGTTATAAGGCTTAAATGCAGGTGGTGAGATGTTCAAACCTGTAGAAATGTTGAGGGTATTGAGTTAATAAGTTGCCTGATTATTTCAGGGTTGTGCTCTCTTGACAGGCTTGATACAAAGATCTTATGTTTGCTCTCCATCTCTCAGTGTCCAGTCATTGAGGGTCTGTGGAATGTCAATAATGGTTTTGGAATCTGCACTTTAACATGCTTTGGGAGACAAAAAAAACAGGAAAGTGGATTCACTTAATTCTCGGAATCTTTTCTTGTGCCTTGGTAAATATTTTATGATAAATGTCTTTATTATAAATATATATATAAGCAAACAATCTGTACTTAACACACTGTATACTATTGTATATATGTATATATATATATATATATATATATACTCAAGCATATTTAACTATTCCAAACAACTTCCTATTAATAAATCAAGCTCAATATTTCCATCAGAATAAATGTAAATGCAAACCGAGATTATAATCAGTGTCTGTAATGTGTATGAACACACCAAATGTGGTCTTTGTCATGTTAAAAGGGGGTGGGGAGGGTTGTATGTGACCTATTTAAGACTACCGCATACAGTTTTTCCTCAAGTTCACTCAGTCAGGTGCATCCATCACTTCAGCTGTCGCTCTTGAGACTGTGCTGAAGAATGAGGAAATACGACTTGAACAACATTACAGGAGCACTTTTCAAAAACTCAGCTGCAGTCGAGCAGGTAACAAGCAGATGTGTTATTCATGTCGTTTTTCTTTTATTGGCATGTTTTGATAATGATAACAAATGTAACTATTTTTGAGACTAGAATTGTAAAGCGAGACCAACTGGATTTTTTTTTTTTTTTTTTTTTGTGATGTAATTTAGTAATTTTGTGATGAGTTTTTTTGTATATTATTTTTGTTTGCAGGATAAAGATGGATCCAACAACCCAGGTCCTCATGTTGGGAAGCAAGATGAGAACACTGACAGGGGAAATTGGAGTAGCAAACGAGAGTACATGCTGTCTATGATCGGCTATGCAGTTGGTCTCGGAAATGTGTGGAGGTTTCCCTACTTGGCTTACAAACATGGGGGAGGTAAGATGACTTTTGAGATTTGTTTTTACAATCAGTGCATGACAAACAAAATTCTTTGAATGTCTTATTTGTACTGCATAATAGAGGGACAAAATGTAAAACTAGACAAGAAAAACGGCCATATATTTTCATCATAACTCACAGACTACTACAAATCTACCTGCCAAGGAGCATTTATTACATGAGCACAAAATCTCAAACATCATTTTAAAGAACATTTCTCACAAATTTCTCTCTGTTTTGAATACTGCATCTCCTTTACATTTCAGGGGCTTTCCTCATCCCCTACACTATCATGTTGGCTGTTGCTGGCCTTCCCTTGTTCTTCATGGAGAGCTCTTTTGGACAGTTCTGCAGCCAAGGCCCCATCAATGTGTGGAAAGCTGTGCCTATACTGCAAGGTAACATATGAGCACTTAAATTCAACCTTAAAGATCTTGGAGCTGCAGAGGTGGTTTCTTCAGGTTGACTTTTTACCATATTTTGAGCTCCATTAATGTGGTAAATGCCTCAGGGCTAGTTTCTACATGCATTAAACCAACCTTGAGATATGTTAGGGACAAGTTAACATGCAGATTGCATACTTATACATGCCCTCGGGACCTTTACATTAACATTTAAGGACGTTTGTAGGCACTAAAAAAAACAATGTGCAAATCAAATTCACGCTTATTGATACAAATGTATTCAAATGTGTCATTTATACCTTAAACATATCTTTTTATGTGATCTTTTGTAGGTGTTGGCATCACAATGATGCTGGTTAGCACTTTTGTGGCAATCTACTATAATGTGATCATTGCATACAGTATCTACTACCTTTTTGCATCTTTTCAAAATCCTCTCCCCTGGAGTATCAAGAACTGCAGCTCAACAGGTTTGTTATGTATACGGCTTCTCTTCTGAAGAGGCCCATGTTGTTGTGTCAGACATACCATGAATTTTTGCTCAGATAGTGAAAGTATTTGGATTTTTCCTGATGAACTGGCTTTTAAGGAAAATTTGCTTTTCGCACTTAAGCCTGTGACAAATTTCTCAGATGGGAAGTTCCTTACAGCTCCGTGCTTAATGATAAGAGTTTATAACTATAACTAATTTAGATTTAACTGCTGTCTCACATTTAAAGTATTTATTTATCAAGATACTGTACGACAGAATAAGTGCAGTAAATTGTTGTTTATACCTCATGTTGTATTTCAACAGCCTACAACATTTCTGCTGCAGCACTCAATTTGACTGCTGAAAATCAAACCTGCAAGGATGAAGTCTCAGCAGGCCAGAGCCTCAGCGAGAAATACTGGGAGTAAGTTGACATTTGTTTTTATATAATACCTGCTTGTCAGAGAGACAAAATATATCCTAAATTTGTGACTAAAATATTGTGTTGGGTTGTGTCCGGTTTTGGAGGTGGTTGGAACAGAGTCATAGACTTGCGGAGTGTAGTTTCCTGTTTGGTATTATTTCCTGTTGAAACAGGAAGTTTAGGTGGTTCATCTTGCCTTTTGATGTTTACAATGCAGTAGTTTTAAAATGGAAGCAACAAACACAAAAGAAAAAAAAAGAACAAAGTGTGCAATTTTTGTTTTACATGATTAATCATTTACCATAGTCACTAAAAAGACGGGTGGGAACTAGAACAAAGGAGACAGTATACTGAATAGAAACAAACTGAAAAATCCATGAAAATGAAGACAACAGTGAGGTGTAGACAAAGTAAGACAACAAGTGACATAATATGTGTTACAGGTAACAGTAACTAAAGTCCCTTTCAAGGAAAGTTTTTTTTTTTTCAAGGAAAGTCTGTTCACTCGGCGCTGGCAGCCATATTTGCGACGCCCCTGGGCAGCTATTTCGGGCATCCAAGACTAAGTCCTATCTGTTTGAATGGGGGAATCCTGAAATCTCAACTGCTTTGCGAACTCCCAATTAAATTACATATTTCAAACCAGCAACAAAATCTGACATGAACCATCCCATAAATGTTGTTTCTTATGCTAAAATAGCAGTAAAAAAAAAAGCTTATTTTTCAGGCTAGACGAGCCAGTGCGCATGTGCAGTCTTATGCGCGAGTCTCAGGTTTCTATGGGAACCGGAGCTTCTAACGGCAGCTACAGTGACGCAATTAGGTTGTTAAGTCTGACGTCATGCGGCAGCGCTTCCGGGTCCAAACGTTCTATCTCATACCACAAGAAAACAACAAACGGTGCTAATATACACACACACGATGAGGTGTAATACTACCAAAAAATATATAATCATAACCTTTATCTCCGGAAACGGCATTCCTTACGTCACGACCTCTTTTTTTTTTACAGTCTATGGTCACGACTTAACAAGCAGATAACTTTATCATTCAGCGACTGGCTCTTTTACTTAGAAGGCGGGAGGTGTTCCACCATGCTGTGCATTGCAGTTTCTCCCATTCATAACTAATAGGAGCTAAAGATATACTTAAATATATTTGATTGTGCTAAAGTGGAACTATTGCAAGTATACTTTAGGTACACTTTAAATACCTTGCATTTAAATGATACAGTGATCATACTATCCTTACTAATAGTGATATTAAACACATTTTAGGCTTAATATTAAGAAATATGCATTGTACAATAAAGAAGAACTCCAAATAAAGTTTCATTAGAATATTTATGTCAGTAAATATATTAATGGGTTTGTAGTTTCACTAGGGCAGACTCTGCACCCAGTTGGTTGAACCAGAAGCTGACACATATAGACTGCTATAGTTGATCTGTGTTTTAAACAAGCCATAAAGCCAATGCTATCACACTCACCAACAATATTTTTTTCTGTACTTTTGCTGAACAACCAAACTCGCTAGAGTGCACACTGTTGGGAATCTGTTTGGCAGATATTGGCACATTTGTCAGAAGGAAACTTTTAGAGTCTAGAAATTCATTGTAGCTAAATACACAAGTCTCACCATGTATTGCAAATCTTTTTTTTTTTTACTTTTTGTGCAAACCAAAGAAAAGGTGAGGTATGAACTGAAACATCTATTTTGTTTCTGCTAACCGGTGCTGTAAAGGCAGAATTTTCAAACCCAACTTTTGCCTACAGCTCAAATGTAACAATAAGCAATTTGCAAATAAAATGATTTAATTTGTTAAATATTTAAGTAATACTTCAGTAATTTATTTTTGTTGAATCCTGTGTTGACCTGTTGGTATAAAAATAGAATTGGCCTTGGAAAAAGTTAACAGGAAATGTGTTTTAAATTGCAAAAAAATAATCATGAATTAAGTTTTATAATTATGACCTTTACCTTTTCAATAATTTGGCCACACTTTAAATATCAGGTAGGCTATTGTTTAATTCAATTGCATTATGTTTTCATCATAAAATATTTTTTTCAAATAAGTTTGTATTACATGAAATAGCTTCAAAAAAAAAAATTATTTCTTTTGTGGGGGGTGGGTGGAGGGGACTTAGGGATACAACGCTGTACCACAATGGAAAAAAAGTAGTTTTCTATAAAATTATAATTTTCATTTCTATTTAAATGCACATTTCTCTTTCTTTTTAGATATGTATAGATTTATACTTGAAACTCAAGCAAACCAAAAATAAGTAGATCCCTATCATTTAATCCCTATCATTCCCTATCATTTGGCTAACTCATCCTCACTCTCATCACATGGAAGAGTTAACTCTGCACTCTTCCTATTGCCCTATCCGTAAAATATTGCTGTATTCATTTTCTGAAAAGAAGAAAATAAATAAATAAATAAATAACTGCAATCATATTGTTGATGCTACTATCTATAAAAAATCGCAATGGGGAAATACATTACTGCAATTCCACTGTGGTACAGAGTTGCCATGGCAACATACCTATTTTTGAAGCACTTCATCAGGTGTCTTCCATGTAAGGGTACAGCTACGGACACTGGGTATGCGCAAAATTAATATTGGGTCATTTAATTACTGTATTTGCATTATTGTAAGGATAGGTTTAGGGTTGGGGTAAGTGTAGTCGTTAATAAAACAATCTAATAAGTAGCAAAATAATTTACTATTATTTTATCGTGAAATTTTGAGGGACATCCAAATGTCATTTGACTTAAAAACACATGGGTTAAAGTTCTCCGGATTTCCGTTAACTGCAGCGAGTCTATGACGGATTTCCGTCAAATGCAGGGTTCCCGCCTGTCCTAATGTCTTAAATTCACTTTTCATAATTTTAAGGCCGTAAATAGGCTTACATTTCTCAAATAGTGTAATAAATGTCTTAATTTTAGTTTTAATGGTTCTTAAACCCTGCTGAGGGAGATGTGATCAAAGCCTGGAGTGGAGCAAAAGCACGTTCCTCTCTCCACTCTAAGCGTTCTGTAATCATTCCGCTCCGGGTTTTTTAATTCTCGCTTAGTTTTGGAGAAGTGAATGTCAGGCTACGTTCTGAGCTAGAACTTTATTTCAGCTAGCATGGACACAGTTGCAGGAAGGCTCTGATGTATTGGAGGTCAATAAAAGTGTAAAAAATAAACGGAGATGGGCTTGGCTTAGCGAAATGGGTGAGAATGGAAAGGCTTTTAGTTCGTGGGCTAAAAAAACAAACAAAAAACAAACAGCCATGGTACGTGTCTGAAGCCCGTTTCTGCCACAGTTGAGTAAAAAAATATAATTCTGTAAGTCATAATAATGACATCCGCTGGTCAAAGCCGTGTAAATGCGAGAACACAGCAAACATGGTACGTTCTGCAAAACAGTTGTTTTCGTTAAAGTCAGTGTAATCTACAAATTGCAATCTATAGTAGGCATATTATTAAATAACATCAATTATAAATTATCAGTATATCTTCCATACTTTTCCATGCGCACGAGAAGGTGGAAAGCAGAAGCACAGCGGTTACCGTGGTAACAACCAACGCTTGCTTGTGCTCACCAGTGGGAACTTGAATGAACTTCACAAAACTATCAGATTAACAAAGGAATATGACATGTATTCGTTGTGTAACGTCTTCATAAAATGTTTTGGTTTATGCGTTAATATTAACACACGTATTTCGCTGATGCGTCTACTCTTGGCAATTAGCCTAGACATTCAGAAAACACATTTTAAGATGTCTGACTTATTAGACTGTAAGTTGCTGCTCTTATCCTCTATCTGTTTGAAATCCATGGATCACCATTCTGTGTTGCTGCTTGTTCAAACACAAAAATACAAATGAATAAAAGACCGTCTCATACACTGATAATTTATTATTAATGTTATTTTATGATTTATAGATTACACTTTTGAAGAACGTGCCATGTTTGCTGTGTCTCGCATTTAAACGGCTTTGACCAGCAGATGTCGCTAGCGTGCCACGCCCTTCTGCTCCCTTGCTTTGCGCATGCGTAGAGGTTTCTCATTATTACTAAAAAAGTTTCTCATTATTACGAGAAACTAAGGCATTATTACGAGATGGCAACGCTGTATGGCCCGTTGCACTTTGAAATATGGACTGCAGCCCTTTGGGCTGTCCAAATATTATGAATTATTAAACTAATTGTTAAACTGAACCTGACCAGTCCTCAAAAATGACACTAAAAGTAAAAATGTCAAATAAATTCAGAAATGTTAACTGCAAAAAAAGTAAATCAATTTAATCACATTTAAATCTGCAGCGTAATGCGAGATAATTTAATTGTGTTTTACCTCAGGAGCAGTTGTGGTGCATTGAGAGTTAAATCGCGCAGAGACAATCGGTAAAGAAATGTTACGTATGGTGTTATTTCTTCAACAGTTTAAAGTTTAATGCACTTTCATGTTATATAGCTACAGGCCGTTTCATGTTTCTTCTCAGTTTTGAGTAAAATGTAAAAATTGTATTCACATCAGCATGTTTTAATCTTTAGTCTTGAATGATGGAATTAATTGGCCCATGACACGAGGGCAAACTTACATAAGTTATGACCTAAAAAATGAGCCAAACGACCCTGATCCCTGAGTACAAAACACAGTACATTCAGTGTTCATTCATGCACTGTATGCAACTGGTTTCTTTCTCTGCATTCTTTTGATTCTGTTATGTTGATGTGTTTTTTCTGTGTTTTTGGATTGAACATTTCATGACTGAAATATTTGTCCTCAGTGAGGTGGCTCTTCAGCGCACTAGCAGTATGGATGAGACGGGGCCGGTGGTATGGCACCTGGCCCTCTGCCTGCTGCTCTCCTGGATACTAGTTGGAGCAGCTCTCTTCAAAGGCATCAAGTCCTCTGGGAAGGTTAGTGCTTCACTTCAGGAACATTAAATTGTATCTGTACTATAAATTATTGAGATGGCCAGTGCATTTTGGATTCAATTTATCATAAATGGTTTGTTTCAGGTGGTGTATTTCACAGCTACTTTCCCTTACATCGTCCTTTTGATCCTGCTAATTCGTGGTGCAACTCTAGAGGGAGCGAAAGACGGCATTGAGTTCTACATCGGTTCAAACTCCAACCTCACCAAACTGGCTGATGCTGAGGTCTCTCAACATCTAAACACAATAGTCTAACTGTACCAGAATACACATACTGTAAATCAGACAGCTAATGTAGCCTGTTTTTATTGTAGGTTTGGAAGGATGCTGCTACTCAGATCTTCTTTTCTCTCTCCATTGCCTGGGGTGGTTTGATGGCTCTGTCCTCTTACAATAAGTTTTACAACAACTGCTACCAAGACTCCATTATTGTTTGTGTTACAAACTGTGGCACCAGTGTCTTTGCCGGCTTCACCATCTTTTCTATCCTCGGACACATGGCGCATGTCTATCAGAGACCAGTGTCAGAAGTTGCAGATGCAGGTAAGATCTGAAATGTAAATGTAGTGTTTTTAATTTTTTTTTTTTTTTTTAAATCAAAAACAAGTAATCAAAAGTGTGTGTTTGCAGAACAATTTAATTCTTTTAATACAAAGCAAATAATAAAATGAGTAATTTGTCATGAAAGCCATAGTTTAACCAAAAATAATATTAGCATGATTTACTCATGTTGTTTCCTATTGTTTCAGAGAAAACAATAACAGTACAGTCTTAAAAATAAAGTTTTATTTACTGTGAATCCATTAAGAACCTTTAACATGCATGGAACATTTTCAATGCACAAAATGTTTATAGTGGAAAAAGGTTTTTTAACTTATAAAATGTTATTCCCACCAAGAAAAAAAAGACAGTTCACAAAGACCCGCCCCCTTTAGTTACTGTTGCTATATCTGACAAGCCAACCGATCATCTCTTCCTACTAGTTCATTTATAGCATCAAAAAAACATGAATGGACATCATAAGGAATGTTGTTCCAATCGCGGAAAGACCATTTTTCAAGTTCAAGTCCACCTACATTAATCTGCTAACTCCCCTGACTGCTTTGTTGGACAAAATGGCGGATTCGGAGTTATGATTGGTTAGATCGCCTGTCAATCAAACTCCTGGCGAAGGGTCAATTGCGAAAAGATTGTCAATTGTCAAATTCTGAGAAAAAAGTCAGCTCACAATTTTGATATTTTCTCACAATTTCAAGTTTATATCTTGCAATTCTGTCAGAATTACGAGATATAAACTCACAATTGCGAGAAAAATAGTCAGAATTGTGAGCTAAAAAGTCGCAATTCCCTTTTTATTTTTTATTCAGTGGTGGAAACAAGCATCTTTAGGTTCTTCTGTAGCATCGCTGTGCAAACCCCCTTTTGGAACCTTAATTTTTAAGAATGTACAGGTTTGGAATAACATGAGAAAGTAAAAAAAAGATCATCTTTGGATGAACAATTCATTCATTTACCTTATTAAATGATTTTAGCAAGAAGCTAAGCTGCAGTTTGTGTTTTAGGCTTTGGATTGGCCTTCATTGCATACCCTGATGCTCTCTCTAAGCTGCCCATATCACCCCTGTGGTCAATCCTGTTCTTCGTTATGCTTATTACCCTTGGCTTGGACTCCCAGTTTGCAGGAATAGGTAAAGAAAAGATTTATATATCTATAAAAAAAAATCAGTAATCACATATTTGATTTGAATTATGATCTGTCTACAGAGGTTATCACCACTTGCCTCCAGGATGCCTATCCCAAAGTTCTGAAGTCCAAACGGGGACTTATTACGATAACGGTCTGCATTGTTCTCTTTCTGCTCGGCTTGCCGTGTGTCACTGGGGTAGGCAAACCATTCCGAACAGCACTGATTAGTGAGCACTGATCCACTCACCATTACAATATGAACCCAATTGTACATTTAAAATGTTTTAAATTATGTTTTGAAAGGCAGGAATATACTGGGTGAATTTAATTGACACATTTTGTGCTGGATGGATTCTCCTGGTTGCTGGATTACTGGAGGTCTTAGGTTTATCCATCCTTTATGGTGAGTATTAGTAATATGTGATAATGATATAGTTGCTATCTTCTATTATTGTTCTGTTCTTTTCTAAAATGCTGATGTACATTTTCAGGTGGTAATCGTTTCATCAAGGACATTGAGATGATGATTGGGACCAAGAGCTCCCTCTTCTGGTTATGGTGGAGAGCTTGCTGGTTTTTTATCACCCCAGTGGTTCTTTCTGTATGCACAGAATTTTAAAACATATACTGTATACAACAAACCTATATAAATTATACCAAATGATGATGTTGTTTTTTTAAATGTTTTTTTTTTTTTTTTAATGCAGATTATTCTTGTATGGTCCTTGTATACTTTTACGTCCCCCACATATGGCTCAGTTGCATACCCAGATTGGGGCATTTCCTTGGGCTGGTGTATGACTGCATTTTGCCTCATTTGGATCCCTATTCTTGCAATCTGGAAAGTGTACAAAGCTAGTGGAGGCCCCTGGCAGGTAAAGCAAAATGTTCACATTTTAATCTGCTGGCATCAAGATCTGTGCTAACATGCATAGTATATCAGTGGTGCATTGTATTCATTAGTCATGCACTATTCATTATGATCTCTTGGATTTTGTCGTACAGCGTATCAAAGCAGCCTGTTCACCTACAGAGGACTGGGGTCCTTACTTGGAGTGTCACAGAGGAGAGCGTTATGGGACGAGAGGCATGTCTGATGCAAATATATTTGTAATCTCAAATAAAATAACTACTAAATTGTAAAAAATGTTTAGCATAAGCATAACAGTTGTACATGTATACATATGTAGCACTATTCTCCATAGTTTAATGAACAAGTTAACTTAATATTTTAATGTATCAAATTTTAATCCCTTTGATTGAATTGTTCTATTTGAATTTTTTGTGGACTTTATTTTTTATCTTTTATGAGAAGTTTGTATGTTTACATTTATCATTTTAGGTTCTCTTATTGGAAAATGTAATATTTATGTTTTTAATGTCCAAATTAAAATGTAATATTCATATTTAATGAATATCAATCAAATATATATAATATATATATAAACAAATCAATATGGGTATAATTACCAGACAATCAACTGAAAGATCTTGCATCTTATATTGCAAACATGTTTTTTAATCACAAAAAGGGGGTAAGAATACATTTATGGCGTACATGTAATGCATATTGTTAACCAGTGGTGTAAAGTATTTTGAGTACATGTAATTAGTTACTGTGTGGCTACCTTGTATGTTTAGAGAGTATTAAAGATATAAGCATCTTTTACTCTCTTCTTGACTACATTTTTGAAAAAGTAGCCTGTATGTACTCTTTACTCCAGTCCATTTGTGATAAGTAATGCAATTACTGACATTTTGCATGGCACCTAACTTTTTCTGCAGCAGTTTATTTCTACTACAAAAGAAGTGATATTGCCATCTAAGGCAATGAAGGTACTATATCTTGTGTGTTTTGCCCTTACTCACCCAAACTTGTCAACAAGGTTTCATTATGCAAATGCTAGTGCATTAGCAGGTAGTTGTGAATCACATGTGTTTTATATTGTATATGAGATGAGGTCATGACTGCAGTCGGTGATTAGGCCAAACCAGTACTTCCAGTGCAAGTAGGCTTTGACTATTTAATTTTACTTAAATTTATTTTATTTATCCTTTATATTGAAGAGACCTTTTTGAAGGATATTGGTTTACTTAAGCAGTTTTTGTGCACCTGAGCTTAACTGAGACGAGTGTTTGTACATGTTTAAGAGTCTGTTGTGGCGACCTTGATTTATTGTAATATTGAGGTGTTCAGTTTTATTTTAATTTAGAAAATAAACATGATTTCTCTCTTCACAAATCAACTGTTTCTTGTTTTTCACTGGCATGTTTCTTAAGTGTTGAGGACTAGGCTACTGCATCTTTGAGCCTATGTTCAGTACGAGTAAAATACTTGAGTAATGTTGAAATCAGATACTCTTAGTACTTTTACTCAAGTCATATTGGAATTTGTGATTGGTAACTTGTGATGGAGTAATTTTCACTTTAAGATATCTGTACTTTTACTCAGTTATGGTTTTCAGGTACTCTTTACACCTCTGTAGTTAACATAAAATACTTGCATAATGCAGAGCACATGTATAATTGACTAGATTAGAGTTTTTCAAATAACTGTGATATATTCTATACAGACATTCTAATTCTGAGGAAACACAGTATATTGCCTAATGTTCTCATCCATTTTTTTTTTTTTTTAGGAAATGTTATCATATGTGAAATCTAGAACAATCACTTATTGTTGATGCTGCATTTAGACAATACAGGTTCTTCATTTTGCTTGTTCTTTCCAGGGTTTTTATATCTCTTGAGTCCGGAACACACCAAGCCGACGGTCGGCCGTCGGGCAGTTTTTGTTTGTCGGCCGCCTAAGTTTTCTCAGTGTGTTCCGCACCGTTGGCTAAAGTTGGTCCTCGACGTGTTTTTTCCGGTGTCGGAGCTCGTCGGTCAGTCGGGCAATCTGATCATTCTGATTGGCTGTTCAGCTACTGCCACCTGCTGGTACGGAAAGGCATTTCTTCTCACGCAGGCGCAGAACGGACGTGCTACTTGGCCGTCGGGTGTTAAGCGTCAGTTTGGTGTGTCATGGCAACTGATGACTACTGTACCTCTGAAAGCAGCATTTACTGACATTTATTAGCTAATGAAAATATAGGCTATTAGAGTGATGATAAAATAATGCTTTACATGCCCAGAAAGGTCTTGATGTTGTCATAGCCAACCCAAACACCCGGGCTGTTGTTTGCACAGGGAACCATCTGTGGAGAATCCCATGCCCGAGTTGCTCTGATTCTCAGGAAGCAACAGATATGAGGTAGCCTGACCTAAAGTACATTGCCATAAAAACATTTTCATTTATTTTGTCAAATATTCTGTTGTATAAGATGACAACCAGAGAACGACAGTGTCATTTGTTTTCTAAAAGTCAACTGATAGTATAAAGTGTTTGGTCAGTACAGTATAATCCATCAATCGCCAGGAGGGTCTTCATTTTGCTGAAAACCATACAATCATATAGTAAAGACAGAATAAACAGAGAGTACAAAAATATGATTTGTTGTATTGATTGAAATGATTCAATTTCAGTTGTGCTTTGACAAGTTGTTTCTAAAAGATTAAGATTTAAATGATTGTATTTGCATCACAGGTGTGACTCTCCTGCTGCACATGCAGCTCTGTGGATTCCAGATTCAAATTTCAAACATGCATAAGTTCATTATTGTTACTCTATCAGTGATTTGTAATGCACTGTCAGTGTTTAAAATAAAAGTAGCTTTATGTACCCAACAAGGAAGTGTTTTGAAATCAGCCATCACTAGATATTGTTGAAAAGTGTTTTTTTTTAATTATTTTTTGGCGCACAAAAAGTATTCTCGTTGCTTTATAATATTAAAGTAGAACCACTGTACTCACATGAACTGTTTTAAATATGTTTTGAGTACCTTTTTGGATCTTGAAAGGTGACATTGCTGGCATAGAGGCCTCATTGAGCCATTGGACAGAACGACATGAGGGTGAGTAATAAATGACATTATTTTTGGGTGAACTAACCCTTTAAAGCAGGCTCTATTTTACCTTATGAATAACCCATAGTTCAAGCCAGGGTTGCCATGTTTTTTCCTACACCAAACATTATTTGTAGTGTGCCTCACATCCAATAATTTCTGTTACTTCTGATAAGAAACAAAGCATCAGCATTCAAATTCTGTCCATTTTATCACAAAAGTCGAACAATAAATGGCATTGTGATGCTCTTAGATGACGTGACAGATCGCTGTAGTAAAAACATCAGAAGGTATGTTGAAAGATACCGTATAACTTAAGGTTACGTTCAGACTGCAGGTGAAAGTGGCCCAAATATTTATTTATTTTTACTCATATGTAACTCAGATCTGTTTTTTCATAACAATGTGAACAGTCACTCCAAAAATGTTATATAGGCTACTGGTAGTTCCTTTGTCACTTGGTTCATATGGTAGACAACCATGACGGTAATCAGTGGAGGGACAGTGAGGTCTTGGTATCATGGTGACAGCTATATACAAGCAAAACTTGAGGAAAAACTATAAAAAAAAAACGAAACAAACTTCTGCTCTCTTTCTCATCATCGTCATCGTCCTCCTTATTGCCTTCGTATGAATTTGTGGAGTGTAATAATAAATATTATGTTCTTTGTTCTCTGTTCTTTGTCTGGTAATCTATGAAAAGTGGATGTGTTTGCCTTGTGTTTCTCTTACGTAGATATATTAAAAGACTGTTTGTATTATAATCTCCTTCTTCGTAAGCTCTTTATAGCAGCCGCACCTGACAATTAGTTTGGTAGAGATTTTTTTTCCTTAGGAAAATCTAACTATCGGTATTGGCAGAGAATTGGCATTGTCGTATCGGCGGAGAAATATAGTATCAGAGCATCTAGTATCAACCATTCAAAAAGATGGCAGGCACATATGTACTTGAAGGACAATGTTAAAGATTATAATATATAATGTATAACTGATAATATTATAATTCACTAATGATTTTTTTTTCACAGCACTTTCAATCACTTTTGAAGAATATATCCACATTATCTAAATAAAGTGTCATTATGAAATAAAGAAATGAAATATAATTGAAATAAAGTTCATTGTCATTCAAATAATCATGTGTTTCTCCGCCTTACTGGAGTTCCTTTAGATCCATCAGATTTGAAGAGTTATGTGCTCATAGGGGTTGAAGGATCTTAGGAAGAGATTCAACACTGTATTTGTTTTCACAACATTAGAATCGCTGTCAATCGCTATTCTGTCATTATGTCACTGTTTGCATAGTCTTTGGATACAATTATAGTATTACTGTACATGCTTTTCTCCATGTTTATATTTTAATCTCAGCCAAGCAGGAATGAATACATTTAGTGTATATATATATATATATATATATATATATATATATATATATATATATTTATTTATTTTTTTTACTTTGTTTGCATGTAGCCTACTTAATAATAATAATAATGATAATAATAATACGTACAGCATTTTATTTAAACAGTATTTGCCGTCTTAGCCAATAGGCCTACAATTATCTTTTATAACAAGATTCTGTCCAAATTTGTAGGCTAAACATATTAAACGAAAGGAAAAACAATCAACGATTTATAAAGTATTTTTTTCAAGATATTTTAAAATGTTTGCTGCATGGTTTAAAATGCCAACGCTATTCCTGAGTGGAGATAGGTCACGTCGCATTTTATTATTACATTCAGAAATAATGTAATTTATCTGTAAATAAAATAAAATGTTTACAAATAGCCTATCATATAGCTTTGTTTATAATGTTTGTAAACATTCATTATGAACAAAACTGACCTATTTTATTTTACCACAAAACCTCTAACAGTTGGCCTATTCAGGCTATGCGTCAAGCCAAAACAAATAAAATAAAATAGAAATAAAACTAAATAAGATGCTAAACGAATTAATTTAAAGTGAATCTAAAGCCTTTCTCATTCGACACTGTTTTTTCGAGACGAATGCTAAACTATTAAGCTTTGTGTACTTGCATTATCCATATCATCCTTCACATAACCGCACAGTCAGGCGGTGGTCACTGGTGGTAAACGGCAGATTGTTTTACAGACTTGAATTGAGCAGTGTAACTTTTTATTTGTTTGGCTGATTGTATTTTATTTTAATTATTTAACAGGCTGCGATGTCAAGTAAGCAATGCAAGAATTTGTGTGTGCGCGCGTGAGGCGCCGGCGCGACCACTGGATTTTCAGTAAACTGTACTCCGTAATTTAATGCAAGACATAATTCATACATTTACAAAAGACACTTAAATAACGAAAACAAGCAGAATGTCTGTTTCCTTTCTTAGATCTTTGGAGTGCGCCACAATGAACCACTTTCGTTTTGTTAAATCTGTAGACCTATTTCGCATAAGCCTATAGGCTTACTCACTGTCATGCTCTGTTTGTTTTGATTGTCAAGTGCTTTTGTTCCCGCCACTCATCAGTCACCATGGACACTAATCATCTTAGAGCTGTTCATCATTACCTTTGTGTATTTAAGTTCCTGCCTTAGTTCAGTTCATTGTCTGGTATATCGTCAATTGGATGCGTTTATGTTGCTGCCTTCTTGGCTGTTCCGTTGGATCTTTATAAATTAAACTACGTTGTTGAATTGTTCATCGCAACCGAGCCTGACATAGGCCTAAATATTCCCTTTTATTTTGTGTTATGTAGACCTATTGTTTTCTCCATTCACAGAAGCGCTGCATGTGCGTGATGTGACATTATGTGAACTCATGTTCTACATATCCTGCCATTTTCGCTGGTTTCAAAACGCACAACAAGCTGCATATTACTTGACATTAATTTTCACTTAAATGCTTGACGGTTAGTGACATATATCATCGGAAAAAACTAATGCCTGGGCATTGCCATTGTGACTTACCTAACCTATGATGACTTGACCGCTGAGCCTGAGCAGCGTCAGCGCGGGCATTTCACACACTGTAGAGCCTGAGCGCGGGCATTTTACACACTTTGGATGGGTCACATTTGCATAGGCTGTACTATTTTAATTTGTGACTGGTTGACTGCCAAATCAAAATATTAAACAGAACGATAAAATAACGTTATTAACCTGTTAATGGCCATTTCAAATGAGCGTTTTTTTAAAATTTCGTTTCTGTTTCTGGTTACGTTCCAGTCAAAATTTCGTTCGTTTCCGGTTTTCGTTCGGTTCAGAGCCCTGCTTGTAATTAGATTATACATTTTAAAATATCGTAATCAGACTATATGATTACGTGTTATTCTCACAATGGCTGTAATTTATTCATAATTCATTGGTTCTCCCAACTACTTTTTTTTTTTTTACCTTTTAGATTTTCCTTTGTAAAAAAGCCTACTGCTTATATGCGTTCAGAAGGTCTTCAAGGTTTATAGAATTGCACACACAGACCGGTATAATAATAATAATATAAATATAATAAAAAACAACTTTTTATTGGTTCACTCAAAGTCACCCCTTTATTTACTATTTTATTGCCATATTGTATGCATAATATGCTTGCAAAATATAGTTTTTACTCAGAGGTAGTAACGTTGTGGAATAAAGAATTAAACTCGCTATCAAAACTATACCATGTAACTGAACGAAGTAAACGTGAGGATACTGTACTGTAAGTCAAATGGGGTTGGAGCAGGAACCCTGTGAACTATAGATGCAGTAGCACGCGTGCCCTCTATGGCCAGTCACGCTGGCAGAGGTGTGGCGCCTTTTCACGCTTTCAACACAGACGCTTCAAAACACGGGGCCATCTTGGGGGAAGACAGCCCGCTGTGAAGTTAACAGAATAGCCGCTACACGCTTTATAACCAACACATAACAGCTAAGAGTGCCTCTAGATATACCCAAGAGCAATGCGCGTATAAATCAATGGTTGTTTTTCAACTTCACAAGGCCCTTTTCTCGATGACTGACCGACTCTGACCGCGCTCCGCCAGAATCAACTGACGTTTCTCATGTCCCGCCTCCACGCAGGGAGACAACCAATGAGGATCCCGCAAAACTCCAGCGTAATGACGTTTCCGCTTCTGCGCGCATGCGCACTGTCATTTTGTCCAAAGCTCCTCACTGTTCACATCGAAGATGGCGGCAGGCTTTGACCTGCTATATAAGGATTTCTGTATTAAAAGAGTGGGAAAGAAACTTTTTACCGATACTTCAGGTTGTATTAGATTAGAAGTTTCCACATCTTGTCACAATAAGTTTGAGGTAAGCTCCCAGGCAGCCGGAAAATCACCCCGCTGACTCCGGGAAAAGAGGCAATTCAACTAGCTAATGTTGACATTCTGCGAGCTCTTGTACATATGAACATAATGAAAACAGCTGCTCTTCAAGTGTGTTAGATGATTATTTCTCCCAAGAGCATTGTTACTAGTGGACTTGAGGTGACACGGGCACTTGTCAAATCCTTATTGACATTGTGACACGAGACTCCCCTTCACTCACGCTTGTTCCTTCGAAAAGCAACTGGAGGGAAAAGCGGATGAAAACCCAAACTTCCTGAACTGATGTGCCAGAGGCACAGATGGAAGACAGCTAAGGCGATCTAGTGTTTCTTAATGCTATGGTAACTACTTTGATCGGGACGTCCACAGTGCAAACTTTGAACGGAGGCAATGCAATGGATTCGCACACTGAAAGCGGCACTTCAGTGTCCAGTGGCCCATCATCATCATCGGACGAGGCTTCAACTTCTGTACCAGTTGTTAATAACGGGCCCGGGGTGGCGAAAGGACACGGAAACGTCACTGTCACCCCAAACCCAAATACAGTGATACAGTCTTCTTACGGGAATCCTCCAGCATCCGCAGCATCCAGTGCAGGACCCTCAGTGACAGTTGTCAGGCCATCTATGCAAACTGCTGGAACAGGTTTAACTATTAACGGGAGTAATAATAATACCACCGTTTCGGCGACTGTAGCCAATGTAGCGACCCCGGGAATAACTACTACTTCTACTACTACTACAACTTGTACTACTACAACGACACCTCTTTTAATGAACCAGACTCCTGCCTCTGTCTCCGCGAGCAAGTCCGAGTCCCCTAAAACTATCATACAGTCCGCCGGCGGCATGACTCTCGGTCCTGGAGTGGCTAAGGGGGCTGTTTTGCAGGGGGTTGCGAGAACAGCAGCTCCGGCAACTGTTGCAGCAGCAGCATCCAGCCCTGCCATCAGGGCCATTGCGCCACAGGTGTTAGCGCCCCGACTCCCTCAGAGCAACCCTGGCCAGAACATCCAGAACATTCAACTACCTCCAGGTACCGGAACTCACATTAGCTCTTAAATGGGTGTCTAATTATGTAAGTCTGTGTAGTAGAGGAAGTTGAAGAGATTGTTTTAACACCCATCTGTGATCTCGTGCGAAGTTTGTGAGCGCGTGCTGTGATGCGCGCCCTAAACTGGAAACATAGTGCATACAACAACAGTAAAGCAACTGTATAAAGTGTAGTTCACCCTAGAAATTATTTATATGTACTTCAGATCTTTATATATACTTCAGAACTTTAATTCTTGTGCACAATATAAAAGGAGATCATTCAACATTCACTGTAATTGTGTGGGGAAAAGAGAAGTATTTTGCTTAACATTTCCTTTTGTGTTTAGAAGAAAGTCGTACAGGTTTGGACCTATATGAGGATGAGTGTATGATTTTATTATTATTATTATTACTAGGTGAACTGTCTTTGAGTATAAATAGTTTAACCACACAAATTTTGCAACAGTTGTAGCATCTCTGCAGCATCTTTACAAAAAAAAAAAAACATAAATTCAACATGTAAACCTGCAATTTTAAAGGGATATTTCACCTAAAAATTTAAATGATCCTATGATTTACTTACCCTCAAGCCATCCTAGGTGTATATGACTATCTTCTCTCAGACAAACACAATAGGAGTTATATTAAAAACTATCCTGCTTCTTCCAAGCTTTATAATGGTAGTGAATGGCGCTCATGATTTTGAAGCCCAAAAAAGTGCATCCAATTATCAAAAAGTACTCCACACGGCTCCAGGGTTTAAAAAAAGGCCTTCTGAAGCAGAGAAATGCATTTTTGTAAGAAAAATAACCATATTTACTACTTAATAACCAGCTTATGGTTATAACCAGCTTCCGGCAAACATCCGTACATGTCAACCTCTGACGTGACGCATATATGCTATCGCTTAACTTCAGAAGGTCTTTATTAACCCCCTGGAGCCGTGTGTAGTACTTTTTATGATGGATGGATGCACTTTTTTGGGCTTAAAAATCGTGCGTGCCATTCATTACCATTATAAAGCTTGGAAGAGCAAGGATATTTTTTTTTAAATATAACTCCAATTGTGCTCGTCTGAAAGAAGATAGTCATATACACCTAGGATGGCTTAAGGGTGAGTAAATCATGGGATAATTTTCATTTTTGTGTGAACTATCCCTTTAAAGTTTATGTTCTTTAAATTCAAGAGTTCACGTTGTGATGAAACAAACTTCTATTGGTCACACGTCTTTACGTGATAAGAATTCACAGAGTTCACCAAACAAGCAAAAAGCAAAACTTTATTGTATGAGCTTGCATTTCTTAAGCATTCGCGTGTACATGAATGAAAGTCATCGGAACGAAAAGTGTAGTGTGACCGTCCCTTTTAACACTATTCTTTTACTTCCTCACAAGCACTGGTATTTCCTTCAGGAAATGCAAATCTAGTTTTTCTCTTTCTAATGATTTTCCTTTTGACTGTATACTCTGGTCATTCTGACAAGCCTGTTGTCTGGCTGGACAGAATACTTGACCGATTTTACTAAAAGAGGCCATCTGGATTCTCCGACCAACAGTTTCTGTGTAGAACACATCCGTTGGTTCACACGGTAACGGGAGACGGAGTGTGTAGGGTTCTCAGTGTGCTGTGCAAATATAGGCCACCAACTGTGCGCTTTATTCTTCATGCCTCTAAGCAGGGCACGGTTGCCAGACTTGACTCCAGTCCGATCAATAGGAAAAGCTCACTAATGAATAGCAATTTACATGGGAAGTGATGTCAGCCTTTCTATATGTGTCTGTTTGTTTTTCCAGGTATGGTGTTGGTGCGTAGTGACAGTGGTCAGTTGCTGATGATCCCTCAGCAGGTGTTGGCACAGATGCAGGCCCAGTCTCAGGCCGCCCGCCCTGCTGCCCCCACCAGCACCACCCCTGGGCAGATCACCTCTGCACAGGTAATGCTATCTGACCACCCTCAACTGATTTAACATCAACTGTACATATTTCTTAATGAATGGGGCTATGACTGCAGAATAATAAATACATTTGTAGTTGTTTAGATTTCTTGTGTTATAGTAAGTATGGATTAGGGATGCACCAATATGAACATTTTGACTGATACCAATAACCAATAAATCGAATTGGAAAGCCGACAACTGATATATTGGTGATATACCGAAAAATCTAGATCCAAATTTTTATATAATTTTTGAGAGCCTGATTACAAGAACAAAAGTCTAACCATTAAAAGCCATGTCCCAAGCACTTCAACATAAATCAAACATATACAGGATAGTAGCCAAGTTTGAACCACATAAGTTTTAAAATTAATTTTACACTCCTGTGGCCAGCAAAAAAAACAAAAAAACATCTATTGCTCTACAAATAAATAAAATAATTGCACAAGTGAACTTGAACTAAGTTACGTGCTAGTCAGAATGTGTAACTCCTGTTGTGGATGTGCTCTTCCTGTAACAACGCGCTGAAACACGGCAACTAATCCCAGAGAATTCACAATGTTTTATTACAATGGTGTTCTCATTATAATGTTATGTATGTAATGTTATGGCAGTCCCAATCATAGTTATTAATGTCGTGCATTGCTATTTGAGCTACATGTGGTACATGCATCACCGGTAAGCGCTTTACTAATGCGTTAATTCTTGACCAGACGCATCCTATATGAGATAAATTAGATATATATGCCCAAACTAAACATAATATTACAACTTACAATTGCAAAACAAAAGGCAGCAAAAGCACAAGTGAACTGTGCTAGTCATGAAGGTGTAACTCTTTTGTGGATGCACTATTCCTGTAACAACGCGCTAAAACACAGGCGTACAAATAATTCACAACATTCTTTTACAGGAGTGTTTTCATTATAATTTTATGTAGCCTATATGACAGACTTGCGCTGCACATGTTGCACTTAACTGCATTTTCCTTTTCAAAGTGATTCCAATCATATTGCAAGCAATTCAAAATGAAAAGTGGCGAAATCATGGCGAAAAGTGAGCATCTGAAGTTTCTCAGCGGAAGGAAGTAATCCATTATTTATCAGCTTCAGTATATCGGCTAAATATTCTTATTGAGTCAATAATGATAACATTAAAAACGAGCATATATCGGCCAATAAAAGCAATTATTTTCTCTGTTGTCCATCAGCCGATTGTTTAAAAACAGCAGATTATTAGGGACAATTATATCCTGTCAATCAAAAGGGGGTCAGAAAAAATGTGTCAGACTGCAAGTCGTACTGTTTGTGAATAAAATGTCTCTTGTGTAGAATTTAAGGCTGGTAACACCACAATAACTCATTAACAGTTAAGAAAATAGCAACGTTAAAAGCATAGTTCACCCAAAACTGAAAATTCTGTCATTATTTACTCACTGTCAAGTTGTTCCAAACCTGTATGAATCTCTTTGTTCTGCTGAACACAAAAGAAGATATTCTAAAGAATGTCGGTAACCAAACAGTTAATGGGCCCCAACTTAGTACTTGGTACTTATCTTCTTTTACTTGTATGACTAATACCATAGTATTATTTTTCCATACTATGGAAGTCAGCGGGGCCCATCAACTGTTTGGTTAGCCATATTTTTCAAAATGTCTTCTTTGCTTTCTGCCGTGCATTCTGCCATCTCAATCACCGTTAAATTCTTTCTGAAACGCGTCACAAAAATGAACCGTAGCTTATTAAGAAACTTAGCGTACACTTGCCACACAGACGTGAGAAACATGTATATAGAAATCTTGAAATGTCTACTTTTAAATTAACCAATTTAAATTGAAAACAAATATTCTCTGATTATGTAAACTGTATAAAACCAACAAGATGTACAATCTTTCCTGTCTGAGCTCATTATCTGTAATGTGGTCACACCCACACACAGCACAAGCTAGTCATATGGTAATCACCCATGTGAACCATGCGAAAATGTAAATGCCCCCATCACCTCGATAAACAAAGCTCAAGCTTCGCCAGGTTACTCTACTTTTCATCGTTTTTGGAAGAAGATGCGCTATGAGGAATAAGCTTTGAATTTACCTCAGAAGAAGAATGCGATGCGATTCGCGGCTTGATCCAGTGGAGGATATAATTTACTGACAAGTAAGTTATTCATTCTTTTACATTAGTTAATGTGTTTTTCCATAAACTTGTACATATTTTACTATTTGGACAAACTATATTGCCAGTTCAAGTTCAAGTGAGACCTCTTGAAATATGAAATATATAGGCAGATAGGCAACATTTCATTGCATGTAAATGTTGTATGATGCAAGGATGTTTTTGTGCTCTATAATAGAATATAAAAGCATAATACAATATAAAAGTATTGAGTGTAGAGTGTTAGAGTGTTAGAGTATAGAGTGTTTATACTGTAACATGATGAATGTTACAGCTTAACAATATTTAGACCAGTGTTTACTGGGAAATACTCTTCAGGAATATCTGCTCAAACTTGGGTGTTTATAATGTGCAAAACAATAATAATTTAATTTTTAAAATGTAAAATTTTTGTACTGTATGATAATACAATTTGTGTGTCAAGACTACAAATATGACTATGACTTTTTTATTGTTGTATGACTCGTTATCTGTAGTCAATATTAGTAGGCTATAAGTGATTTCTAATTTAATAATATAGTTGCTCCTGATATTATTCTTACAGTTGTTTGCTTATTTTTATTACAGTGATCAGATACCTGCACCACAGAGGAGTCCTGCTAACTTTCAAAATTCCATCTGCCAGCCATTCAACCACATTGGACTGATATTCTACATGATCATGGTAAAATAAGCTCCATCACTGACTATTGATGTTGGGGTGTTTTTTTTTCTTCAGTGCATGGCAAAAGAAGCAGCAAACACTTTGGAAATGCCAGGTATGGTTCACTTGTCTCTACAGTTAAACAGGAACTTTTTTCTGGAATGGCACAAAGGTGCGTAATGGTTCTGTGCGTAAGTGTGCTGTGTTTAGGTCAGTGTGCTCAATAATGTGCCTTTGAACTTCATTATGTATGTTTTGATTATGTTGGAAATAAACTACAAAAAAAACCATTCTTCTCCCATTATCATTTTCCTCCCATTATTTTGTTTCCCTCAGTCCCATTCACATGGATAGGCCCATTAGGGGAGTGTCTTTATCTTCTCAGGTGTGAATCACATACTCTTGCATACAGCCTAGCACAAATAGTGTCTTACAAAATTTAAACTAATAAATTGTTTTATGTGAATTAGTGGTCAGTAGTGGTTTGTTTGTCTGGAGCTGCTGCTCTGGCAATTAACAACAAACTCTTGTTTGTATTTACTCTTGTGTACTGTACGTAAATTTTTTGTGCTTCCTTGTCGTTCGTTCATCATCTGCGCTTTATTTTTCATGAAGCATTTTGTTGCGCGTCAGCTGTGATAAACAGACATCCACTTGCATAGCGTGTATAACAGTGGCCAGATGGTGAGAGTTTTGCAATTAAACTACTGCACACTGACGGCCACTAGAGAATGAGGTGTTTAGCGTCATTGTTAGCGCATTCGCCTCGTATGCCAGCAGTGGTCGGGCCGGGGTTTGAGACCGATTTGAAGCAGGGTGATTAGTATTGGAGTGTGCGGAGCAATGAAGAGAGGGGTGGGTTTGTTTGGGTTGATTTCAGATATCAACAGTGTTCAACAACGAATTTGAGAAATCGCATACAGCACCTTTAAGTGTAATTATTATATCTGAAAATAAATAACAGTTGAATATAATAGTTTGGGCTCGGTTGTTAATTTTAACTTCTAATATTATAGCAGTGTACCAGATGAGAAAGTTCTCTGTGTAGTTTACAGCATTATATTGATTTTTTTTTTTTTTTCCTTAACAAAATTAAAGTATCAGTATCAGCAGATATCATTCTGAATAATCAGCTATCAGTATTTGCAGAGACATTTAGTATCTTGCATTTCTAATAATATGGTATATGAGATGCATGATTTTAACAATAAGGATGTGTTTTTATGCTGGGCTGAATAGTTATTTATTATATTTGGGACAATTTTGACAAGGCAGGTAAAAATCAACTACTCAGCCAGTAGTTCTGATTTTGACTTGCCGTGTCACAATTTATACTCACCCCACCACAAAAGATAAAAAGGCTGTTTTAAGCAACATAAATATGTATATATATGTATATATATATATATATATATATATATATCTTTTGTTGAACATTGTGTTTACAAAAATATCAATAATATATACTATCGTTCAAAAGTTTGGGGTCTGTAACATTTACAAAAAAAAAAAAGAAGAAATTAATACTTTTATTCAGCAAGGATGCATGCAGTTGTTTAAAAGTGACAGTAAAGACATTTATAATGTTACAAAATATTTCTATTTAAAAAAAAATGCTGTTGTTTTAAACTATATATTAAAGATTTTTTTCTTGAGCACCAAATCAGCATATTAGAAAGATTTCTTAAGGATCATGTGACACTGAAGAATGGAGTAATAATACTGAAAATTCAGAATATTTTTTTTATTATATATATTTTTTTAAATTATAAAATATAGTCAAATAATAGTTGTAATAATGTTTAACAGTATTATAGTTTTGGTCAAATAAATGCAGTCTTGGTGAGCATAAGGTAAACTTCTTTCATAACCATTATATATATATATATATATATATATATATATATATATATATATATATATATATATATATATATATATATATATATATATATACAGGATCCAAATTTTGAAACTCTGTTGCAAAAATGTATGTAAAATCATAAACACACTTTTGTAGGAAACTATTGCATATGATGTGAAACATTACTGAGTTTTTTTTGTTTTTTGTTACTTTTTTTTGTTGTTGTTACTTTTACTCGTTCTAACTGATGCTTCCAAGACTATAGTAAGTAGTTCTGTGGCTCATCTAGGCTAGATAATGTAACTTTGACATTACATCAGCATGATTTGACACTAGTGTTCATTAGATCACATAAATACAATGTTTTGAGGCATAAATTTAGTGACAACACAGCACAGGTCCAATAGGGTAAGTGATAGTTTTTCCAACTAGCCCAGAAATCTCTCACACTGGCCCTGGCCATCCATTTCTATTGTTGAGCCCTGAGATGATGAAGTTTGATATTAACTAGTTGGTATTTGCAGGACTCTTCTCATTGATGTCTGTCTGATTTCTGCATACCTGCAGGCACCTGGAACTCCTCTAATGGCCCGACAGGTGACCCCTACCACCATCATAAAGCAGGGCTCTCCTACACCCAGCAGCACGGCCACTACCACACTCCAGAGACCACCTGTACAGGTACCTACAAAAAGCACATCATAAGGAAACCCCTTAAAAATGACAGAATCATCCTGCGCTGTGAATTGTATTTCTGAGTTGGTTTCTATCTTCTCTCTTTATACTCATTGTCTCTCATGTGTCAGCAGGCCTCCTCTGTGGGTGCAGTGTTGTCAGTGCAGGCAGGAACTGCCCAGAGGACTGTGACTGCTGCCACGGGGACCACCGTCTCCTCGGCAACGGTAAGAGGCTGCGCTAACTTTACAGTCACACAAAGACGTGCTGGTTCACAACTGAAGAGACGGTGCTAAATATTTAGCTTAAAGGCTTCGTGAAGGGTCTGTAAACTGACCTTGTCATATATGTTTTAAGAGCTGGTGAAAAATGAGTTGTTAAAGAGATTTCCAAGTGTAAACCTAAATGAAAATCTGTTTTCTCAGAGTGGGAATCCCCTGATATCCCTATTTGATGCTAGGCTCATGCTGTTAAATCTTAACCTGAACATTTGTATGCGTCCAAGGGACAGTTGCTAGATAACCTTAAGCTACTGCAGGAGGAATAAATCTGCTTTGTGCTAATGCAATCACTTTTCTTTTTTTAATAGGAGACAATGGAGAATGTAAAGAAATGTAGGAACTTCTTGTCCACGCTGATAAAGCTGGCCACTAGCGGTAAGCAGTCATCAGAGACTGTCGCCAACGTTAAAGAGCTGGTCAAGAACCTGCTGGTGAGTCTCAGGTTGAGTGTGTTTGCACATTTTTGACTCTGAAAAAAGTTGACATTTTGTGAGTCATAGTTAAATATATATATATAATATATAATTTTATTTTCAATGATAGTACATAAAAGTTGAACTTTTAGTGACCATTAGTGAAAATTACTCTGTTTTATTCATTTGTTCAGAAGTTTGAGGACAATAAGATTTTTAAAATCTTTTAAAAAAAAGTTTCAATGTTTATTTGATCAAAAATGTGGTAAAAACCGTAGTATTGTGAAATGTAATTACAACTAAAAATAACCTTATTCGATTTTAATATTTTTTAAAATTTAATTTTTTCATGTGATGGCAAAACTTAATTTACTCCAGTCTTCACTGTCACATTATCCTTCAGAAATCATAATAATATGCTGATTTGGTCCTCAAGAAACATTTATTATTATTAATCAATATATTTATCAATTATAATCAATATTGAAAACTCTTTTTATTAATATTATTATTATTGTTCAGGATTCTTTGATGAATAGAAAGTTTAAATAACAGCATTTATTTGAAAAAAAAAAAAATATATATATATATATATAAATATATATATATATATATATATATATATATATATATATTTTTTTTTTTTAGCAATGTAAACACCTTTACTGATCAATATAATGCATCCTTGCTTAATAAATGTATTAATTTTTAATTTATTACATAAATTATTAACTGATTATGTTATAGTCAATGTATGCTTTTTCCTGTGAGCTTAGCTTTGCATAGTAAAATAAAACCTATGGTTTTGCCAAATAATTTTGTCAGATAAATATCTTAAACAAGTTTAGTATTTTATTCTTCCCTCATATTTAAAATATTTAAAAATATAAATATGTTCCTCATATTTTGATGGTTTAATTGAATTTGTAGGGTTATTTAACAAACAAATCCCCAAACCAATCCCCTCTTGGGACATCACATTTAGCCACTGTATACAATTGAATAGAAAATTTAAATTTAACATTTAAAAAAATCTAAAATGATTATTTTAAATTAACTTTATGTGGTCTCAGACTTTTGAAACCCACTGTATTGGTCCTAGGAATATGAAGCTCTAAAGTCTAAAACGTCCATATGTATGAGTTGTTTTTGCTGTGTCCCCTCAGGAAGGGGCGATTGAAGCAGAGGAGTTCACCAGCAGGCTCTACAAAGAGCTCAACTCGTCTCCTCAGCCTTATCTAGTGCCTTTCCTGAAGGTAAAGATCTTTTTCTTAAAATATTAAGATTCATGTTATTTCAGTTTCAGTGTATAGTTGTGTTACAGGTACAGGCAATTACCTTTTATTAAATAGACAATTATCCTAAGTAGTTTAAAATCATTTTGAAGCCAACTGGGATTAAGTTTATACGCAGTGTTTATTGAGCAGGATTGTTATCTTAGTGAGGCCTGTTTTAAAATGCACATGTAAATAGCATGTTTCTTTGGGAGGTGGTGTTAACACGTTGCAGCATTCACACTGCCTGCATAAGCTGCGTAGTGCTGCTTAGCAGAAGTATAGATGGAAGTGGAGCTGCATTAAATTGTATTTTGCAGTTGCTTGTAAGACAATTAATTGCAAGCCAAAACTTCATAATTGGGATAGTCCAATTACCCACAATTAATCTCTCTTCTTCCATGTATTTCCTCAGAGGAGTCTTCCAGCTCTGCGACAGCTCACTCCTGACTCCACGGCCTTCATCCAGCAGAGCCAGGCCCTCCAGGCGCCCACTGTGGTGCTGACCAGCCCCAACACTGCTGGAGCCACCGGCACAGCCCCTCGCACGATCGTCCAGCCTGCCCTCAGCAACTCCAGCCAGACCGCCTCTCTGGTAAAGACAGATCTACATGCATAATTTACCTCATGTGTTTTTTATTGAGGCTCAAGGACACTATTGGGATTATTAATAATAAAAGCATATTGCAGGTAAAATTAGGTGTTTAGTCTTAATTTACACCGGGCTAAATAATTGGAGTTTTAATTGCTTTAGTACGTAGTTTAAATGATGTTGAATGGTAATGCCTGTTTTTGCCTTGTGGCAAAGTATAAAATCACTCTGAGCTGTGTCATTTAATAAAAAGGTAAACATCATATGCATATCATTATAACTAGCTTGTGTTTCTTAAACATTAGTGCAGAGTATTGGCCGTTGGCAACATAGAGTACATTTTTGTCTGATATTACGGACAATGGATGAGAGTTAAAATTGTGAACTGGTTCTTATTAGAAAACATGAACCTAGTCATATACACCTAGGATGGCTTGAGGGTGAGTAAATCATGGGATAATTTTCATTTTTGGGTGAACTATCCCTTAAAGTGCTGATTCTTTTAATGGACTCTTCAAAAAGATCAGTTTTGAATAATTTTATTATGGTTTGTATGTACTTAACAATCATGAGATTTAAATCAGTATAACTTCCTTGTTTGTATAACAATGTTTAGGTAAATATACACATTCAGGACAGAGTTTTGTTGAAGTAAATGTGCATTTATAAAAACATTAAAATATTAGTTGTATTTGTAAAGTAGTTTAAATTAATTTAGAGGCTATTTCCTCATTATTATTATATAAAAATTAAAAAGCATAATAATTATAACTATTTACAGTATCTCACAGAAGTGAGTACACCCCTAATATTTTTGTAAATATTTTATTATATCTTTTCATGTGACAACACCGAAGAAATGACACTTTGCTACAATGTAAAGTAGTGAGTGTACAGCTTGTATAACAGTGTAAATTTGCTGTCCCCTCAAAATAACTCAACACACAGCCATTAATGTCTAAACCGCTGGCCACAAAAGTGAGTACACCCCTAAGTGAAAATGTCCAAATTGGGCCCAAAGGCTCAATATTTTGTGTGGCCACCATAATTTTCCAACATTGCCTTAACCCTGTTGGGAATGGAGTTCACCAGAGCTTCACAGGTTGCCACTGGAGTCCTCTTCCACTCCTCCATTACGACATCACAGAGCTGGTGGATGTTAGAGACCTTGCGCTCCTCCACCTTACGTTTGAGGATGCCCCACAGATGCTCAATAGGGTTTAGGTCTGGAGACATGCTTTGCCAGTCAATCACCTTTACCCTCAGCTTCTTTAGCAAGGCAGTGGTCGTCTTGGAGGTGTGTTTGGGGTCGTTGTCATGTTGGAATACTGCCCTGCGGCTTCAGTATGTCACAGTACATGTTGGCATTCATGGTTCCCTCAATGAACTGTAGCTCCCCAGTCCCAGCAGCACTCATGCAGCCCCAGACCATGACACTCCCACCACCATGCTTGACTGTAGGCAAGACACACTTGTCTTTGTACTCCTCACCTGGTTGCCGCCACACACGCTTGACAACATCTGAACCAAATAAGTTTATTTTGGTCTCATCAGACCACAAGACATGGTTCCAGTAATCCATGTCCTTAGTCTGCTTGTCTTCAGCAAACTGTTTGCAGGCTTTCTTGTGCATCATCTTTAGAAGAGGCTTCCTTCTGGGACGACAGCCATGCAGACCAATTTGATGCAGTGTGCGGCGTATGGTCTGAGCACTGACAGGCTGACCCCCCACCCCTTCAACCTCTGCGGCAATGCTGGCAGCACTCCTACGTCTATTTCCCAAACACAACCTCTGGATATGACTCTGAGCATGTGCACTCAACTTCTTTGGTCGACCATAGCGAGGCCTGTTCTGAGTGGAACCTGTCCTGTTAAACCGCTGTATGGTCTTGGCCACCGTGCTGCAGCTCAGTTTCAGGGTCTTGGCAATCTTCTTATAGCCTACGCCATCCTTATGTAGAGCAACAATTCTTTTTTTCAGATCCTCAGAGTTCTGTGCCATGAGGTGCCATGTTGAACTTCCAGTGACCAGTATGAGAGAGTGAGAGTGATAACACCAAATTTAACACACCTGCTCCCCATTAACACCCGAGACCTTGTAACACTAATGAGTCACATGACACCAGGGAGAGAAAATAGCTAATTGGGCCCAATTTGGACATTTTCACTTAGGGGCGTACTCACTTTTGTGGCCAGCGGTTTAGACATTAATGGCTGTGTGTTGAGTTATTTTGAGGGGACAGCAAATTTACACTGTTATACAAGCTGTACACTCACTATTTTACATTGTAGCAAAGTGTCATTTCTTCAGTGTTGTCACATGAAAAGATATAATAAAATATTTACAAAAATGAGAGGGGTGTACTCACTTCTGTGAGATACTGTATATAAACATATAGTTATATACATATATACTATACATGATAAATAATAATAAATAAATAATTATTTATATATTAAAAAGTATTTAAAAACAAATATACATGATCAATTAATATGAGATGTATATATTATGCAGCATTGGCCCAAAACTCTCTGCAATCCATCTTTACTGTTGTAAAGATCTTTACATCTTTACTTTACTGTTACTCTACAGTAAAATGTTTTCCATATGATTGTAATTGTAGAATTACATTCAATGTCATTGTTCAGGTGTTGCAGCCTCCACAGCAGGGGGCAATAGTGAAGCCCCCTCAGGTTACCCTGACAACCACTCCTATGGTAACGCTCAGGGGTCAGCCCCACAGCCACATAGTGGTGGGTCAGCCTCAGGTGCAGCTCAAACAGATCCAGACAGGTGAGGGTGTCTGTCAGATCCATCACTGTCTGATTCTTTTCATAATATAATGACACAAAATGTAACATCTCTCTCTCTCTTTCAGTGGCAGTGAAGCAGGGTGTGGTGAGTAGCACAAAACTGGCTCCCGGCTCCGTGTCTGTAGCGATAGCTCAGAAGAATAAAGCTAAGGATGGTGCTGGAGGAACTTTCAGGTGTGTGTTGTTGTGTTAATTTATCTTTTGAATGATCTTGTATGAGACCATTTCTGCCGCCATGTAAAATACAGTGTATGTTCCAGCAGCCCAATAGTGGATTTTACAGGGTCATGGCCATCTTAAATGAGATTTCAAATCTCAGAGAACGTATTAGTTCTGTCCGAATAGCACTGCGAACAGCATATGCAACAGTTGTGCATCAATAACTTAACAGGAAGTAGAGAATAGAGTTTACCACAAGGCATTGTGCACAACATGAGTACTGCACAAAGTGTGGCTAATCTGATTGTGATAAAAATGAGTTGTTTTTTATTCTGCTTAATTCATCTCAGGCAGTATTTTCTGCATGAAATCACGTCACATAACATTGTAATGTTCATTTTTATACTGAACCACCAGTGTTGTTTTAATGTTATGTACAATTATAGTATTTATTAATATTTTATATGAGCTTTTATTTTTGTATTTTCTGTATTCATTTCAAGTTTTAGTAATTTTAAGGCAACTTTTTCCATTAAATGTTTCATCTAATATTTATATATTAACAATGCTGTACTGAACATTGCATTTATATATATATATATATATATATACACACACACAGTGGTGGTCAGAAATATTGGAACCCTTGGTAAATATGATCAAAGATGACTGTAAAAATAAATCTGCATTGTTTATCCTTTTGATCTTTAATTCATAAAATTAGCAAAAATCTAACCCTTTCATTGAAGGAAAAGAATTGAAAGTGGGGGGAAAATCACATTATGAAATAAATGTTTTTATTCAAAACACACTGGTCAATTCAATACTTTTTGCAACCTCCTTTTGCCAAGCTAACAGCTCTGAGTTTTCTCCTATAATGCCTGATAAGTTTGGAGAACACCTGACAAGAGATCAGAGTTCATTCCTTCATGCAGAATCTCTCCAGATCCTTCAGATTCCCAGCTCCATGTTGGTGCTTCTTCTCTTCAGTTCACACTCCACTCATTTTCTATAGGGTTAAGGTCAGGAGACTGGGATGGTCATGGCAGAAGCTTCATTTTGTGCTCAGAGACACAATTTTGTGTTGGTTTTGATGTTTGTTTTGGATCATTGTCCTGATGGAAGATCCAACCACGGCCCATTATTGGATTTCTATCAGAAGCAGTCAGGTTTAGATTTTTTTATCTGTTGGTATTTGATAGAATCCATAATACCATGTATCTGAACAAGATTTTTCTTGAAACCCTCCCTAACAACTTGTGGGGATGTAGGTACTGTTTGATAATTTTTTTAGGCTTTCTAAAACTCAAGACTCAACTAATCTCTGCAATTCTCCAGTTGTGATCCTTGGAGAGTTTTTGTCCACTCAAACTTTCCTCCTCATCACGCATTAGGACGATTTAGACACGCGTCCTCTTCCAGGCAGATTTGTAACATCTTTAGTTGATTGGAACTTCTTAATTATTGCCCTGATGGTGGAAATGGGGATTTTCAGTGCTTTAGCTATTTTCTTTCAGCCACTTTCTTATTTTGTGAAGCTCAACAATGTTTTGCTGCACATCAGAACTATATTCTTTGTTTGTTTTTTTTTCATTGTGATGAATGATTAAGGGAATTTGGCCTTTGTGTTTTCTCATGTTTATACTCCTGTGGAACAGGAAGTCATGGCTGGACAATATCATGTTCATGATCGCCCTGATGTGCTAAAAAAAATGTAAATAAGAATGGGAATATACTTCAGAGATATTTTACTCATAAAAAATTCTAGGGTTGCCAATAATTGTGGCCAATGTGTTTTGGAGAAAAACATTTATTTTCACTTTCAATTTAGATTTTTGCTAATTTTATGAATTAAAGATCAAAAGGATAAACAATGCTGATTTATTTTTACAGTCATCTTTGATCATATTTACCAAGGGTGCCAATAATTCTGACCACCACTGTATATATATGTATGTATGTATGTATGTGTATGTGTGTGTGTGTGTGTGTATGTGTATATATATGTGTGTATATATGTTTGTGTATATGTATATATGTGTATATGTATATATGTGTATAGTCATGCTCAAAAGTTTACATACCTCTTGCAGAATGTACAAAATGTTAATTATTTTAATAAAATAAGAGGGATCATACAAAATGCATGTTATTTTTTTATTTAATACTGTCCTGAAGAAGATATTTTACATTAAAATATGTTTACATGTAGCCTACAAGATGAAAAAAAATTGAATTTTAAAAAAAAAACCCAGTTCAAAAGTTTACATACCCTTGATTCTTAAAGGGTTAGTTCACCCAAAAATGAAAATAATGTAATTTATTACTCACCCTCATGTCGTTCCACACCTGTAATTCATCTTTGGAACACAAATTAAGATATTTTTGATTAAATCCGATGGCTCAGTGAGGCCTGCATTCAAAGCAATGACATTTCCTCTCTGAAGATCCATAAAGGTACTAAAAACATATTTAAAACAGTTCATGTGAGTTCAGTAGTTCTACCTCAATATTATAAAGCGACGAGAATACTTTTTGTGCGCCAAAAAAACAAAATAACGACTTTTCAACAATATAGTGATGGGCCGATTTCAAAATACTGCTTCTGAGCTTTACGAATCGAATCAGTGACTCGGATCTCCTATCAAACGGCTAAACTGATGAAATCACGTGACTTTGGCGCTCCGAGTCACTGATTCGAAAAATATCTTATCAAAAATATCTTAATTTGTGTTCCGAAGATGAATGAAGGCCTTACGGGTGTGGAACGACATGAGGTTGAGTAATAAATTACATTATTTTCATTTTTGGGTAAACTAGCCCTTTAATACTGTGTCGTTACCTGGATGATCTACTGTTTTTGACTTTTTTTTTTTCTTTTTCTTTTTTTTTTTGTGATGGTTGTTCATGAGTCCCTTGTTTGTCCTGAGCAGTTAAACTGCCAAATGTTTCTCAGAAAAATCCTTCAGGTTCTTTGGATTTCCAGCATCTTTTGCATATTTAAACCTTTTACAGTAGTGACCGTATGATTTTGAGATCCATATTTTCACACTGAGGACAACTGAGGGACTCATATACATTCACATTCACTGAGGGTCCAGAAGGAAACACAATGCATTAAGAACCAGGGGTTGTAAACTTTTGAACAGTATGAAGATGTGTACATTTTTCTTATTTTGTTTAAATATCATATTTTTTCATTTAGTACTGCCCTTCGGAAGCTACAGAAGATACTTACATGTCTCCTTGAAGACAAATTAAGTACAATTTACCTTGATCTTCAAATTCAAAAATGCATTGTGTTTCTTTCTGGACCATCAGTGAATCAGAGTTAATCTTTGGCATCAGAGCAGTTATGTGGTGTCAGATTTTAGCAAAGACATGTTTATAACAGGCATTTTGAAGTCATAGTTTTGCAGCATTTGTACAACTGGAAAAACAAACTCAAACCTCAAACTTGATGCTAAAGATTCTTTCTAACATATGCTTGTATGTCTAAATCTGTACAGGGATGATGACGACATTAATGACGTGGCCTCAATGGCAGGTGTTAATCTTTCGGAGGAGAGTGCCCGTATCCTGGCCACCAACTCTGAGCTGGTTGGCGCAGTCACACGGTCTTGTAAAGATGAAGCTTTCCTCTCCGCCAGTATGCTACAGCACAAGATACTAGAGATAGGTGAGACTTCTAGTTATGTCAAAGTCTTGTATCAGATTTAGCTTACTGTTTTACCATAGCTCATAGTTGTTGCCCTGTACGTTGTCAGGCCAAAGGTTTGGAGTGACGGAGCTGGGTCCCGAGGTTGTAAACATCGTCTCTCACGCCACTCAACAGAGACTGCAAAACCTTCTAGAGAAGGTCTCACTGATCGCCCAGCAAAAGAACATGACTTACAAGGCAAGTCTGCAAACCCAGTTGTGCTAGTAGTTGAGATTGTACTTGCTTTAGCAATATTTTAGCTTGTATTTTTAGTAACATGTTTTTATATTTCTTTACCAAAAACACTTGGATAGGAACCTTGGATAGGTCTCTTTTATGTCAGGCTTGGAATCCAGAGGTCATTGTGGGTTTTGGTCTCAAAAGGGAGAGACTCTATCCTTTGGGTGTCAGCTTTTGTTTTAAGCCTGTAAGGCTGTGTGTAATGTTAATGTTGTGTGTGTGCAGGAGGACAGTCGGTACGAGCAGGTGGAGGATGTTCGCTCTCAGCTGAAGTTCTTTGAGCAACTTGACCAGTTGGAGAAACAAAAGAAAGAGGAACAGGAGAGAGAAATTTTAATGAAGGCAGCTAAGGTAAATAAAGCACCTCCAGCCATTCTCTCTCTCTCACACTCACACTCACACTCACACACACACACACACACACACACCCCTCTAATTCTACAACTGGCCAGAGGTTCTTATCATTGATTTAAGTTCAGCACAAGTTCAGTCTTCCAAACTCAGTGGTAAAGTTTTTTTTTTTTTTCTCTCACACCACAATGGATTTGATTTTTGTTGATGCTTGTGATTCATTAATGGCATTCTTTTATTTTTAAAGAACATGATTCAATGCATCACAATATCTATTTTGTGCAAAATGTGAGAAAGACTGTGTGTCAGGGAAGGAGAGATCTCCCTCGCTTCACTTTTGTCCAGTACCACATCTCATAGAAGCAGCTCTGAGTTTCACAGTTGATTCTTATTTAGATGCTTTTTATAAACTTAAATGTAGGAAATTATATGAACACAAATAATAAAAAACAAAACTGATACCTGAAGTATTAACACAGTATCATTAGACAGAAGTAAAAGAACTGTTTTCATTGCAAATTTAAATATCATACTCCGTGACAGTACTGTAAATATCACCTACAAGTGAAATGCCACCATTAATAGAAATGGTAATGGGGAGGAATAACAGTCTGTCTGCAAAAACATCTTTACACATGTACCCTACCATTCAAAAGTTTGTGGTCAGTAAGATTTTTTTTTTTTTTTTTTTTTTTGAAAGAAACTAATTCTTACAAAAGATTTCTATTTCAAATAAATGCTTTAAAGTTTCTATTCATCAAAAAATCCTAAAAAAAAAAAAAAAAAGAGAAAGAAGTTCACAAAATATTATGCAGCACAACTGTTTTCAACATTGATAATAATATGAATGAATTCTGAAGGAAAGAGCACAGTTGCATAACTTTTTCTTTGTCCACTGTAGTGGCTATATTTATATATCTCTTCCACACAAATTGTAGGACCCCATAATTACACATTTTTTTTATTCCGTACACAGGAACTGCATGCATTAATGCATTAACAGTGAAAAATGTAGGAGATTAATCACAATTACATATTTGAATCGATTGACAGCCTTAATTTTTACATATTCATTTAATCCCAGCAGATGTCTCTGTGTGTTTTGACTGTTGATCCTCTAATTGCTATTTATGTTTTGCAGTCACGCTCGCGACAAGAGGACCCCGAGCAGCTGCGGCTGAAACAGAAGGCCAAAGAGGTAAGATGGCACACTTGAGATGTTTATCTTGTCAGAGGACCATTGTGTTTGATAATGGGTCAGAGCTGATATATGTGTGCGTGTGGCTACAGATGCAGCAGCAGGAATTGGCTCAAATTCGACAGAGAGACGCCAACTTGACGGCGTTGGCGGCTATCGGACCCAGAAAGAAAAGAAAACTGGATTCTCCTTCATTTGGGACTGACGCAGAGGTACGAAATATCTCTCCCTCACGACGGCAGTCTGCTGCCCTCCACCTCTTCTCCTTCTGTCCCCCTCTGTGCCCTCTTTAAATCTTTTAGCACCTGTTGGGCAGGTTTGAGATGTCAGGTTGTGCTTCAAGGGTCTCAGATTGTCACAAATGGCAGATGGGACAGTCTAAAGGCATAGTAACACAGCCATTTTCAGCTAATTTTTTACACAATTTTAAAAATATATTCCTATATAATGCTATTTATTTTCATATTATATTATATTATCATTCTTTTTTTTTTTCAGTAAAAAAAAAAAAAAAATATATATATATATATATATATATATATATATATATATATTTCCCTTTTTTTTTTTAAAATAGAATTCTGTATCATGTTATTTTTATTTTATAAAAGTTTATTAATATTTTTTTAATATTTATGATATATTATCATTTACGTTTTCAGAGAGAAAAAATACATTTGACTAGTTTTGGTGCAAGAAATATATTTTGTAATTTTTTGTAAAATTCATTCTCACCTAAACTTTTTTTGTTCCTCAGAACTTTCACTATTAGATTACTCTTATATTTTATTTATAGTATTATTTATACTATATTTTGATTTATTCCAATTTTTCTTTTTTTTGAGAAAAAAAAATACAATTTAAAAAATGTACTTGAAAAATGTAATTGTGTATGTTATTTTTATTTTATATTTGTTATAAAATTATTTATATTATATTGCAATATGTTATCATTCACAGAAATATGGTTTGAAGAACTGTCTCTATTGGATTACTCTTATTTATTTTAATCTACCAATATCAGTATAAAAAGGTATTGGTTCAAACAGTTTAGCACTGGTGTCAAAGTTTGTGTGTGTATGTTGACAGGGCTCAGGTTTGTGCGCAAGTGCATCCGGGGGCTTAAATGCAGGAGCGTCGAGGCAGTTCACTCGCCAGCGCATCACGCGTGTAAACCTCAGGGATCTGCTCTTCTGTCTAGAGAACGAGAGAAGCACCAGCCACTCACAACTGCTCTACCGAGCCCTTCTCAAATAGCAGATAGCCCATGCCCTTCGCTCATTTCAGTCTTTAGGGCTCACTCCCTCATTCTTTCTCTCTTTTTTACTATTATCATTTTCTTTGTCATTCCCTTTTCGTCTTTCTTTATCGCTTTCTCACTTTCTGTCACTGTCTCACATACTCACACATACAGTGATATATTTTCCTTTCTTGAGCTGACTTGTGCTCTTCTCTGTTTCACTCTGTTTTCTTTTAAGTCTTTTATTTTGCCTTGTTTTTAGCTCCCTGCCCCTTATGAATTTTACTCTTTAAATTGTGTTAAAAGAAAATTGCAATTATATATCATATGTTTTTCATAGAAGGTGGCTTTGTAATGTGCAAATTACCTATGTAAAAAAAGAATTCACAGTGGAACTACCCATTCATTTTATATTTGTGTTTTTATAAAGATGTTTTAAGAAATAAAAGTGGACAAAGTTTCTATAAAAAACTTGGTGGTGTGGTTTTATAATATAACAAGAAATGCTATAAGAATTCCTACTTGCTATATTCATTTAAAGCAAATAGGTTAATTTGGACTGTTCATTTAATTATTAATATACTGATTCAAATACACGACTCCTGATTCGTTTGCATCATCGCTCATATGTTCTCTTGCTCGCCATTTTAGGTGTTGTAGTGAAAGTGTTATTTAGATATATTACGTTTATCACTAGGTTTTATGTATAATTATAATTATAATATATATATATATATATATATATATATATATATATATATATATATATGGTCATCCTGCCTACCTTAAAGTTTTACTTCCCTCAGGCGAGTGATTTACAAATGTGTTGCGAATTGGTTTAAACGAGTGATTCAAAGAACCGGTTCAAAAGAACCATTCGTTCGCAAATATACATCACATTGTTGTTTCCTTATTGTACACTAGATGGCACTGTAGACCTGCGTTCATTATGACGGTGCTTCTGGGTTGATTTAGACAGTAGCATGCTGCTAGAAATAAATGATAGTTTGTTGCTAAAAATCAAATATAATTACACATAAATTACAAATCAGACGTTTCTGCTTTGAAAAGGACATTTTCTGACTTATTTAATATGACTCCAGCCAGTTACTGGTTGTTCAAACACTGTTTTTGAGCTGTTTGGAGGATCTACGTTTTGGACTCATTTTCTTCTCGGTCGATTTGAGCAGTAGGGATAGATTAAAGTGTTAGGCTTAGGTTTTAGGCCAGTTACAGTCACAGTCATCTCCCTGGATATACATAGGTTTAAGAGTTAAACTCGTGACAGTTGGCAAGGCAAGATGGCATTGTTTGAGTTAATACTTCTAGGCTACAAGTAGCTCATTCTGTCACCTAGCACCTTCCAAAAAGAAAGATCACACAACAAGACCTAAATGATAGCAAAAATGTTGGATATCTAAAGCTATGCACGTTCAAGCAAAGGTCAAAAGTTTTCCTTGATGGCTCGCTTACGTATCCCAAACCACTCTGTACTTTATCCTGTAGATTTAGCGACTCATGACCGAATTGACTACGAGTAATGATGCCGGTCTATCCCGCACGGCAGAATCACTCTGCCATGTCCACCTCCCTCTTTTGCCCTTTGTGTGTGGGCGCAATCCAGTGTTTTCCATGGTAATTCCCTTCTTCGCTGCAAAGGGCCACTGTTCCTCTAGAGCTAAGCCCGCATAAGCTCCCTCTCAAGAGAAAGAAAGAGAGATGGCAGAGGCTGACTGGTTGCCTAGCTACATCTCACAGAATGTTCTGTGTAAACACAGTGGCTGGCGGAGGAAAAATCACACAGACTTTGGGCTTGATTGGGTGGAGCAGTTGTAACCCGACTATTATCCCGAAGCTGTTAGAAAGCCTAAATCTTACTGTTACAAAGATCCCCTGCTGTGCCTTTTCATCCGACATATGATCGAATGCGCTACGTACATCTCGATGCCATAAAAATCGAGATTGTCAATTAATTGGTACGCAAACCGAGGTAATATCAGGGTCCGGCCTCGTGTTTCGTGTGAATGTTGTAGTCACGTGGCTCTGTGATGCAAGATTGCTTGTGTCAGCAGCTTTAGAATCACTGTTAGAGCGATTATGTTCCATTTTCATTGTGCATGTGTTCATTTGAGCTACGTCAATTTCAATTTATGAGACCCACCTCAACAGCTGCTCTCTCTCGTCCGTATTTGCGTTCACCTGTATTTGCTCAATTATAGAGGAAACGCTCCAATTATTTTAGTAAGGAATGATGGCTTATAGACGCTAATGCCACTCCTTTTGATACTGACCAAATACTTGTCAGCAACATGGATAATAGCCTAAGTTATGGACCATAATAAAGTTGATTTTTGATCACTGGGGCATTGCAAGTTGGCTCCTTTTTGGCAAAAACAAAAGAGCCCACCACCAAGATGGCCTGTGTAAAGTGCATAAACTTAGCCATTAGTTTGACCAACTACCAGTCAACCAAGGGGGTAACCAGTCTTACTTTTTCAAGTCAAATTATACTGATCTACCTTTCTAGGTAACTGACTATGAGCATTCTTGAAGAAAAACTTAGATGACTGACTTTTAAGACTACTCTAAGCAGTTTATGTAACTGGCCACTGGTTTCACAGACAGGGCTTGGATTAAGCCATTATTCCATAGTTCAATTTGGACACTTAAATAGTTTTTATAAATGTGCCTTAGAGAAAAAAACAAAACAAAAAAAAAACATGCAAAATGTGCATCTTGAGACAAAACAATGGTACTGACATATTTTAAGATATGTCTACAAGCTGCTTTCAGTTAAAACAGCTCAAACATGCATTTTAGTCTGGGACTAAGCTTAAACCTTGTCTGTGAAACCAGGGGCAAGAACGATAACTATAAAGATAACTATATTAGGGTACACAAACAAACGGATGATAATGTTGTTTATTATAAGTAAATGCTCGAGTTATGGACCATGATAAAGTGCTTTTTGGGTACTAAAGGATTAGTTCATTTTAAAATGAAAATTACCCCAAGCTTTGCTCACCTTCAAGCCATCCTGGGTGTATATAACTTTCATATATGACTTTCACAATCAGAGTTATATTAATAAATACCCTGATACATCTAAGCAGTGAACGAAACTGAGTATGAAGCTCAAGAAAGTGCATTCATTCATCATAAACATACTCTACATGGCTCCAGGGGCTTAATAAAGGCCTTCTGAAGCGAAGCGATGCGTTTGTGTAAGAAAAATATCCATATTTAACAAGTTATATCTTCCGCCAGACCACCTTCCGTATTCAACTTACGAAGAAAGTGTAAAACTCTCATAGTTCAAAACGCTTAACGCATAACTGACGCAATGCTGTGTTAATAAAGTGAACTAATCCTTTAAATCAGGCTACATGTACGTTTTCTGAAGGTGCATGTGTGAAAGTTGCCGCCAAAGTGTTAGGAATGGTTTTTTAACACATTGCTGTTAGGTTGCTAGGGTGGTCAGTCACTATAGGGCATTGCCTTTTGGGTTGCAAGTTGGTTGATTATTGGCAAAAGAAAGCCCACCCCAAAGATGGCTTGTGTAAAGACCAGTTTACACCAACAACGATAACTATTGAGATAACTAATGTACGCACAAACTGACAATAAATTTCTATTTATTATAAACGCGCACTGTCATCTGCTTAAAATGCTTGAGCTCTTTAAAGTCAGGTGTATTCTGATTGGATGTCATTGTTTTTATCGTTCATCAGCTGAAATAATTTGTTCTGAAAGTGATTCCAAATGTTGTTCCTCTGTATTGTTATTGATATACAGTGGCTGTGCTGTGGAGTGGACTTCCCTATTCTCATACTACAACTTTAATTATAATTATCATCGTTGGTGTGAATGGGCTTTAAGTCTGTGTGATTTTGTGTACTATATGGAAGCTTATGTATCTACCTGTTTGAGAATTTTGAGTTCAGTGTGAGGTTATGATGGCTGGTTAAATATGGTTTGGTTTTTAGAGAAAAAAAATTGGCACCTGACTGTAGTTTAGACTGTTTTTTTTTCCTTGTAAAAATCACTCTCACCTGAACGTCTTTTTTCCTATCCTCAGAACTGCCACTATAAGATTACTTTGATCTTATCTATAAACATCAGTATTAAAATAAGTAATTTCAAACAGTTCAGCATTAGTGTCAAAGGGCCTTAAATCTGTGGGATTTCTTGTCTCTACTTGTTTGTGTTCTGTGTAAAAAAAACTTTGAGTTCAGTCTGAGGTCATGATAGATGGATAGTTCGTTTTGGGCCATAAGCGTTTATAGGCAGCATTCATTTCTTTAATCTCAATCCAACTAAAATTCTCTGATTTCGTTTTTTCAAAGTTTAGCTATAAAAACAGTTAATTGACTGCAGTGAATGTGTATTTGCCATAACGATAATTTTTGTGATTTTCTCTTGGCATTTTGTTGTTTGATTAACATTGATGGCACAGTCGTCAGAAGGTGACTGCTGTCACTTTAAGACCATATATATTAACACACATTGGATTTTCTCCCAGCTGTTCATGTACTTACGATATAAACTGCGTTTAAGTAGCTAAACACTCTCCATGCCGGTCATTTTAACATATTTTTGTGTGTATTTCATCGTTTGGACGTGCACCCGAAGCCCAAAGTGTAATTTGTATGTCTATTCGCGATCCGTTTGCCGCGCACACACAATTCAGCCTGAGGAACAGCTTCTCTTGCGCGGATTATTGTGCTTTCAACGTTTTAAAACGTTGATAATAATTATCAAACATTTACCGCAATTTAGCAACAGTAAAGACTGCAATTTACAACAATCACCGATTGTGCTGATTCAGACGTTAAGTTTGGGTTTAGGGAGGAACGAACGCGCACAGCTGTGAAGAGAACGAAGGTGTGTTAGACGAAACGCGGCTAGCTTTTAATAGTTTTACCTGAAATATCTTCTTTCTTATCATCCTTGGGAGCCAAAATCGAAATCAAAAATAAAATTAGCTTAATATCACAGGTCTAAAGAGTAAGCAGACGTTTAGTTGTTTAGTTCTCTCCTCCATCGTCACAATTAAACAGGGCTTCCATGTTGTGAGCGGCTGCCGGTGCTGTAGCTCCTCTGCGTGAGCGCGATCTCTCTTCTGGATTGTGAAAAGCATAAATGCATCATAGACAAATGTCCTAATATTATTCCATACAGAAACAGCTGGCGACTCTGGCGAGATAGAATTTGCAAGATAATATCTATATAGCAATAATATATGTAGGCTGTATTTTCTTCATAATTTCCGATAGCAGAACCGTTAACGTCAGACCTTATCGATACAAAGGTCTTTCATAATTTAGCCCCCGGGCCAATTTAATACCGTGTTTCGGTACCCATCCCTATTGTACCGCAAATAGTTTTACCATTTTCTGCACTTTGTTATTCTTCTACCTTTGTGGAAGTCTTAAACATTCACAGGGAACAGCTTGCTTCTGCGTTGAAAACTCAGGTGGGTACAAATAATGAATACGTGGACATGATTTAAGGTGCATTTAGTAGTTTGGCGCCAATTTAAAACTCATACACATTAAGAAATAAATTGTGTTTTTATTAAGAGTTATCTGAATGATGTTCATTCACATGAGATGAAGACGGCCATCATAATTTTCTCGTGTTTAATTACGTATGGTGCGGGTCACGCCTCTCATTTTGCCATGTTGAAATGACTTGACAGGCGGGGTTTTACTAAACTTTGCTAGTAGCTTAGTGTTGTTTGGTGATGTGAAAAGCCAAAATTAGACAGTAAAACACTTATTATTAAGTGCTTTAACAGCGGAGACAACGGAAGGAGCGGTATTAGTACGGACGAAGAAGCGGAAAAGGTCTGGAGGCAGAAAGCAGAAGGACAAAACAACGAGCATTTACATATGGCATACAAAAAAGGTGGAATGACGGAGAAAGTCCTGAGTTATGGTGCCCAAGTTACTTCTTTTTGCTGTACAGGTAAGATAATTAATTGTGTAGACCGCTCTCTAAAACAGTTGTAGTATCAGTGCATTTTACTTAAGATGTAGAGACGATATTACTGCTCTACGTACGTCGATAGATGACAGTACAGCGTCTAAGACCACCTAACGCCAACTAAATAACTATCGAATTGAACGGTTTATTATAGGCCTATTTTATTTTATTTTTTTATTGAATCCACCTTTTACACATAGTAACGTTACTAGAGTCATTTTCACTACACAACGTCATTTTCACTACAGTTGGTAACTGAGACATATGAAAGCTCGAGTTCGTCGTGTGAAACCAGAGACATGAATGTAGCGCTTAATATAAAAACAAATAACTTAAATCTAGTGTTACAATGTGCTGTAATTTTAATAAAGCAAAAGCTCCAAACAAAGATGAAACTCACTTCTAAAATAGAGGAATCTATCAAGAATATTTTGCTTTTCTGCATGAAAGCATGTTGAGCGTACCACCTCAGCAGTCCTGCAGTCGGGCAATGACCCAAAGGAGAAATTACATTTACTGGGCCGGAGAATGTTTCCACCCCGGTGAGCCAGTGTGAGTCTACAACCACTACAGTTTCATCAGCAAGAATCCAGCGCCTTGGGCCTCCCTCTGCAAGGATCTCAACGGATCAAAACTAGCATGCTGTTGCATCTTGAAAGAGGCTTTGAGAAAGAAGTTCACATTTATATGCTTCTTTAAATTCTGTCCTGATTTGTCAGCTCAGTGACCATCATTGTGTGTTCTGATGTTCTGATCCTAAATACATATTTTTTTTCAGAAGATATATTATTGATGAGACAGTGAAACAGCTTGTTCTTTCTAATGCTGCAGTTCCTGCTAGAGCCAAATACTTTTTCACAGCCAAACATTTAGCGCTATACTTGGAATAAATCATGTTTAGTGTGCATTCAGCAAAATCCATACTTTCATAATGCAATTTTGACAAACTTTTAAAGTTTAGATTCAACTGTGTACAGCCTGTGAATACAACCAAACACCATCCATCAACCATTTACGCTAATGTCTCTATTAATTGACAGTTTGAGCCAGTAATTATACTTTAAATTGATATTTTGAAGACATAATGCGTCAAAACATGTTGATTTGTGATTATTCCTCCAGACAGAGGTCCAAAAAATCATCACGAACAAGTTGAAAGCATTTAAATGTCTCGCTTGCCGTCTTTATTTTCCATCAAAACACTGACCTGCAGGAAAGGCTCTGTCATCAACAATGTGCAGGCAAAAAAAAAAAAAAATAATAATAATAAAAATAAATACTGTGCCTCTCCACTGTTATTTTGGTCCTATTTAATGGATCCCACTGTTCTCAGATAAAAAAGGAGCCATTAACAGAGATGCAACGTACACAAACAAGCAAGCACACAGACAATCAATCGTTATCCACTCTCAAAGTTGCTGGTGAATTTATACTTCAAATGAAGAAAATTCTCTCAGGATGGTGCTTTCAGGACACACAGGCAACCACAAATGAGCACCTGCTCGATGTTTCTGTCTGTAATGGATGGAAACTTGAAGATTTGACATTGAATATAAACAGCGGATCTGTACATTTGCTGATTTCTATCTGTCTAATGAGCTGCGTCTCAGCTGGAAGGATAAACAAGATATTTTCATTTGGATGATACCACATGTCTGAGCATGTCACGTGCCACTGCAGCCACAGCTCTACCTAATTGTTTGCCCATGGAAATTGTCAGCTTTAGCTGTGTTGATAATGTCCAACAGCTGCTGTTCACTAGTGATCACTTAGTGTGGTCAAAAAAAAGAGCACAATGTTCCAGACATGACTGGGGTCACGTACTGTAGCTTCAAAGTCACCATGACATCAAATTGGATTTTATTTTTTGATTAAATATTGCAGTATTTATTATAAATGATCTATATGTGCACATCATTATTATTTTTTTAATTAATGTGCCATCATAATCTTTAATTAAAATAACAAAGCAAAATCTATTCTCTGATGACGTGTTTATTGGTGCGAGGGGGTGGGGAAACCTGTCACTCACATGACATCACAGCAATAGCAATAGCAAACCACAACCATCCAATCAATTCCCAATGGACAAAATCACGTTCCTCTGCACATTTTTTCTTGTTTGAGAAGCTGTTTTAATTGGAAATACTTCACAATAGGAAAGAAAAGACTATCACACCTTCTGTTTCATGCCGACTCTAAGCATATATGAAGTATGTTTCTTATTTATTAGAACCAGGATTAAGAGTTTGAATCCATAATCTTTAGATATCACCTAAAGAAAAAACAATGAGTTTGTTGGTATAGGGTTCAACTTCATGACAGTTAAGATGCATGTAAAAACAATACATACGCTTTTACATAAATTAAACTATAAATAGTGTATTTTTTGCTAATGCAAATGTGACAGAGTAAATGCATTAGAATCGTCACATGTATAAGCACTATACAGCATGTGAGGATGAATTTAACAGCTTGAACATTGAATTTATTGCTCGAACATTGCTTGAATTTCCTGAAATGTTAGTTAAGATGGGATTTTATAATTGCTTAATAATTGAAGTCCTAAAATAGTCTCTTACCCCATAATCCATGAAATTATAAGTAATTTCATTCAGACCATTAGGAAAATTGGTATGGGGCTTCAATATCCATCATTTACTTTCTCAACCATTCTACTTCTCAGTTGCCAGATTCTCCTCACCATGCTAATGTAAATAAGTGTGTTGATTTATCTGATATTATCACTTCAAATTTCCCAACCTAATTAAAACCTAAAGGACAGATATTAACCCTCTGTTACTACAAAGCACTGTTCATAATGTACTTTTTATGTGATGTTACCTGTGTTTGACCCTAGCAAGAACACCTAATTTGTTTATAATCCATTCTTATATAGGTACTCATAAAACTCATACAAAAATATAAAAAAAGTATTACCCTGTACCAATTTTGGCAGCTCTGTTTTTTTAAGCTAAATGGGACTTAAGGGTCTCTCAGACTCCAAAGAGAAAATAAGGGCTATAGAAGATTTGTGAATGTGTTGTTCTAAAGTCATTATTCTTGTTTCCTTTTTTGTCCATTCCAAAACTATGAACCAGACTCCATGTTCCTTTTGAAGCATGGCTTTTACTTCAAAGTACTGTTCCTACCTCAAATAAGTGTTAATTATAGAATGTAATTAAACTGTAGAAGAAGAAAGGTCATCACAAAAGGGATATGGTTTATAATTTTTGGGGGTATTGTCCCAATATAAAACACTTTGATATTTTCTGTCTTTTTTCTTTTCTTTTTTTTTTCTTTTATGTGTGTGTGTGTGAAGTAGTTTATCTCCTCAATCTAAAGGCTTTAAAGTAAACACAAAAGTCTTCACATTTGCAACTCATTTTACTAACAAAATGTGATATATTTCTGAGAGAAAAAGGACATGAAAAGTAGGACAAGACTTGATTTTGTCCATTGGCAATTAATTGGATTGTGAAAAATGCTCTCTATATGACAGGTCGTTGGAGGGGTGGGGCTTAGTCATGGACTTGGTGATGTCAGCTAAAAAGAAAAGTAATTTCAGATATGGAGCAAGTTTATTTTTCAAGTAGCCGCCTAAATGTTCTTATGCATTCTCTGTGTTGTAAGGCCGTTTTCAATAAGGTCATTCTTAAAACCAGGTGTTATAACCTGCTCCAGATGCTTGTTCTAAATCAGGGATAGGTAACTTTGGTCCTGGAGGGCCTCTGTCCTGCAGAATTTAGTTTGAATCAAACACCTGAACCAGCTAATCAAGGTCAAGAAAGCTACAGATAGGTGATTTTTTTTTTTTTTTTTTCTTCTTTTTTCAGGGTTGGAGCTAAACTCTGCAGGGCAGTGGCCCTCCAGGACTGAAGTTGCCCATCCCTGCTCTAAATCATACATATGAATATTGGATATGCAGGGAGCAAACTGATTTCCCATTGCAGTTTCATGGACAGAAAATTATTGTATCAAACTCAATTGCAGAACATCCAAAAGTGCCTCACCGGGCCTACTTGAGTCAGCATATCTCCTAAATATGTGTTCTACTGCTTTAAGACCACTTTTAGATATTCACACAAGTACATTACATACACTAAAATATTGGCAATGAAAAGCACTGATGCAGGAGGGATGGTTTATCATAATGACTACTTTTAGGTTTTAAAATATCCTGATCATCCAGACCATTTAGACCAGGTGTCTCCAACCTTATTACATTTGAGAGCTAAAATCAATGTATCATAACTCTCAAATTAACAACAGTCCTAATTGAAAGTGAAAGTGTTTTTGTGTACACGTCACACTTTAATGTCAGAGAAAAGAACGGAAACAGAGAATACAGTTCTTTATGGAAAACAGTACTTTGTATATTTTGCTGTAGTTGTCCACACATAATTATAGTTGTTTTTATAGGGCATTATAACTAGAGATAAAATGATTTGAAAATTTCATATCATGATTATAGTGACCAAGAGAAGGTAAGAGTTTTTTTGCTAGCGCTGCATAAATCCACCGAATTCTTGTCTCATGAGATTTATGACATGTAAAACAGATCTGACTGGACTGAAAACATTGAGTAGTAGCCATAACAAGAAAATACTGGATTTGGAAGTTAAAAGTGAGTGAAATGGAAAGATATAGAAAGCGCTGTAACTTGAGGCTTTATGGTCTTGACGAACATGAAGGTCATGGACATCTGCACTGCAGTGCTTCCAGATGAAAAGGGAAAGTTCGCTACTGAAATGGACATGTTTCATTGCGTGGGAAGGAAGCTCAATGTGATCCAGAAGGCAAGAGCTGTGATTCTCTTGTTCATATCCAGGCATATCAGAGATTTATTGTGAAAAATGCCCCTATTATGGATTTTTGAAAATTACCTTTCATGTAGTGTAACATAGCTCTAAGTAAATGAAAACATCCTGCAAAGTTTTCAGTCTGAAAGTGCACCGTATATAAAGTTATTGTCTCTCAAAAGTAAGAGTCGACTCTGAGTCATTTAAACGAGTCGTTTGTAAACCGAACCCCAAGCCGTTTCGTTGTGATGTCACATGAGCATATTGCCCGCCCACTTATTGTGCGCATGGAAAATTATTTTTTTCAACAATACCACAGCAGTACAATCTTTTGTTGTGTTCCCGTCATTTTATTGACGACTGCTTCTTAAACCTTAGGGAGTTTAACGCAGGATTCACAAAACGCTTGGTCTTAAAATATGGATCAATGCCCAGTTTATTTGGACTAGCTTGCTCCAGCTTGCTAATAATTGATGTTTATATTTTCTAGTGATCGTTCAAAATTCGTAGTTTTGTATGTTGTGTTGTGTAACGTACTTACGTCTGTCTCCTGCTAACTGGCTAACTCACGTTTCTGTAGTTCTGCTATTCAGATGTGGGTACAATATCGTCTAAAAATGTGTCAATTAATGCAGATTGTATGTCTTATTACTTGGAGTAATGATGACCTTTGTTTACAAAGTCTAATGCATTATAAGCTATTCACGTTTGTGCTCGGCTAACGTGGGAGTTTACAGCATACAAAACAAACTGTTTTTTTCCTCTGCGTTTTTATTATTAGAGTAGAGTGGAGCTCTATCTGTATTGTAATAGGATGTTAAAATGCTAGTCCACACTAACTAGTTGAAGTATTCTCTCTGTAAACAGTAAACACCCATTGTAATGTCAAACAACGATATAGCCATTTTTTACTTTGTTAATAGTTATGACTAAAAAGTCTGTTCACATCTGGCCTAAATGTTTATCTTATGTTTAGAGGTTTTCAGCTTCGTTTGGCTTTCTGATACAGTTCCCACAGGTGCACATACATAAAGTATAACAGTGACGCTGCTATCACGTCTTATAAATAACTAAGGTGACACTTACCATATAGAACTGTCCTACTCCAGTTGTGAACGCAAATCAGTTTGATATGGTTACCAATTGATATGGTAAAATCTTTTCTGTCCATACATTGTATACAATGTCTTGCGAATTGATATCTGTCATTCAGTTAAAGCAATGGGTGCACGGTGCGCGCAGTAGACCAATCACAAAGAATTGGGCCATCTGACCAATCAGAGCAGTGTTGGCTCACTGAAAGGAGGGGTTTAGAGAGACTGATTCATTGAACTGCTTCAAACTAATCGTTTTTTGACCTTGCATGCATGTAAACCTGTTGTAGGAGACTCCCAAAACAATATTAGGAACCTTAAAAAAGGCATAATAGGGACACTTTAAAGGAGGGGAGAAAACTCCAGGTATTTTTTTTAATTTAGAAAAAAGAAATCCTGAACTTAATTCTGTATTCAAATTGAATATAAATGGGGAGGTGTCTGAAGATCTTGTTAAAATTTCCAATTGTATATCAACCTTTTATCGGAGATTATAGTAAAGAGGATGATGATGGTAATACAAGACTACTTCTAGAAATAATTAAAACAGATGCTAGATCAGGATTGTATGATGTTGTGCGACAAAGAAATTTCTATAGAAGAAGTTATATTTGGGACCAGTAAAATCTCCTGGTAACTAGCCTTGCGTTCCATTCGGAAGGGCTCATCCCTATGCCCTAATTTTTTTTACCCTCCGGGTGAAGGGTGTAGAAGAAGGTGCCTTCATCTTTTTTCCCCTGGTTTACTCTTTGTATTAATACGCATTCATTTACTGTAGTAACATTATAAGCTACTGCCGGTCTGTTACGTTGAATATAATGTATATTGTGTCTATGTATTTGAAACATTTGAACGGACTGATAAAGGGCTGAGCTGTAAAGTATTTTTGTTGAAGTACAATGTCATTTTGACCATAATAATGTACCAAATCTAACTCGTATAAATATTGCAGTAGTATAGAAAAATACTATACATACATTTATAGGTAAAATCGAACTTCATTCTGAAGGGCACTTTGAAGTGGCCAGTTTGGTTTGGAACGACCCTTCAAAATGGCGGCCATGATTGTTTTCACTCCGAAGTACCCTTCGGAGGGCGATAAATCCTGTTTGGAACGCACCATAGGTTAGCGAATTTTACAAGGAATTTCAAGAACAGTTTTTATTATGTGTGTTTAATGAAGCTATAGAACGTGGTGAGTTACCTCCATCATTATGTCAGGGATTGATTAGTTTGAAAGGGCACTACCCTAATTGACAATTGGAGACCTATTGCATTGCTTAATAATGATGTTAAGGTGTTTGCTATTATTTTTGCAGAAAGATTTAAAAAAAATTTTTTTTTAAAAATGCTTAGAAAAAATTATAAATGATTGCCAATCAGGATTTATGAAGGGCAAGACATACAAGTAATATTCATCTGGTCTTAGATTTAATTGATTCTAATGAGTATATTGATAGTAAAAGTTCTATATATTTTTTTGTTGATTTTTATAAAGCATTTGAAAAATGTATGTTTTAGACTGGATTTTTATTTTTTTAAAGGGCCATTTATACTTTATATTAATGGGTGTAATAGCTCAGTAAAACTTACAAATAGCACTACCCCCAGATTTATTTTGTAACGAGGCATACGGCTGGGATGCCCAATATCTCTCTTTTTTTGTTGTTGTTTTTACTTGTAATTCAAACAATGACTCTAACAAGTATCATTTACCCGGAATTAGGATTTTATAAAGAGAAATAAAATTAGCAGATGATACAACGTTTGGTTGGATTTATTAGAAATTAAAAGTGTGATAGACTGTTTGAATAAGTTTTCATTGGTTTCAGGGTTAAAATAAGTTAAATTTAAACAAATGTGAGTTGTTCCCTCTGAAAAATAGTGAAGTTCTTGATATTAATGGACATTAACCTTAACTAATTTGGTTGGTAATAGAGGTTTAAATGTGCTTGACTTCAGCACTTTAAATACAATTTTAAAGAATAGATGGATTAAGCATTACTTTCAATACAAAAATAAAATGTAGTATTCAAATCCTAATCTAATCTTTGAAAAAATGGATGGGATTTCTCAGTAAAATTCCAGTTAGGTTAAGTAATATTCACAGACATGTGCTACTCTTGTGGGTGCTTATATAATTTTTCTCCAGACAAATGTATAATTTGTGTAAACATAATTTTTTTGTTTCAAAAAAGGGGTTGATAATGGTTTTATATTATATTTGATAACAGTTATTTAATGAAAATGGGAACACGTATACCTATGTAGAATTTCTTCAAAGGTATAATATTCCAATAATCCCTTAAGGATATTGTATAGTGTTCAATGCTATACCATCCGGTTTAAATGTGTAAAGGAAATGTGAATAAGGAGACTGAGTCTTAGACCTGATGTTGCAATTAAATGTTGCTGTTGCTGCCTAAAAAATATTGCATATAAGGTGAGAGAAGTACATTTTAAAATACTTCATCTGGTGCACCGTGTTAAAACACTTATTCTTAGGTTACCACCAAATGTGGCCTTTATTGTTAGTCTGTCTTTGATTATGGGGAAATACCATATACAGAAATGGACCATTTTTATTTCAGATAGATATGAAACATTATACAGATTTACTACTTTGGTTGAAAAATATTAAGCAAACAAATTAGGTCTATGCTGTATATTCTCTTTTTCTACTTCTTGTCTATTTGTTCTTTATTTGTCTATATTAGTTCACTCTGATTGGATTAAAAGTATGCCTTGGCTACTTCCAATCAGGCCATGAGCCACTGGTAGTTTGTGAGTGACGTGTTGGAGACCCCTGATTTAGACCATTTAGAGATGTTCGTCTACCTGTAATCATGCAAATGAGGTTTCCATTTAGATGACTCAGGGAAAGCTTCTAAAACAAAACCTGCACCATACTAAAAACATGTCGTGAGCATGCCGCCCCCCCCAGGAAAAGCACTTTGAAGCAATAAAATCCATCTGTTACAGATTCAGGTCAAGCTTAGGTCATAAGCTTTCATGTAGATCATTTTATATCTACAAAACAAATCATAGCATTGTTTATCCCCTGAAATCCCTATTGTTTATTCCCTTTTTAAACTTAGTTTTGTCAGTTTTCCTACTGTACATCTTCACGTGACTAATATGATTCCCAGATTACACCATTTTGTTTTAAGACTTCACCCAAGTTTTTCCCCGATTCTTAAAACTCAGCAGACTTTTTGTAGGCCATTGTTTTCTACTGCATTTGACGTCAAATCGCTCACTTCCCTGCAAAAATCCAAAACATACTAAATGTAATTCATCAGACTCAGCAAAATTATATTATTGAAATAAAACAGTATGACATCTTCCAGCTGAAATGTATATGTAACAACAGAATCCAGATCCACAGAGATTGTATGTTTGGCCACAGCCAATTAGTTGTATCTCTTGAGACACGCCCACTGTGGGAAGAACCAACTTTACATCCCAGAGGGATTTCAGAGTTCTGCTAATGCTGCGTTTTGACTTCGGTATGGATTGTCATGTTGCTGAATCAGGATTTAAACATCACCCTAGTGACTAGTTCCATCTCAGTCTTATGCTAGCAAAACAGTTACCAGCTGCCAAATGTAACTGGGTAGTAATCTGATAAATTGTCTTTAATAATAATTTAGTGTCTAAAAGTGACATGCTATCTTCATTGTTGATGAAATATCACAGTCTACTTCATAGTAAATGTACTTGAAATGCCGAATGATGGTTTAGTGAAACATGGACGGCCATTACAGCAGACATTGACAAATAAACTGCAAGGCGTCTTTGTATTCCATTTATTTACATAGCTTACATAGCTTTCTGTGGTTGACTTGCATCTCACAATAGAATAGCCGAGTCAGCAAAGCCGCAAAGTGATTTAGTTTTTTCAGGATGCTCTCAGCACTTACCTGTAAACATTCAATTAAGACACCCTATTCAGTAATATACACAGGTACACTCTCCAAATCATTTTCAAATTGATCTGTTCTCGTTCATGGCCTTGGAAATCTAGGCCTTTATTGAGTAAATGAAAAATATGTTTAAGTGTATTTGAAAGGGCAAACTTTATTAATAACATACACAACGTTGGCCGCAAGCCACCCGTTAAGTTCGTATTCAGGAGAGAACAATCCATCAGTGCCTTACTATATTTTCCTGCCACCGTGGCTTGGCTGCCTGAAAACTGACTGTACGAAGTAAATTCATCTTATAGCTTCATTTAAACACATTTCTTTAAAAATAATAGGAGCCATTATTAAGGGATTTTTCATCTCAAAATGAAAATTTCATTCCAAACCTGCAGGCCTTTACACAAAATAAGATATTTTTTTATTCTTTTCCATGTAATTACAAATGAATAGGGAATTGAATTCACAAAACTAGACTAGCTAAGTTGTTCACAAATTCTTGATTGTGATAGGTCAATCGCAGTATTCAGCAGTTAGATATTTCCACTGATCTCTCTCTACATTTATTTACCTTTATTATGGATCCGAGAATATCTGAGTAACTGAAATCGGTGCTACTTTCATGTGTCTCTGATCAGATTCACGTTCTCATTTTATACAAATGCAACTAGTGCCATATTTCATCTGTTATCGAAAATTACCTAGGAGGACTATAGTATTAATATTATTGGAATATTATTTAGGTGTTTGTCTTGTTGCTAGGGCATTTGTATTTGTATATTGTATTGGCCTATTTTTTATTTTTTTTAATTAGGTTGATATTATTTGATTTTACCTGTACATTGTCTTAAAGGGATAGTTCACCCAAAAATGAAAATTCTGTCATCACTTACTCACCCTCAAGTTGTTCCAAACCTGTGTACATTTCTTATTTGAAAGATATTAAATATTTGAAAGAATGTTTGTGACCAAGTAGATCGTGCCCCTTATTGACTGCCGTAGTATTTTTCCCCCTACTATTGTAGTGAATGGTGGGTGAGATCCACTTGGTGACATTCTTCCAAATATCTTTGTGTACAGCAGAACAAAGAAATGTAAATGATGACAGAATTTTAATTTTTGGGTAAACTATCCCTTTAGCGTGTCTAAACTGTCACGGTAATCATACTTTAGTTGATCAAATTTTACAAAACACGACTTAAACATGAGGATGTATATTACATTAGTACGTTATTCTAAATTTCTTGTTCAACAAAAGCCATTGGTTTTCACTGTCTTCCTCCAAACGTATAGATGCCATCTTGTATGATCTCTCTCCCTTTTACTTTTTGCTACCCCCTTTTCTCTATTACCACCCCTTCTTGCATATAATGACACATGCTCTTACGGTTTTGCTCTTTCGTCATCCCTCTCTCTTCTCGTCTGTGGGTAATTAGCAGTGTTCTGCTTGATGAGATTAAAGCAAGGGATTAATCAGAGCACTAATTGATAGACACGGCCGCAGAGAGTTCCAATCCCCTACAGCTCTCACCCTCTCTGGTGTCTCTGCTCACTCTCTCTGTGTGCTGACTTACTAAAACCGCAAAGAGATACTCATACACAATTTTGGTACATGAAGAACAGATAAAACAGAACATATTCACCATTACTATGCAATGCGTAACCGAGAAGCAGAGAGAGAAAGGGAGGCTGCGAGCTGGAGTTGTACTGATTGAAACAAATAGAAGAGCACTGATAAACTGTCAGTATGTATCTGTCTTTAAAATGGGAAAGACGTTAATAAATGAGATCAGAACCAAAAAAGATTGTGGCACGCACTGATTGTGTAGAGGTTTCAGTCTAAACCATACAGTTTTTCCCTTTTCGTTTTATTGCCACTTTCACTGTATTATAAATATAAGGGCAGTAAATTTAGTTCATTTTATTCCATAAAAAAGTTAAAAAATGTGTCATTCACTGACTTCAACTACCTATAGGTGTCGTATTCCTTTAGGTAAACGTGAGGTAAACCTGCGTGACAAAATGTGGCGCTCATGGCATAAAATGCTTCAAAAAACAAGATGTGAACAGACAAAAGATGTCTGTCTGATGTGTATATAAACAATTAATAAATATTGTGGATAGAATACAAGACCCATCCTGAGTGGACAGCCCCTAAATGGATTTAAAGGTGGTTGTATATTATTAATAATATATTAACTTTTATCTTCATTTTACTCAACAGATATTAATGTGCAATTAATTTAATCAATATATCATGCAGTTAGTTCAATTATAATGTTGTTAAATTTTTGATAGTCGTAGTAAAAATGAAGCATAAAACAAAATTATTTGCAACAAAATCAGTTGATTCATTCAGTTGGAACTGTAAAATCTCTCAAGAGAATTCACTCTTACATTTTTAATCTTATTACCCAATTGTAATTTCCTAAATTTTTATGGTCTTTAGCTTTAATCCCCTCCCAGAGAATCGTCATTAGTGGTGGCCTTATGTTTTAATTATGCCATATGCCCTTTGAGTACACTGACCTTTCACTGGGTTATGGGAAAGAAATTCATGGCTCATTTAAATACATGTAAAAAGGCTGGGAAACTTTCTATCAGATAAGTGTTGTCATCACTGGACAGAGTGGTTCATTATTAATGCTTCTGAAGGAAAATGTGTAGGAGGAGCAGTCATCCAAAGTTATGTTAAGTCAATGTTAATTTAATGGTAATGCATGGAAATTCAGAAGTTCTAATGATTATCACGCTGCCATTTTAAAATGGCCTGATTTTTAATCAGAAATCCCATACTCGATATATCAGCAAAATTCAATTGTCACTTAATGGTGTGAAGCAATGCTCACTCATGCCCAAAAAATATTATGACAAGCAGCTGAAAGAAACATGGAAGTATGAGGGAGAAGAAAAGAGACATGAACCTATTATGGACAGGACAGAGACTGAGAATTTTTTTTTTTTTTTTTTTTTTTTTAAACAAAACTGTGATTGTTTATTCTCTAAAGCACATCCAATATTTGAAATGAATGGAAAGAGAAATCAGTTACACTGAATGGTGGAGCAGGCATGATTGTAAGCTTCTCTGCAATGCAGGTTTCAACCATTATCCAGGGACAGAACATACGAGACACACTTTCTTCCGCAAGATAAGACAAAAAATGAATGCTGCTGCATTTCTCATAGCCAAAGAATAGAACGTAAAACCTAAGAAAAAAATACAAAAGACAAACATATAAAAAGAGAATTTAAAAATCCTGCAGGATATAGACAAACACACTCATACACAAAAAAAACAAACAGGCCCAGACACTATCATTTAGCCCAACTCTGAGCTTGAAGAGCAGCAAATGTTTTAAAAAAAAGTATTTTACAGCATTTTAAACATTTTTGAATCTTTTTTTTTTTGTTTGATTTTTTATTTTTTCAGATTATATTTATTCCGTATGGTGTATATTCTTTGCCAACTACTTTTCACATTCTGACCACAGAGGAACAAGTGCGAGAGATTTGAGACATTGTTTTGAAAGAAGTCATGCACGTATAATATTTTAATCAACTTATAAAGTTAGAAAAGGGGAATGTTCAAGACAAAAAAGAAGGTTTCTTCTGATGCAGTCCTTTTAGAGTCGGGTTTCTTCAGCCATCACTTTTAGTCTCACTGTCTGGCAACTTGTCATGCCTAAATTACCTTTACAAATTGGAAACGCAACACAAAATCGTACAAGGCAGGCAAGAGTATGAGCTAAAAGGCATTCTCCAGTAATATTTTTTTTTCTTCTTTTAAAATAAAGACCTTGACTTTTTTTACACAACCATTATACAACATAACATTATATGGTCGTGGTCGGTCTAGTTTAAAAAACCAAAAACAAAAAAAAAATAAATAAATAAAAAAAATAAAAAAATGATTTTTCGAATTGGATCACTGTACTTCATACGTTCCAATTTCTCATCAAGGGAAAATGAGATTTCTTAAGGGGAAATGAGTCCTGTGTTTATCAACAAAAGTTTTGACAAAACATTCTCTGTTTCCTTTGTTTGTTTTCCACATAGTAATCAAAGAGGTGTTGTGCACCTTTAATGCAGGGATGAAAGGAAAGCAAAAGGTAGTCGAGAGGGGCAGACAGGAACAGGGGAGTGTGTGCCCAACAGAAGAAACTTTTCAAAATGGCAACCGACCCTGAGATTGCAGGAGTCCGATACAAAACACACCACAAAAGGCACTTTATCAACAACAGTGCTTCTGTTCTACTGAAATTCAAGTTGAGAGAAAAAGTGTGTGGAACTCTCTTTAGTGATAAAGCGAAGGGGAAAAAAACGAGTGTGTGCACTCGTTTTTTTTTTTTATTCCCGCACGCTGAGAGTTCGCCGCCCCCCGTCGCAACTTGATTCCATCTTGAGCCTCTAGGCGGTCCGAGAGGAATGACAAAACAACACTGAAGAAACCACAATGCGAAATATTGTAAAAAGCCGTAAAATACTTGTGGATTGCAGCAAAGGTCCAGAGCAGGCTGCAGGGCAATATCCTCCCCTCTCAATGCCTCCGTAGCGTGCAGAGGAACTTTTGTTGAGAGATAATCAGCCCACGTCGGAGGCTTGGCGTACGGCTTCTCGATAAAACATCCGAGAAGCCAATTGTCCCTCCTGGCCCTCTCTGTTCCCCTCCGTCTTCCTCTAGTTCCCGACTTCAGTCCTCTCCCCCTCCTCCGTAGAGGTCCGCCAGCTTTTTGAAGCGAGGACCCCAGTCATTGAGGTAGTCGTAGTCCTGTTCCCCAGAGCTGGAGGAGTCCAGGGAGCTAACAGAGCCCGCTGTAGAGCCGCTGCCCTCGTAGTCAAACACCAGCAGGGAGTCGTAGGGAGGAGCGGTGGGGTCATTATCTGCCGCGCGCAGACCCTAATATGACAGAGAGAGAGAACATGAGACAAGGCTGGTGGAACAGATGCGAACAAAACACTTTAAAAGCTACTGTTGTAAAGTGCTTAAAGAGGTCACATCAGGAGGAATCAAATTTCTCTAGATCGCTTGAGATGAAAGACCTTGATGCACTGTGAAAACACACTATGACTTCCTTCTCTGTGAAAAATGACCATTTGTTGAAACTAAGCTGCAAAACTGACTCATTTTTCATTCTTTCCCACATCAGGCAATGATGTGTAGTTGTCAATGATGGATCAGAAACTTTGTTCGCCCAGTGCAGTGTTGTTCTCATTAACTAAAACTAAAACTCAAAATTGTTTTTTGGTATAAAAACTGAAATAAAATATAAATATTAGATTAAAACTTTAAAGAAAATGAGAAATGTTGTCTTGGCAACTAACTTAAGTACTAAAATTAGTAAAACTGCAATAAATTAAAGCTAAATGAAAATATAAAAATGACAAGCGCACATGACAAAATTACTAAAACTTTAAAATTTGAATGAAAACTGAAAATATTATTGAAAATACTGAAAAAATAACTGTCCCAGTCATGGTGAGGAAATAAGGACAAACTTGGAATAGATTATTCCTATTATTCCATCAAATGTGCGAATTTATATCAATACTTGTGCTGTTTAGCACCTGCTTATCTTAAATATTTTAAAGGGTTAGTACCCAAAAATTAAAATTCTGTCATTAATTACTCACCCTCATGTCGTTCCACACCTGTAAGACTTTCGTTCATCTTCGGAACACAAATGAAGATATTTTTGATAAAATCCGATGACTCAGTAAGGCCTGCATCGCCAGCAATAACATAAAGCTACTAAAAACATATTTAAAACAGTTTATGTGACTACAGTGGTTCAAGTTTATTATTATAAAGCAACAAGAATACTTTTTGTGCGCCAAAAAAATAACAAAATATCGACAGTGGTTCAACCTTAATATTATAAAGCGACTTTATTTAACAATATCTAGTGATGGGCGATTTCAAAACACTGCTTCAAGAAGCTTCAAAGCTTAACAAATCATTTGTTTCAAATCAGTGGTTCAGAGCGCCAAAATCCCATGATTTCAGTAAATGAGGCTTCGTTACGTCCTAAGAGTTTTGAAACTTAAATACTTCATGTGACCCTGGCAGTTTGATACACGCTCTGAACCACTGATTCGAAACAAATGATTTGTTAAGCTTCGAAGCTTCATGAAGCAGTGTTTTGAAATCGCCCATCACTAGATATTGTTGAATAAAGTCGCTTTATAATATTAAGGTTGAACCACTGTAGTCACATGAACAGTTTTAAATATGTTTTTAGTAGCTTTCTGGGCATTGAAAAAGGGAGTGTTATTGCTGGCTATGCAGGCTTCACTGAGCCATCGGATTTGATCAAAAATATCTTAATTTGTCTTACGGGTATGGAACGACATGAGGGAGAGTAATTAATGACAGATTTTCATTTTTGGGTGAACTAACCCAAAATCAGCAACAGAGGGTTGGGAAAGAGAAGCTGAAGTTTATTTTTAACAAGATTTTTGATCATTTTAATCACACTTCATACACCACTTTTTAGCACAGAATTGATTACATATCCTTGTCTGAAGTCCACTTACAATATTTTTTTTGTTTCTCTCTTTGTTCAAAAGACGTTTCTTAAAGGCGCAGATGCAACAAACAAACCATTTGATTCTAAAGGTCAGATGGAAGATTCAAATTTGTGATGAAAAACAAATTCTAAATTATTTCTACCACAATAAACTAAGATTATATGCAGACCTCAGGGAAGAAAATTGTAATGACTCTTTTAAGTACAGCTTTCCAATCTCTTTGTGAATTAAAAATGTATTTCCTATGCCCCTCTGCAGGCATCAGTCAAACCTAAGGCCTAACTAGATTATCTTCATGATAAGAAACAGAGGAAGCATACGTCAATGATGAACTCCCCGATGTCCCCTGGGTGTGGTACCGTTGGTCGAACAGGGTACTGAGATTCTAGGATAACGGGTCTTTCGTCCACTCTCCGCACACCTGCAGGCTTGCTCATTATGTGATCTAGAGACTCGGGCTGCTGCAGCTGACTCAGGTCATAGTCCTGCAACAGAAATAAAAATATACAAGTGCAAGTCTCAAACAAGGTCAGAAATGCTCTTGCAGCAGACAAAGTAGCAGCAAACTATTGAAATTTTAAAAACAGCCTTGATTCTTCAATCGATAAAAGCATGGCGTGTGACACTAACCTGATCTTCCTCTCCTCCTCCCTCTTCATCATACTTCAGAATATTATCTCTGACGTCATCCTCAGGGTCGATCAATAAGGGTTTTGTCTGACGCTCCTTCTCCCTTCGTTTCACCCACACCACAAAGAACAGAACCATACCTACAAAAAAAAACACATACAGGAGCATCATGCACCTATTTTCTAATTTTGAGGGGGCATCAGTGGCAGTCTAGACTTATTTGATGCCCTAGGCAAGATAAGACATGACCAAAAAAACCCGAAACAATTTCTGACTATATATAACTAATATATGTGTATTATGTGTTAGTCCACTGTTACAGCATACCGTTGAGAAGTTTGGGGTCAGTAAGATTTTTCTAAGAAGACTCTTATGCTCACCAAAGCTGCATTTATTTGACCAAAAATACAGTAAAAATATTACTGTGAAAATTATTTGTACAATCTAAAATAACTTTACTTTTTTTTAAAATATATTTTAAAATAGAATTTATTTTTGTGATGGAAATTTCAGGAGTCATTACTCCAGTCTTCAGTGTCACATGATCCTTCAGATTTTTTTTCAGGATTTCTTGATGAATAGAAAGGTCAAAGAGCTGCATTTATTTGAAATAGAAATCATAGAAATATCATTATAAATGCCTTTGACTCTTACTTTCGATCAGTATAATGCATCCTTGCAGAACAGTATTAATTTATTTTTGTTTTTTTTATTTACTGACCACAAATGTTTGAACAACAGTGCATAATATAATATAATATAAGCCGAGAGGTTCATAAAGCTGAGAAAATGTTGACTGACAGTTAAATGAAAATTAATAATCAAATATTAAATGACAGGTTGAAAGGTTATTAATCACAATTTACTGATGTTGTGAAGATTTGGTTTTGCTGCATTCTCTGATTTAATCATCCATCCATTTATAAATCAAACCATCAATCTGTCCCCTGATCCATCCATCACTTACTGAGCAGTATAATGATACAGATGAGGATGGTGATGATAGCTCCAGTTCCCAGCCCGGCCACAGTCACCGCCCCGATCACAGTACAGTCTCCATTTTCATCACAGGGACACACCTTCACCTTCAAGATGGAGGTGTTGGACAGGGGAGGGTTTCCGGAGTCAGAAACTAAAATGGGAACTCTGTACATGCCTGCCTCCAGGTACGGGATCCGCAGTTTCAACTGGGCATAATTTCCTAGATAGAGATAGAAAGTTAAATCTAAAATTAAACATTTGGCTTTTATACTGTCCACTGTATTAAGGCCGAAGTCAAATATTTGAATATTATCTTTTTTTCTATCGACTATTAATGTTAGATGTATTAGCCTGAAGAGAAACATTTTCAATTCAATTTATTTGTAAAACACCTTTCACAATTTATTCAGCTTTATTAATACATTAACTCGAGTTAAAATGACCTGTTGAAGGGTTAAAAGCCTTGAAATACTTTGAATTTGTAATCTGTAAAATCCATGTCTAACCATTCAGGCGTGAAATGGTCCAGTTACGGCGGGCAGAAGAGGGGTAAGAGGGCAACTCAAAGACATATGGGCCTGCGTTGGGTTCTGAATCTAAATCCGAAGCTGTTATGTTGACTGGATAGCCATGTCGTGACCTCTCGCAAACCAGAGCCTCTTGAGGAACTAGGACAGGCACGTTGTCATTCACATCTATCAAATAAATCTGGAGAGTACCGGTTCCTGTGGCAGGAGGGGAACCTATGAGACAAAAAGAGGATAATGATAGTCAAGGGGTTATGGTTGTAAACTTTATGTATTTGTCCTGAAAACTCTCAGTTGTGTCAGATATAAGAAATGATAACTGCACATAAATATTTCACAAAGCTGTTTTCTCTTTAATAGAGCTGGGCTCTCTCAGAGGACAGATATGTGTAATAACTTTGCCTGAAGAAACAGACACATCTGCTCCCTACGGCTGTGCGTGAACCAAAGACAAAACATAGCACTGAGAGGCCAGATATATACATACTGGCTCTCACAACACAATCTGCCATCACAGACGAGGGGCATTTGTGGAAAATGCGGCTGTATCATTCCCAAAGCTCTGACTGAGTAACAGGCTACATATTATAAAGATTGATTCTGTCAAATTCTGTTATTAGAAGGTCCGATGTGAGTCCAAAATACAACCCGTCAACCCTGGACATCTGTATCAGCTGCTAGACAAAGCGCCAGTCCCAAAAGACTTATTGATTTAGGCCAATATGCCTTTGTTCAGATAGGACGACTGACAAGGCCTGCCACTACAGACACCTTTGAAAACTTCTGGGAAAATCACACCAAGACAGGCAGATAGATTAGTCGATTTCCTAATCATACCAACCTCCCCTGAAGTTTTCTGAGCTTGTGAAGCAATACTCTGTTAAGCAATTTTAGTTTCATCTTTTCATAGAGTTAGACTAAAAACAAACATGCAAATACACGGTGATAGAAACTCAACATCTGGTCATATGATGCTTTTTAATGTTTTGCTTTTCCTAAAGTGTGTAATTTATCTGTTTGTACATGTATAACATCTGCAAAGTTACAAAGCTTATAGTCTCCCACAAACGCCCCAATTGAAGTCCAGTTTTTATGTCCACAAACTTCTCCATCACAATGTAAAATATTAGCATAATGCCCACCCAAAGGCATACAGTAAACAAAGAAAGAAGCCTTGGAAGCTGAAGTTTGCAATTACGGTAAGTGGCGTTATATTTCCGACATACAGTCAAACCAAAATGTATTCAGACACCTTGAACATTTCATTCATTAATACAGTTTATTCACTATAGTTTAAAAAAATGGTAATAAAATATGACAAGAGTTAAACTGTGTCAGAAAAAAATGAATCTTAATTATGTCAGATAACACTTGATGTTTGCATCTTAAATCTTTCAAAGATTATGTTTTCAAGGTTAAAACTGTCACCCTAATTCTCTATTCATTCAAATCATTTTTTTATGCCAACAAAAATAAATGGTTCTGATCAAATTATACAGTATTTATATAATCATATTGCCCCATAATTTCAATGTAGTTAGCTACTTTTTTTAAGCTGGTAGTATAGCTATTTTCTGATTAAAAACAATAGCTTGACTGTACTTGAATTCAAATTACGATTAGCTTGTACTGTAGGTGTGAGAACCCCTCATCCTCAAAAACCATTAACAAAACTATATGAGGTAAAATAAATGACCTTGACTACATTAAATACAGGTTCACCTGCAACAAGAATCAACATGGTTTGATTTTCTAAAGTTTTCTGAGGGTAAAGCAATCTAATCTCTCCATTTGAGAAAGTTTGTGTAAAAATGGACAAGCAAATCAACTGTGATTGGACAGCAGCTTTGTTGGAACACCTTCTTGGTTGAATAGAGCATGAGAATGAAATCCAATCAGAATAGAAAAATGCCCCAGTGCTGATAGGTTATGAATCGATAGGCTGTGAACAGCTTTTTTGCTCTGTGGGACAAATGAAGTTCAAGCTAACCAACCTTTCTCCAAGCTGACCTACCCAATCGTTCAAATCCATTTTTTCATACACACAGCACCTTTAATGCATCGACACACACTCAAAGTTTTGATTTCGTTCAAACTTTCCAACTTTCTTACCGTTATCCACGGCCAAAAAGGTTGCTTCATATATATTCTTCTTCATATACGGCGACTCACGATCCAACACCGCCGTGGTGGTGATCCTTCCGTTGGTCCTGTTGATTTTCAGCCAGTTGGCTGGATCTGACAGTTTGGAGTACCTGAAGGCCAAAAGCATTTGTTCATCAAATTACTTCGGATAAAAATCCATAAGCATCCGCAAGATGCTGTATAGAGCTCAACGTTCAATCATAATTTATGCTCTAACAGTATGGCTGAGGGTAATAATGTGGAACTTTGAGATCATCAATCCATTTAAATGCCGTTAAAATCATATTTAGCCTGTTATGAGGATATAGTATGTGGATTATTAAGATATGTCCCTCATTCAGTCGCAGCATGGGCTCTGTTCTGATCAATGGATCTGCACGGAGAGATGTGGAAACATTTACACTCAATCAAATCACAGATATGACACACAATCTTTCTTCTATATATTATTGGGTAATGTATCAGGCTTCTGCACTATTAATCCAAAACACTGAAGTTAAAAACAGTTACAGCCTATTTATCTGCCAGACCAGATCTCAAAGTTGGTAAGAATGCGACTGCATTGACTGCTACTGGTGTTTGAATATTATAACGGAATATTATATTGCTAATTTTATATATAGCTACACTGCTAATAATCAAGCCCACTCTTTTTGTTGTTTGTTTGTCAGGGCCTTTTGTTTGCTAAGCACTTCCCTGTGACTTATTTGAGCCTATAACATTGATAGATTCAGAGAGCGAGAGCGCCACAGTGTGGACTGTATTGATTGGACTGTTCTTTGCACACAGTGATCTATGGAGCAAGTCTAGTGAAGGTCCCCCGAGTGTGTGAGTGAACGTGCATGGAGGCAAACTTTGGATCAATACTTCAAGCTGGCATCTTGCCCGCACACTTTTGAGTCATGGAAAAAAAAAGAAATCAAGAGAGATCAAGCGTGAACGACTGATAGAGAGAGAGAGGGAGAAGGAGAGACACAATAGAAGCAGAAGTGTGGGGAATGGTTCGGCTCATTACTCAATGACCTTTCACCCTGTTGCTTGGCAACCCAGGCACAACCAAGGGACTAGAACAGGAGAGAGTCAATTAAAAGCATTTAGCTGCTCCCAGGGGTGCTAATGGTGCGAACGATACGTGCTACATCACTTGACATACAGCACGGTATGGAAATTGCATGTAGTTCTGGTGTTTGCTTACAAAGTCCAGGCTGACCTGCACCTGAGAGTGAGGGATTTGTTTTAAGCCTGATTTCTATAAAAATGGCTCTTAAACTCACCTGTCAAATAAAGTCCTCATGGATTTATGGGAATTTTAAAACTTAAAGCGTGATTCAGCAGAAAATTGAAAAGTGAACAGAGTGGGTGGAATATACTAGACTTTATGTGGCGGACACCTTAGTTGATTTGCTATTCATGTGTGTCACTCAGCTAATGAGTGCTGTATTTAAATGATCAATAAACGTCAATAAAAGTCAATCGATCATTCAATAAGACAAACTCTGAAAGCATTTAAGTAACAGTATTGTTTTTATGAAGCGTATAAAAATTTGAAATGTCAGAACAAAAAGAAGCTTTCAGGCAATGCGGAGTGTAACTGAGCACTTATATCTAGGTCCATTTTTTTTGTCTTATTGTAAATAAGTTAGTAAAAATACATTTAAATGCAATTTAAACAGAATGAATACACACCTTTTATTATATATATATATATATATATATATATATATTCAATCTTTGAATAAAAAGTAATTTTGAGATTTTTGGGAAGCTTAATAAAAACTGCATATGCAAAAAAAAAAAAAAAGCATAATAATAATAATAATAATAATAATATTTATTATTATTATTATTTAAAACATTAGTATTCAAACTTTTGTCCACTAAATCAAAGTCTGTGTGGTGTAAACAACATGTAAGAGGCCATAAAACAGGATATTATATCAGAGTGGATTCCTGACATTGTGTAAAGGTCTATTATTATTATTAATATTTTTAAATATCAAATTTTTTGACATTTTATGGAAAAACCAGTAAAATGGAGTACTGTAACATTCAAGAAAACTTCATGATATTAATTATTCAAAACAATTCCTGGTATTTGTAAAACAACTTAAGAAATATAACTAAAATATTTGAAAGTAAAGGTTTTTTGAAAATAAAGAATAAGATGTATACACCACTTGACACTGAATCATTAAATCAGTTTAAACATTTTTCAAAAATGTGTGAACCCAACTTGAATATAAAGAGAGTGTTAATCACAACTTGGCACTTTTGAACTAAAACTGAATTTTCATCTTAGACATACTTTTTCATTGACCCATATGTGTGTTTGAGCAAGTAAGAACATAAATGATTGACATTTACTGTCGCTCACAAAGATTGACATCCTGAGTTTCAATCAGACAGACAAAAGCACTTCCTGTCATTCCTCTCTACCTGATAGTCTGCTGGATGAAGCGGTCTGGATCCAGTGCAGCGAAAGTAGCCAGAGTGGTGTCAGCAGGCACTCCCTCTTCAAAGCGGATGATTTTAGGATTGGACGGGAACACGGGGGCCTCATTGACATCCAGCACTGTGATAGTAACACTAGCAGAGGAGGACGGCGAGGAGGGGATCCCACTGGCCAGGTGAGCTTGGTTCGACACCACCACCATCAGCATGAAAGCTCCGTTTCTCTCATAGTCGACTGGCTGCACACAAACACAAAGATGTGAAGGTGATTTTAGATCTTGTAGCTTTTTTATTATATGAAACATGATTCAGTGAATCCATTCATTGAAACTGCAAAAAACATTTCACCTAAAAGACGATAAACTCTTCGCTGTCAGGCTGAATGGCTTAAAAAAGACCAAAAGTGTTAGAAGAGGAACAGAAAGTGACTCGGTTTGAGCTGGAAGATGAAGTGAACCCTGGAGTAGAGGTTAGGAGGAGTTGACGAGCAGAGGAGTGTGAGAGGATCAGCTGTTCCGTGGATAGAAATGTGGTGTGCCGAACCGCATGTGACCGTGACAGCTGTGTAACATTTCCAAAGAGGCTGAAATACATTTCTGAGTATGCCGTGGGCTTCTATCACCCTCTCTTGCGCACACACACACACACACTCACCGCCATGCAAATGGTCAAAGAAAGTGTGCAAAGCATGTATACATAAAGTTACACATCACTGACTCTTAAATATTATAGCAATACAGAGGCTATAAAACTGCAGGGAAAGATAAATATATATATATATATATATATTCACCTGTGTCCATTACCATACAGAATATGTGCTTTTCCTGGTATATCACTCAGTATGGGTCAACACATTCAAAGATAATGTGTCAAGTATTCATTGTAATGCTGAAAAATAATTCATTTCATAATTGAGACACGGTAGCTTCAAACTGTTTCTAGCAGTTTAGATGATAATTTTTATGACTCCTTAAATTGAATAGGATTTAATCTATATTAAGTATGGAGATTTTAGTTGTAGTAAATGATCTTGTCATGATTTTGATAAAAAGATCATTGTATGGAATGGTAATTTTCATTAAGAACATTCTAGCAATCATCTCTTAGTGGAAATGTTGCTATTTAAAAGAAAAAAGAAAAAGAAAACTAATTGCAGGTAAGGCTGCTTCATGTCTGAAGCCTCAGTGATGGGATAGAGGACAGACAGTGGATGAGAAGATTTCACATATGTGCCCTGGACTATAAAACCAGTCATAAGGGTCAGTTGAAATTGAGATTTATACATCATCTGAAAGCTGTATTGATGTATGGTTTGTTAGGATAGGACAATATTTGACCGAGATACAACTATTTGAATATCTGGAATCTGAGGGTACAAAAAAAAAATCAAAATATTGAGAAAATTACCTTTAAAGTTGTCCAAATGAAGTCCTAAGCAACGCATATTACTTACAAAAATAAATTTTTTATATATTTACAGTAGGAAATTTACAAAATATCTTCATGGAACATAATCTTTACCTAATATCCTAATGATTTTTGGCATAAAATAAAAATAATTTTGACTCATACAATGTATTGTTGGCTGTTGCTACAAATATACCCGTGTGACTTACGACTGGTTTTGTGGTCCAGGGTCACATATGAGTGACTTAAATGTTTGAATATGCAGAGTTTGAGAACAAATCAATAGATCAGCAGTCTAAGAACCAAGAATAATGTTTGACAATGTAACCAACTAGACACACCCACCTTAACCACTATGACCCTGCCGTCATTGGTGATCTCATCAGTGCGTATGGCGAAATGGCCCATTGGATCTCCTCCTGTAATCCTATAGACAGCGTTCCAATTGGGTGTATGAGGCTGATCCTTGTCTCTGACAGTCAAATTGGCCACGACCACACCCACAGCATTCTCTGGAGCCTCTCCAAGGAACTAAGATGAAGTGATGACACACGTAAATAAAATAAGGCACTCAATTTTTTTTTTTTTTAAACAAATAAATGTTTTTTAAATACATTATGTTGTCAGAATTGGGGCTAATGTATTACAGGGACAATTGACTTGGAAGAACCTGGAGGTCAGTGGCTTGCTCAAGGAACAATGGTGGTGGTTCATACATGGGTTATTAGGAAAAAATTTAACGAGGGTTTTGTTCTTGGACTTGCCAGCTTTTGGGGATGGCTTCAGAGTATCACAATATAGTTCAAGTTAGCATTACACACAGTGTAAGGGCTAAGTTTTATATCTTGTTTGTTAAACACGGCTCTCGAAAGAATATCACACACTAGCTATACCTACAGCCCAAGGTGCAAATGTGCGGCAGGCTGTAGCACACAAGCTCATTACAGCTCAGTAATCTGCAGTTTAAAGGGGTTATGAAGTGTGTCTGCCAGATGCTGTTTACTGTAATGGCATCACCATCCAGCAGAGACTACAGCCAAATACACACTGCAACATGCTCAGTAGAGACCAGTGCTCCAGTGGAGTCTAAGTGTAGCATCCCAAGATACAAGGTACTCATTATCTGCACTGAGGTTACACTGAGGTCAAGCTCCTCGTTGAGTAGCCAGTTACTTGAAAAAGTAGGTAGCTACACTACAAGCTACTAACAAAATCTGTAAACAAACAACTACTTAGCTATTAGAGTAATAGTAGAGTAGTTGGCTACTTGAAAAAAGTAGTTTTCCCACAACAAGCTACTAACAAAAGCTATTATACTAACCATGTTATTCACTATTCTTAAACTAGTTAGCAACAAAATTAGCAACTAAAAGTTACAACTATGCTAACAAGGAATACTAGATAAAAAGGAGTTGGCTAGTTGAAAAGTAGTTTGCTATGCTACAAGCTACTTAGAAAAGATACTGATAAGGACTAATTAGCTATTTTTAAAGTAGTCAGCTACATGAAAGAGTAGTTTGACACTACAAGGTACTATAGCCTAAACTAATAAGTAGTAAGCTACTTGAAAAAGTACACTCCAAACCACTAACAAAAGCTGCCATACTAATATAGACTGTCACTATCTACTTAGTGACATAAGAATAACCAATTAATCTTCATTAAAAGATTATATTAAAAATTAGTTTCACTACAATCGACTAACAGTCAAACCATCCATTCTTAAAGTAATTAGCTTCACCATAAGCTACTAAAAAAAAAAAAAAAAAAAAAACTACACAGATGATGCTTTTTAAGATTTGGATCTACCAAAATAATAATTTTACACCAAATGCAACTACTAAACATCTCAATTTCTATAACAGTTAAAAACCACTTAAAGCTGCAGTCTGTAAGTTTTGCCTCTTTGTCGCCATCTCTGTTTGAAATCTGCAATTTAAGTTATTTGTAGAATTATCATCTTTACGTGGGTTGTGCATCGGCACGGCTCCTTAGCGCGGATGAATCTAATGTTTGTTGTCAGTCACCACATCGGTGTGGATACTGTACTTCGGAATCACAGATTCTACGTCTTGGAAGTATGAACAAAATAAGAATAAGAAATAAGAAAAATGTCATCTGAACAAGTAAGTAACATGTCTGCCACTTTTGAAAAAAAAGCATTACAATAAATTGAGGAAAAAAAGCATTACAATAAATTGCTCTGCCAATGGTGATTAAATCTAACGATCGATTAGCTTGGATCATGTCAAAGCGTGCAAATTATTATTATTGTTATACTTTGTTCTCAAATTGTTAACATTAACATCATCAGCATTGTGTGGCTATGTGTATTTAGTGTGTATTAGTGTTACCTGTAGATTTAAATATCTGTAGCCACTCCGCAGTCCGAAGTCTTTTGCTTTTGACTACGGGTGAATCTCCAGTTGTCACTGATGATTATCATTTGGACCTTTCTGGATTACAATCCACCATCAAAATAATAAATTTAATTATTCCAGCTGCTGTAAGAAAAGGCTATACATGATCCGCTACCAGCAGCATCCTCACATGATATAGCTACTTGCTGGGAATATACTTCTTTATGTAAACAGACGTGACGTAATGACGCAAAGATGAACGACTGCAGCTCGAATTTCCCGCGGAAACCCACCAGTACCACCCGAATTAGAAAATGTTATTACAAGCTTACTGTTTTGAATTGGGCTAAGGTAAGGAGATACAGTGGTATGCGAAAGTTTGGGAACCCCTTATAGAATCTGTGAAAATGTGAATAATTTTAACAAAATAAGAGAGATCATACAAAATGCATGTTATTCTTTATTTAGTACTGTCCTGAGTAAGATATTTTACATAAGAGATGTTTACATAAAGTCCACAAGACAAATAGCTGAATTTATTAAAATGACCCTGTTCAAAAGTTTGGGAACCCTTGGTTCTTAATACTGTGTGTGGTTACCTGGATGATGTACGACGGTTTGTTTGTTGTGTGATGGTTCTTCATGAGTCTCTTGTTTGTCCTGAGCAGTTAAACTGAGCTCTGTTTTTCAGAAAAATCCTCCAGGTCCTGCAGATTCTTCAGTTTCAAGCATCTTTTGCATATTTGAACCCTTTCCAGCAGTGACTGATTTTGAGATCCATCTTTTCACACTGAGGACAACTGAGGGACTCAAACACAACTGTTAAGAAAGGTTCAAACATTCACTGATGCTCCAGAAGGAAACACGATGCATTAATAAATGGGAGGTGAAAACATTTTGAATTTGAAGATCAAGGTAAATTGTACATAATTTGTCTTCCGGGAAAAATGTAGGTATCTTCTGTCGCTTCCGGAGGGCAGTACTAAATGAAAAAAAAATGATATTTCAACAAAAAGAGAAAAATGTGGACATCTTTATCCTGTTCAAAAGTTTTCACCTTAATGTATCGTGTTTCCTTCTGGAACATCAGTGAATGTTCGAACCTTTTTTAATAGTTGTGTTTGAGTCCCTCAGTTGTCCTCAGTGTGAAAAGATGGATCTTAAAATCACACAGTCACTGCTGGAAAGGGTTAAAATATGCAAAAAATCCTTGAAACTGAAGAATCTGTAGGACCTGGAGGATTTTTTCTGAAGAACAGAGCTCAGTTTAACTGCTCAGAATAAACAAGAAACTCATGAACAACCATCACAAAAAAAAAAAAAAAAAGATCATCCAGGTAACCACACACAGTATTAAGAACCAAGGGTTCCCAAACTTTTGAACAGGGTCATTTTAATAAATTCAGCTATTTTTTATCTTGTGGACTTTATGTAAACATCTTTTATGTAAAATAAACTCAGTAAGAACTCAGGACAGTACTAAATAAAGAATAACATGCATTTTGTATGATCTCTCTTATTTTGATAAAATTATTCACATTTTCACAGATTCTGCAAGGGGTTCCCAAACTTTTGCATACCACTGTAGTTTTGAACACTGGCTGGTTATGTACTTGCTCAAAAATTGATTTTGGATCATTTTTAACCCAAAAAAGTTACGGACTGCAGCTTCTTCAGGAACTTTTTTGAACTGTTTAACTGAATTATTCAAATGAAGCAATTGAACATGTTAAGAGAGTAAATTTGATTATTTCTTGACTTTGCTCGATTATATATGTGACTCACTGGTAGCTCATTAAGTGTTCTGAAATTTCAGAAAAATAATGAAATTAATATCAGCGCTACACTAACTTAGCAACTCCCCATCATTGGCAAAGACGCTTGCACATATACTTCAGATACTTTAAATAAAATTTTTAAAAAAGATGGTGGTGGTTTATTTTCATGGTTTATTAGTTTAAATCGTTGAAAGGAGAGAATGATAGAGAGACAGGCACAGAGCGAGTAATATCTACTGGCTGTTGTGATGAAAACATCACAGGGCCGTCCCGTCTCTCCGGCTGCACGCTGTCTGGAATACACAGCTGCATTTACTGATAAGCAGAAAAACACTCTGTTGAGATCAAACAAATATGCTGTGTCCCTTCCAGGATGGGGTGCAAGAGACCAGTAGAGGACAGGACAGTAGACGACATGATTGAGTGACTGATTGATCTGTGCAAAATCAGAGTCCGCTTTCTCGATAGGCTACTGCTTCCGGTTTGATGAAAAAAATCCTCTGGAGACTAGTTCAATAAGAGTTTGAAATTGCATGAATGTGTGTGTACTGACAGAAAAAAAGAGGGAAGGAAAGTGATATTTGTTTATAATTTGTGGATTACTGTGGGGGAAAGGGGGAAATTTGAGAGGGAAGAAATTTAGAGGACAGACAAAGAAAAAAGAGGTAATTCATCCCCCCCCACCCCCATTGGTGCTTTAGTACCAAGGACAACATTTCAGCAAAATTCTCTTCAAATATATGTAAAGAAATAATTCATTAAAAAGTATGACCATCTCATAAGCACCATATTAGATGTGGTAGTTTGATGTTGACAAAATGATCTGTGACAGAAATGAATTAATTAGAAGAATAATGGATTTACATCTTTCATCAATATTAAGTGCATTTCAATTCAAGTCAGGCAAGTGAGTTGGAAGAGCTAAAGATATTCATTACTACTAACACTATTCATATTTAATGACAGGCTTGCCTCTTAAAAAAAAAAAAAAAATCTCACTTCAGTCAAAAGTCTGCATTTGAATTTTTTGTAAACAGCTCTTTCTTGAAACCAATAAATAAATAAAAAACTTAAAATAAATCATATCAAACATAAAAGTTCTTTGGTTTGTTGGGTAATTTTTTTTATTTAAATAAATAAATATATTACAGAAGCCCTAAAACACATTTTGCTCAGTTGTACAGTATTTTAACAGAAATCCTAAATTAGTGTTGATTTCGTTAACGAAAATTAGGTGCAATCAACAACCTTTTTTCCACGACGAAAAAGACAAGACTAAAATGTAGTTCAAAAATAAGTTCAGTGCAAAGGAAGATATTTTCTTTTAAAGACTACAACAAACGGCTGGTAGGGACTACAACAAGCCTCTTCCCGGGATAGTGACATCACTAACCCTAAAATATACATAAACCCTGCCCCCGGGAACACATAACAAAGAGGGCGAGGCCATGTTGGGCTACTTTAGAGAAGAGGAAGAGTTGTTGTAGAGTGTTGTTACCATGCCGTCATTTTACACTGGACTGCTTCACAAATGAGGGTCAGTTTAATGCTGGATTTGCACAAAAAATGAACATGACGGCACATGCTAGTCGATGAGTTGAATCAACTCCACAGCAACTACATAAATTTATCCACTAACCATTCAGAAACATCCAGATGCATTCTATAAGATATCTCATCATCAGTGTCCGACTCTGGTTTGAACAATGTAAGGCTGAACACTGTTACTGACAATCGTAATTTTGGCTTCATGAGATTCTCCAGTTTTGTTGTTGTTGAGTATCTGAAGCACAAGCTGTTAAAGCTCCGCCCTCTTCTGGAAAGGGCATCTGCATTTAAAGGGACACACAAAAATGGCATGTTTTTGCTCACACCCACATAGGGGCAAATTTGACAAGCTATAATAAATGATTTGTGGGGTATTTTGAGCTGAAACTTCACAGACACATTCTGGGGACACCAGAGACTTATATTATATCTTGTAAAAGGGGCATTATAGGACCCCTTTAAAAGGATACATTTTCTGCGGAAGTGCCGTCGATAATCTGAAAACACTGAAAACACCAACAAACAAGTAAGCTGGAGTTCAATGATCTCCATTTAAGATATTCTACTAAAATGAAGGTGTCATTCAGTCAGTCTGTGTTCCTTCACAATCCGTTTGTGCTGTTTGCTGCAACTAAATCTGCGGTCAAACCTTCTCAGTGATGAACTGTAATAAATCCAAACATGGATCTCAACTATTGTTTGCGATTGTAGTTGCTGAATTAATGCAGTTACGATACCTCTGTGTGACAATACAAAGTCTTTTTGTCTTGGAACTATTGGAATTTATTGGAATTTTACTGTTTTAATTTTTGAGAGAAGATTCTTGTTTTGCCAGTTTTCATAATATAGAGAGCGTGTTAATTTATATGATAAACAGCCTATAATATATCAGGAAACTAGATGAGGTAAAATAAACCATGCGTATGAGTTAACATTCTCTTGATTTGTGCTTACAGGTGGAAGTGCTATAATTCTGATGAAATGAAAGAATACATTTCTCAAATTACAACAATCAATTTAACCATTATGCAGCATGACAAAAATGTGACTAGGTTTTCATTGACTGAAACTAGACTAAAATGGCCAGACATTTAGTCGATTAAAACATGACAAAAAAAAAAAAAAAAAAAAAAAAAGACAAGGTTGACTAACTATAATAAATACTAAAAAGTACATTTGACACAGGACTAAGATTAAATGGGGAAAAAAAAGCTGACAAAATTAACACTACCCTAAATCAATGTATTTTTAATATGTTTATTGAATGATTATACATATTCATAATAATGTCGAAAAGATAAAAAATAAATATTGATATACAAAACGCTTAGGATAAATGTAACTTATGTAAAAATTCTGCAATATATATATACTGTATATATATATATAAAACAGTATTAGCATCTGTGGTGAGAGATTTAGAGTGTGTATAAAAATAAAAATAGAGACTAGAGAGAAACAAAAACCTCTACACTGAGCCAAAATGAAAAACATGACTACAGAGACGTGATTTTATGGCATCCTAAGGAAAATAGATCCACACCATCACAGAACATAAACATTAATGCCTCACAAGGACTATAAAGCCTGTGGTATATTTATGCTGTTTCCTGTGGCGATGAACTCTCAGGTCCACTGTCTTCATCGTCTTCTTCTAAACCATCATCATCATCATCATAATTGTCATTTCAGTCATCATGGTGCTTCAAAACAGAGAGTGATCAGTTGTATTTATCTTAAAATGCAGTACTATTGCACTTTACTCTAGAGAACTGCCGGCTCTTTCCATATTCATGCGGTTTTTACATGAATAAAACATACAGCTGTCTTCAAATTGGAAGCGATATATCTGCTAGGTTTACACCCCCTCAAGCAATTTCGCTTAATTAGCTTGCTTACGTTTCTGAGGGTCTACTACAGCAAGATGTATACTGCCTCATGCCTCTGTCAAATGCAAATAATCACAGAACATTTCTACCCTGCTCTGACTCAGTCTGTGTGGATGAACGAGAGAGAGAGAGTGAGATAGGATGGATGAAAAACAAAACAAATTAGTTCTAGCACATAACTCTCGAAAGATGGTGAGTATGTGCCTCGGCGTTCTGCTGTGTCTGTTGCAAACACGCAATTGGAAGAAGTACAAGCCGAACTCCACGGCCCAAACCCATAAAACGCAGATGAAAAGTTGATTCCGATGTTCATATTCTTAGCTTTAAAGCTTTAATGAAACATTTGTCTGCATTTAACTAGCAAAAGATTTCAATGAATTTCAGACACTTACAAGCAAATCAATTTGCTGTCTACGCTCCACCATCAAGCTGTTTGATTGTTTTGCTCTTTCTCTTTCTTCCCAGTGCACTATTTCCAAAAAACAGATTCAGCAAGTCTCTCACAAACCGCTGACTGAATCAACAAACCCTCACAGGTGTCAGGTCGTGCGAGCCTGTCGTAAACCAGTTGTGGGTAATTTTCTCTCGGCTCAGTGATATGTGACACAAGTGTTTGTTATTGGGAGCGAGAGCATGTGCTGAGTGTAGGACTTAATTGCTGGTGTCATCTGGGTTAACTTGCTCTGTTAGGACCTGTCATACGCATCGAGCTAAGACAAGACAACCCAACTGCCGGAGTTGTTCTTCAGCTGCACTGTATAATTACGGACGCTGCAATGGACGAGGATGTGTACACTATAGAGCTCAAGCCTGCTTGGAGGGGGGGAAAAAACTTTCAAAACTTGACAATTTCACAAAGTATCAAGAGTAATCAAGTGGGTGGATGAGCAATGAGTTCATTTGATTTTAGTCTTGCTTTCAATTTCGCTCTGTTTTCCCTTCACTGTTCATTCAGTCAGAGAAAGTGTCTAATGTACGGATGAGAGATTCTTAGTGTGTATTACTTAGGGGAGGTGTCAAGAAAAGATGGATGGAGGTCTGTCCTGCGTCTCTCCCTCCCAACTCTCCATCTCAGTACGGACCGTAAGCGTTGCTAGACCCTATTTTAAATGTGCGATTAACTAAGCTGTCAGCACCCTTAAAAATCTGTGATTGTGTGATCTCTCTTCACGTTTCCTGAAAACAGCAGCTGCGACAGCTCTCTGAAGCTGTTCACTGTGAATCCTCATTAAACAATTTTCAAGTTTGTTATATTAAGTATTATCCTATTCTCTGTAGAAAATAGTTGTCATTCAAACTAGTTCTGAACTTCTTGTACTTAAAGGGATAGTTCACCCAAAAATGAAAATTCTGCCATTGTTTACTCACCCTCAAGTTGTTCCAAACCTGTATGAATTTCTTTCTTCTGGTAAACACAAAAGACACATGGGTAGCAAAACAGTTGATGGACCCCACTGACTTCCATAGTATGGAAAAAAAAAATACTTTGGAAGTCATTGGGGTCCATCAACTGTATGGTTACCGACATTCTTCTAAATATCTTCTTTTGTGTTCAGCAGAAGAAAGCAATGAATAAAGATTTGGAACAACTTGAGGAATAAAGGGATAGTCCACTCAAAAATGAAAATTCTGTCGTTACTCACTCTCATGTCATTCCAAACCCATTTTTGGAAAACAAAAGATCACAAAAGATATTATTAATATTCTGTTAATAATATTATTAATGGATTTTATCCATCCATTGAAAGTTCAGGCATAAAGTACAAAAAGACAATGTAAAAGTAATCCCAACCTTGTTACAGTCACATGGACTTTCTGTTTGTGTTTTCATCTGTCACATGTTCCTTTGTTCTAGTTTCCCGCCACAATCTGTCACCATGGACACTATCTCATTCATGTCAGCTGTTCCTCGTTTGAGTTCAATCATCTGTGTATTTAAGTTCCTGTTTCTGTTGATCATGTTGTCGGGTATTGTTTGATTACGTTTGGATGTTAGTGTGTGTTTCTCCTGTGTTCCTGTATGCTCCTTTGGATTATCTAGTAAAGTTTGACTCTGGATATTACATTCCTCTTCGTGCGTGTGTCTACACACCTGACACTGTAACAAACCTAGGCTCATTGGAAATGAATGAATGAATGAATAATCATTCATTCATTCTCTTTGGAAATGTGTGTGTATGGCGACATTCTGCATATTACATTGCCTCTTGCATGTTTCACAACACTTTCAAAGTGAAATGTCCAGTGAGTGGTGCTAAAGGCGCATTCATTTTTATTCGAAACAGATGAACGTGAATCTGGGAATGTATTATTATGGCTGTTGTATGTAATGCAGCAGTTCAGAAATTAAATGTCCAGTGAAAGGTTAATACTCTATTATGTATATACCACTAAGCCCTACCCTAAACCTAACTGATAGTGTTATCAAAAACAAACGTGAGACAAATACACATTTGCTGAAGCAGCCATGCCATTTCAGCTCGCTTCTACACATCTTTAAGCTCTCTTATCACAACTCATACCCGAACGCTCCAGATCACAAGTGTACCAGGTGAACTACCAAACAAGTTTACTACATTTAAAAAGCCATACATACAGAGCTGGTTATGTGATGAAAATGGTCCCCTTGGAATTATAAGGTTCTATCTGACATTATTGACAAAACTGAGTTATTCACATATTCTTATTCTGTGACAACTTATTTATATTATGTGATGTTTTTTTTAATGTTGTGTACATTTTGGGACTTTTTATTTAGAAAACAAAAAGGTTCTATCTACAAAGTCGACTGGAATGCAAAATCTGTGAAGCTCAATATCTCAAAACTGCTCAGTATGCAGACAGAACCTTATAATTCCAAGGGGACGAAATGTCAAAATGTATTAGTTTACAATCATGTGCTACGGTAAAATTGTTTTGAGGTAATAGTATAGTATTGTGCAAGGAACCACATGAAAATAAATGTTTATTAATCGATAATCTGCCTTTGTAATCCTAATTTCTGTGAAAAGGACTAAAAGTTGTTGGTATTTTACTGCCATTAGTGGTCATTTCAGCTGGAAACTGCAGCAGATTGTATGCATAGCTACATTTTTGGAATCTTTGCAAAAATTTAGGCAGAGGCACATATTTCCAATGAGCCTATGTTCAGTAATCCATATGAATCTAGCGGTTTAATTCAAGTCTTCTGAAGAGACATAATCACTTTTTATGATGAACAAATGTAATTTTATTCACATATGAGCACTGATCAACACACATACATAGTCACCTTTTATTTATAAAGCGCTTTTTACAATGTAGATTGTGTCAAAGCAGCTTTACATTGATAACTGGTACATTATTACATAGAGCACATACGGGAAAACAAAAGCTCAATTGTACTTGCTTGATACATGAAAACAAACCTCATTGGTTCTCATGCATAAAAAAACACCAAAAATGTAGGAATAAAGTAGGGCTGCACGATTTATCGAACAATACGAAAAATAACATTGAACTTAAACGCAATTATCTCTTAAACGTGATGCTTAGTGCGGTTATAAAATCGCAAAGGCTGCGATTATTTTTTATGCGCAGCTTGTGAATGGAGTATGGCTCCAATTGCTAATCCATCTGAAAACACTGTGAGTTTGAGTCACTTATAATGTGCATTTGAAAAAGCAGCACGCATCAAACATCTTTCCAGACATGAGAAGCATTTTTTTCACATCTTGTCCAACAAAAGACAACATTTAATAAGATGTTTTTACTCCAAACTCACTTCATAATGACAGTTGAGCGTCCTTCTGTGAGATGATGTGGCTTCTTACACAGAATAAGGCAGTTGTGTTTATTTGTCATGTTTAATCAAAGTGTTTCAATCCTCTATTTATTCAGCAACAGCGATATGATGTTATCTACTTCTACTGCATATGTAGAGTTTCTGTGCAAGAGCGCCCTCTGGATTTCAGATGGAGAAGCATTTACTACTGATCACAGAGCCGTACAGCTCTGACAAGCTGCGCATAAAATAATCGCAGCCTTTGCCAAATCGCATGCGGTTTATTCGCGATAAATCGTGCAGCCCTAAATAAAAGCCTAAATTAAATCTGTTCATCACATATTGATCATATGTCTTCAAAAGACTTGGATTAAACAGCTCGATTTATATGGATTACTTTTACTTTCGTCTTTATGAATGTTTTGAAGCTTGAAAGACTTTCAGTGCAGGGACAGAAATCTCTCAGGTTTCATTAATATTTTCATTCCTTTCATAAATGAAAGTCTTATGGCTTTGAAATGATGACAGAATTTTTATTTTTGGGTGAGCTATACCTTTAACTAAAGAAACATTCCTCTGAGTCAAGCGAGGGGCGATGGGGTGTGACCCCAAGAAAAACCTTGACCTTGACCATGTGATTCCTTGAGGCTTCCACTGTGGGCATAGGCAATATGCAGTTTCTAAACCTGTCAGCTCATCACATCTCAAATGCACCAACAACAGCGGCCAAACACTCGACATGTGCGGAGAGACCTGTCCACGAGCATCTAGTCCACAAAAACAACATTTGAGAATAATATGACACCAATTAAAATGAACAGCAAGATCGTCTGATGCCAGATGATAGATGTCATACTGATTCACTAAGTATCGTTTGGCCTTCAAATAAATATTACAGGTAGAAAAAATGTGCAAAATAATTCAGAATGCTTCAGCATCAGATGCTGTGGCAGAGGCCTGGGGATATTACTTAATGAGAGAGAGAACGCAAGGGCACCAGAGATGAGCACTGCGAGAGAGCGATAAAAGAGGGATGGCAGATAGCAGGAAATAAATGGAAACAGAGAGAGAGATAGACACCGAAAGCCAGAGAGAAGGACTGAGGGAAGGAGATAAATGGAAGGAGAGAGAGATGAAGGCTGACAGAAACAAACACTGGTAAATGTGGGAAGAGAAGTGTAGAGATACAGAGATAAAGAAAACAGGAAATGGAGGATGTAGGGAAGAAGAAAAAGAGGGAAAAAATGAGTGGATGAGTGGGGATTGAAGCCAGATGCCTGAAGAGGAACTACAGACACCTAAGGGGCAGAGCTGGCATGAGGACAGGAGAGAAAGAGAGAGAGAGAAAGAGAGAGAGAGAGAGAGAGAGAGAGAGAGGGAGAGCACCTGATCTCACATCCCTCTCATTCCCTACACCCTCCATTTCACTCCATCTCTTCCCTCATCACCTCCCAGAATTCATTGCTCTTAGTGAATCTCTCTTTGTTTCACAGCTCCAGTAGGTTTCTCCAGCTGTCAGACAGTATTGTGTGAATTAAATGAGTATCAAGACACTTTTAGAATTCAGAAATCGGGGTAATGAGGAGTGGATGCGTCCAAACAGGCAGACTATAGCTCTGTTCCAAAACTTAATCTTACAAGGCAGCATTCTAACCATCATGGCACCTCATAAGTGACTGATTTGGAACGCTCTACATAAGCAGCAACTATCAGTGCCATACAAAAAAAAAAAAGAGACTGGCTCTCAATTGCAAATGTTTTCTATATAATTTGATGTTTGAGAATTTGAGAATGACACTCTAATATGCATAAAAATGGTGATAGTCAAAATACTACAGGCAAAAACATTGTTTTTTATTATTATCTATATTTGAAGGTTTTTACAGAGGGGTTTATTCATATATAATTTGCCTATTTTTATACAACATTTTATTCCTAAAAACATGGTGAAAATGTTTTTTTTGTTTTTTTTCCCCCCAGCTGTTGACAGTATTTTTTGCTTTATGCATAAAAACAGATATTCAAAATCCCCTCTGTAAAAACCCTTGACTCTAATATGTCAACAAAATTAAACAAGAATTTTGAACCTGGCTTTGTTCAATGATCAGATTTCTGTTCTGGAAATGTATGCAAATTAGTGCATATTTAATTAGACAATGTATCTGCATATTTAACCATAACATTTCAGAAAACTTAAAATGTAAAAAATGTTTGCAATTATTAATGTAATCAACTGGTGTATGGTGATATCTATATTAGTTAAGGGGGACCTATAATGCCCCTTTTACAAGATGTAATATAAGTCTCTGGGGTCCCCAGAATGTGTCTGTGAAGTTTCAGCTCAAAATACCCCACAAATCATTTATTATAGCTTGTCAAATTTGCCCCTATTTGGGTGTGAGAAAAAACATGCTGTTTTTGTGTGTGTCCCTTTAAATGCAAATGAGCTGCTGCTCCCGGCCCCCTTTTAAGAAGAGGGCTGAGCTTTAACAGCTTGTGCTTCATATACTCAACAACAACAAAGCTGGAGAATCTCACGCAGCCAAAATGTCGATTGTCAGCAACGGTATTCAGCCTTACATTGTTCAAACCAGAGAGAGATTTAGGAAGATGTTACAACTTTTAGAATGCATCTGGGCATTTCTGAATGGTTAGTGGATAAATTTGTGTAGTTGCTGTGGAGTTGATTCAACTTGTCGACTAGCATATGACCCTTGTTTGTGAAGCAGTAAAATGACGGCATGGTAACAACACTCTTCTGCAACAACTCTTCTTCTCTAAAGCAGCCCAACATGGCCTCACCCCCTTTGTTGTGTGTTCCCAGGGGCAGGGTCTCTGTAAATTTTGGGGTTTGTAATGTCACTACCCCGGGAAGAAGCTCGTTGTAGTTCCTACCAGCCTGTAGTAGTCCTTAAACAGAGAATTCTTTAAAAGAAAATATCTCCCTTTGCATTGAACTTTGAGTGTCATAACTTTGCAGATGTTGTTTATGCTCAAAGAGCAACATTACACACTAACTAAAGTGAAATCATAAAGTTTTTTACCCTATTCACCTGTAACATTTATTTATAATCATAATTTTTAATTCCATACTTCTGGAAGAATCTTTGTGTATGTAGTACATATATGATGTGCTATATAGGCACCTCACTAAGTTTTGGAACACATTATATGGTATGTAAATGCTCTCTGTTAAGTTATGTTGTAAGATACTCACCATTTTAGCATCCAGCTCTGGAGGGTTGTCGTTGATGTCAGTAATGCTAATGAGGGCCGTGGCGGTGTTGGACAGGCCGAAGTTCAGGCTGCCCTCCATATCAGTGGCCTGCACTATGACAGTGTACTGAGACACTTTCTGAAACAACACAGAAAATGTCCATTTCAATCAACTGAAGAGACACATACCACATGTAAATGAGGACTTCAGATCCAAAGATTATATGTATTTTTAGCGTTAAAACAATAAAGTAAAAAAATCTAGTTTATGATGTTTATTCATGAACAAGTTTTTTTCTTTCCTTTTTTACTGAGAACAGTAAAACATATATATTATTAATAAGGGAATAAATAAAGGATACATCTTGATAATTACATTTACAATTAAAAGGCATTTATTACAAGGCTCTCTATAATATGCGATTCTGACTGGTCAATCGCAGCAATTATTCACTGTTGTCCATGGCAATGCTGTATCATGATTCATACAAATACAACTGGCGCCATCTTGCTTTCATTTATTGATTGCATTGGAAAAAACTTCAGTTCAGTATTAATATTACTGTAATATTGTTGCACCCTGTCAGGGTTTATTTTGTTACTGATTGCACATTATCTCTTATATAACACTTAATAAACAAAAGGCAAGTTACAGCAGTGTATATTCTCCAAATATTCCCGCATCTGCATAATATATCGCAACTGCACGGGGATGTTCAGAGAAATGAAAACAATTATGCTAATATGTTATCTAGAATTATTCACAATATTTTGTGCCCACAGTAACATTATTGTGGTTATTAATTGCCGAGATAAACAGTATTATCGAATGCCGGCACATGTCTACTTCAATGGCATGTGTTTTTTTCCCCCCTTAGGCTACATTTTTCTCCTCATGGCATGGCGGGCCAAATCAAAGGTCATCACGGACCAACTTTGGCCCACAGACCCTGGTTTGGGCATCTCTGGTCTATAAGTTTGGCATCTAAGTCTGTACAAAGCCATCTTACAAAGACTTTGAGACTGTGTATATTTGGGGAATGGCAGCCCTTTGTGTTTGTCTGGGGATACGTCTGTCTGTCAGGCTTTTCTGTTAATTAGGACAAGAGGCTACTGTGAGCTTTGTTCTGCTTTGATACTTTGTCACTCACTATTTATGGAAAGACACACACCCACACGCATATACACAAAGATAATCAGTGCGCAAAAACAACTCTTCATCAACGGACATGAACCACCCTATTTGTAACTACGGATGAAAAGCAGGGGTTGCGAGGGCAACAGATGGATAGAAACATGTGCGCACACACACATCGAAGTGTTTATTGTTGCATGGCCAACATTCCTTTGGGCACAGATCTGAAACTGTGCCCCTGTCCATGCTCGGGTGAATCTGACTCCAGTTAGTCCACACTGAGAGGAGACAGAGAGCTGAGCCTGAGCCAAAGCCTCGCCTCTGCCTCTTTCAGCTCCAGCCGTATTAATCCGGTTGGCCGAAAGCCTTCTGTTGCTGCAGACAGGAAGTAGGGGGAGTCAAGGACAAGTCAGTGTTCCACTGAGACAGGTCTGGGTGTCTTGGAGGGAGGTGGATGACTGCTGCTATAAAGCAATGAATACCCTCACAAGACCTTGCTGAAGATCTTGATGGCTTCCTTTTGTTTTAGGAGATGACTGACCATGGGAAGTAAATTTGATCACAACTAAACATTGAGGGGAAATGCCCTCTCTGACTTTATGGCATAGTACTGCCTACATAGGCAGCATAATTACACTGTACCTGAATAAGCTGGGAAAACTCAAAAAAATTAAGGCAATCAGTTGAAAATTTTTAAGTTAAGAAATTCAAAGTTTAAGTAAGCAGAACTGGCAGATTTTTTATTTTGTACTACTTTTTAATGAAGATTACATCTTAATCGTTCTTCACTTGACATGTTTGAGTACACTTGTACATTTAACTTAAAATTATCATGTAACCCCATTGTAAACATTTTTATTATTGTAAAATTAGCTAGTTATAACAATGGATTCAGAAAATGCTAACTTGCTAATTTGCTAACATGTTAACAATAGCACGGTTTAGCACTTGCTGAATGAGTACAGCAATATAAAGCATTTAACATTCTTGCTCTCAAACCAAGCCACATGCACCACTTGTCACTCTCCAAAAACGCACATTAACAGAAACTTTTCTAAATTAGCATAACAAAACATTAATCACTAAATCTCTCTTACCATTAATCTTGCACACACACACACACACACACAAAAAAACAAACAAACAAAAAAACATATGACACTTAATTTTAACATTTACTCTCCCTTTTGAATGCCATGGGCAAAGCATGCTGGGAAATAGAAATCCCAGCCCAGTTCAGTTAAACTTAAGTTTGTCTAAATTAAAAGAAATAAGTTAATAAAACTCAAAACAATGAAACAGTTCAGTTTACTTAAAATATATCAGTTCTGTGAACTTGGAAAAAAAAAGAAAGTGCTAAATACTCATAAAAGTTAATGTGACTAAACTAATGTTTAAGTTTGTTTATGTTTAAGTTTGTCCTACTCAAACAAATTCATTATTTTGAGTGTTAGGGTTAACAGTGACACCCAAGATAGCATGTAGTAATCGGCATCGCCGTGTGTTAACCGGGCCGATTGTGGCCTGTAGATTGCTCTGCCACATGTATATTTGTTACAGCTGTAAAGCACATATCCCACAATCCTCTGCATTTGATGTGGCTGTTGGTGGAAGCTTAAAAGTTCACCCAAAAATGATTTTTTTTTTTTTTAATAAGTACTCACCCTCATGTCGTTCCACACCCATTAAACCTTTGTTCATCCTCGGAATACAAATTAAGATATTTTTGATGAAATCCGAGAATTTTTTTTATCCCCCATAGAAAGCAACATAATTATTAAGTCCAGAAAAGTAAAAAGACATTGTTAAATTAGTCAAAGTGATGGTAGTTTAATGTTATGAAGCGATGAAAATACTTTTTGTGTGCAAAAACAAAACAAAAATAGCGACTTTTTTCAACAAATTTGTCTCTCCTGTCATTCTCCTTGCTGTTTACGTTAAGCGCTTCCAGGTTCTACGTCAAAATGCTGGCTGACCTGAACAACATGGGAGTGAGTACATGTGAGTACTTAATGACAGAACTTTCATTTTTGGGTGAACTAACCCTTTAATTAATAAATATCCATGTTCTGAGACCATTTCTTCTAGGAAATATTTAATGTAGTCAATAAATATTCATTTGGTTATCTCTAATGCTCAACTGAATTTGTTCTAGCTCATTTGACATGACCTTATGATGCCTGGAAGCCTGTCTGAAACCAGATTCCACAGTGGGAAACTTTATACAAAAACATTATAATTACTCACTGACTGGACAGGTTTATACTAAATCTTTCAATCAATCGTTCTGTCTATCCATTCATTTTTCTCTCTCCCTCAGGTAGTTGTATTTAAGAGGCATGTCAGAGACTCCTCAGAGCAGTGCTCCCAGTTTTAAAGCACTTAAAGAACTGCAGAGTACCGCGGACACACACTGAGAGTCATTAAAACCTGCGTCTTCTTGTTAATATTGCCCAGTTCGGCTCTATTAATGAGAACTCAATAGCAGCTGACCTTTATTAACACCATAATGAAATATCAATACTGTCTCCTCTGGTTATGCTCTGCAGAGAACAAGAGAAACAAATCAGTGTGTAATTAATCTCGCACACATTTCATACAGTGCCGGGGATGGGAACGTGACACCAAGAGACGAGCTTAAACACATTTCCAGTCCTGAAGAGAATGTAAAGCGATTACACCACAGGACTGGCAGAATCTTGGTGATGTGAGAGCAGATCCACCGAGAGACGAGTTTCATCCATACAGACTCTAGAGTCAACTGTTATGAGGAGCATTTCACAGCCCAACGGGCCCTGACCTCACTTCTCCCCGACACCTCACCCGCTCCATTGGGAGAGAAGGAAAGAGGAGAGGTGATAAGGGGAAGGTGAGGAAGAAAGCAGCGTTGGACGAGATAATAGTGGAGAGAGTGCAACCAGAAGTTATGATTCTCCTCGTCTCACTCATACAGGAAGCTTTGAATCATCTGGGAATGACTCGGACACACACACAGACACACGCACTTCACACCGATCGATTTCCTAATCAGGCGCGGCAGAGTGGACACGTTCTAACCCAGACCTGACACAACTAGGCAAGCGCACACACACGCGCACACAGACCACATGGCCTCTGGCAGAGACAAGAGATAGGTAATGAAAAGCAACAGCCTGGACAATCTGGCTCGAACAGATTCACAGAGCTGCAGAGACAGACATGCAGGGCTTTTAACACACACACACATACACACACAAACAAAAGATACAGCACTGCCACTGCAGAACCTTTAAGAACTTTGATTTTATGTGATTCAAATTCCTGACCAAACACTGTTATATATCATGACATATGACAAATGAAAAGAACATTTATGCTACATTAAGTTGAATAGCACCATGGGATTTAAAGGCATAGTTCACATATAACGTAAAATTCCATCATCATTTACTCATCCTCATGTCTTTTGAAATTGTATGACTTTCTTTCTATTGTGAACACAAAAGGAGATAACAGATTGTCCAAGCTGCTCTTTTCTAGTGGTTGACCTATATAGATTTTTAAGTGTCAAAATATTGGCCAAACAGAAAAATTTACTGGCTAATGCCAATAATTAAAAATGCCAAATTAACGGCAGATATATTGGTCTCTTTTCCAAGCAATTTACTTAAATTTCAGTCTATTCCTCACACAAAGCTATCATATGACTTGGAATTACCAAAACTGTTGTGATTATAAATCAATATGACCATAATAACAATAATAATAATAATTATTATTATTATTAAATAAAAAAATATTAAACAAAATAAGCTGTTGTAATAGTGCACTATTTTAAAAATAAAAATAATAATTGTATTTCACAGTACAACGGTAAAATTACAATACCAATGGCTGTCATACACTGTTCATTTTCAAACATTAAACCATCGAATGCTTTTTGTCCTTTTGGAGCTTGACAGTTCAACCTTCATTGTATAGAAGAGAGGAGCATGAACATTCTTCCAAACTTTTCCTTTTGTGATCTACAGAGGAAAATAAGCCATAAGGGTTTGGAATGGCATGAGGGTGAATGAATGACTCATTTTTAACTTCTATCTGCAGAATTATATCTTTCCTAAACCCATTAAAACACACAACCAATTCCATTTAATTCCTGTATGATATTATATATTCATGCTATTAAAGAGAAAAGAGAAGAAATAAAATGACAGAAATGGGAAAGGCTGGTTGTAAAGTGCATAAAATGGACGTATTTGCCATGAGGGGCATAAGACACGATGACAGTTGCAGTAAAAGGCATGCAGTGCAAAAAGACGGGGAGAGGGGCTGCTTGTTAGCTGCTGTAATCAGACAGGTGATGGCGAGCAGGTTAAGAGGTGTGTAGAGGTGATGGGGTCTCGATGTGAGAGGGTAATTGGTATTCAGACCTGATCAGATGTGTGTGACATTAAAGTGAATGTGAACTCCCACCATTGCAAGCAACTGCACTAGGCTTCTTCAACCCACTAATTACTGCATAAATATTCTAATTAGACTACAGGTACTGATGGAGGAAGATTGCGCTCCTGATGAGAAAATGTGTACGTGAAGGAGACAGATGGAAATGCAGAGAGGTAAATGTTAGGATGGCTATGTGTGTGTGTGTGTGTGTAGATAGCTGCCCATCTCCCATGTGCCACCTGTTGTGTACAACATTGAAATAGGGGAGCATATTCATGTGTGGTTTTACATGAATACGCTCCCCTATTTATATCTAAACACTAAGTGGACATACAAACAGCAATGCCTCTTTAATGCATCTTTTCTAAATAAAAGTAGTACATTCATAAAAAAAATAGAGATCTTTCTGGTGCAAAACTTTTGAATGGTAGTGTACAGTGTACACTGTAAAATCCAACAGTTGTTCTAACTAACACTTTTTAGTTAACTTTACTTAATGTCTTATCTTAATTGTAAAATCCAGAACTCTGTATTATTCACATACACATACTATACCTTGTTTACTCAGAAAATCCAGATTAACTGATTGGTTTAAGTGCGGGGCGGGGCAATTCTTAAAAGATTTCCTCCAGTTCTGCAGTTATCTTTCTCTAGTTGCATTTAATAATTTTCCAAAGTCATCTCAAAAGTTGAATTGTCAATACAACTGAAACATTTGAGAGAACATCACATAACACATGACTTCATAAATTGATGTTGATTTTCTTCAAATGTTTTTGTTTGAACTCACCATTATGGTGACTGGTGTTACATTTGGTTGGGCACATGGAACTTCATCTATATTATTGTAATTCTCTTCCTATTGTTGTAATAATGCAACAAGAAATCACAGTTATTTGGTTTCAAAGGAAGGGGAAGTAATAAATAGGTTGCTTTTAAATCTAAATAGGTTGCTTTCTGACTAAATCATTAACTAGTCTTTAATCTTTTAAATTTTTATTGTTAACACATATCAAACACCTTGTGAAACTTTTAATTGGGTTGATATAATCCCTCTATATACAAAGTCAAGAGTAAATCTAAAGTAAATGATCAAGTACTCTCTACAGTTCTTTTTTAGTTACTATAACTCTAGTGTAAGTGAACTATACAAAGCATTTGCCAGTACAACATACTATTCCTATTTCACTTTAATTCAATTGGTTTCCATGTTTTTTTTTTTGTTTTTTTAAGTAAGTGTAACTAATTCGATTTTACAGCGTAGCCTATGTATAATTCGCACAAATACTAAATGCTATCATCATTTACTCAGGCCCTTTTGGTATTACTCAACCCCATGCATGTTGTTCTAAGCCTGTAGTAATATTTGTGTGTGTGTGTGTGTGTGTGAATTCTGTACATTTTGTCCAACAACATCATCTTTTGTGTTTCATGGAAGAAAAAGTTTGGAACGACATGAGGGTGAGTAAATATTGACAGCATTTTCATGTTTGGGTGAACTATTCCTTTCAGTGTCGTCCAACAACGTCTTCACTGACAGAGAATGTGATGTTGAAAATCTTCCAAATGTTCCATTTGCGATGTGGCTTTGTAAACACATAAGTCTGTCCTAGTTCTAATTGGAGAGCACAGGTGGAAGAGAGTGCAATCACTGCATTAGATTAATGAGGGTCGCTCTCTGGTCCTGAGAGGAGGACAGATTACCTGCCTGCAGTAGGCACCACGACCCACATTCATGCTCCTGTAGAGACCTTCTCAGCCAGCCTGTCTTAGTCATTGGATTAGCAAGAGTTACTGCTCCAGGTATAGACTCATGATAACTTGTCAGAGAGAAAATAGCAAATCTTGAGATGACAGCAAACGTCATCTAACCTGATGGCATTAAGGGTAGAGAACTTTATGCACCAAGTGAAACAAGATGCCAAAGGAATGATGATGACGGCTGTAATTGAACTGTAGTGCCAAAAACCCCTAAAGCATGGAAAAAAAATCACAGCAATGACTGCAAAGTAGCTTATTTTAATAAAACACCACCAACAGTGATGTGATAAAAGCCACTAATGTTCAATGGGTAATTTAATAATAATACAACTGTTTTAATTGTTTCAATTGCTATTATTATTATTATTATTAAAAGTATTAATTATAAATGAGTAATAGACAAATAGTTCCTGAGCTCAAGTGTGATTGAATAATAATAATAATTTTAAAAAATCATATTATTATTGTTGCTGTTATTATTACTATTATAAAATAAAAGTATTTATAAAACAAATAGTTCTGGCAGTAAAGTGTAATTAATAATAACCAAACTTATGATGATGATGATGATGATGATACTACTACTACTAATAATAATAATTCCTATTATTTTTATTATTTTTGTTATTATTATAAAATAAAAGTATTTATATAACAAATAGTTCTGTCACTAAAGTGTTACTGATAATAGCTACACTTGAATAATAATATCATAAATCATCATCATAATCATTATCAGGGCTGGGCGGTGTGACGATATACAGTTGCAAGAAAAAGTATGTGAACCACTTGCAGAATCTGTGAAAATGTGAATAATTTTAACAAAATAAAGGAGATAATACAAAATGCATGTTATTTTTTATTTTACATAAAAGATGTTTACATATAATCCACAAGACAAAAAAATAGCTGAATTTATTAAAATAACCCCATTCATAAGTATGTGAATCACTGATTCTTAATACTGTGTGTGGTTACCTGGATGATCTACGACGGTTTGTTTGTTGTGTGATGGTTGTTCATGAGTCTCTTGTTTGTTCTGAACAGTTAAACTGAGCTCTGTTCTCCAGGTCCTGCAGATTCTTCCATTTTCCACCATCTTTAAACAAAATAAAAAAAAATTGGACATCTTCATCCTGTTCAAAAGTCCCCCAAAAGTCCCCCATTGGAGCATCAGTGAATTTTTTTAGTGAACCTTTTTTAATAGTTGTGTTTGAGTCAATTGTCCTCAGTGTGAAAAGATGGATCTCAGAATCAATCAGTCACTGCTGGAAAGGGTTCAAATATGCAAAAGATGGTAGAAAACTGAAGAATCTGCAGGACCTGGAGATTTTTTCTGAAGAACAGAGCTCAGTTTAACTGCTCAGAATAAACAAGAGACTCATGAAGAACCATCACACAACAAACAAACCGTCGTAGATCATCCAGGTAACCACACACAGTATTAAGAATCAGTGGTTCACATACTTATGAACGGGGTTATTTTAATAAATTCAGCAATATTTTTGTCTTGTGGATTATATGTAAACATCTTTTATGTAAAATATCTTACTTAGGACAGTACTAAATAAGAAATAACATGCATTTTGTATTATCTCCTTTATTTTGTTAAAATTATTCACATTTTCACAGATTCTGCAAGTGGTTCACATACTTTTTCTTGCAACTGTATGTCGTTACCACGGTATAAAATTCATTTTTTTTGTTATATTGTATTTGTCCTATTGTTTGTAATTTGCTTCTTTTTTATTTTTAATAACAGAAATGAGATGAGATAAAATAACAAAATAACAATATTGTGATATATTTCGTTATCGTAAAATAAAATTTCTCATATCATAAAATAAGAGTTTGGTCATATCGCCCACCCCTAATCATTATCATCAGTTATAGGTGACAAACAGCACTATTTGTTGTATAATTAATACTTCTGAGAAAGTGGTTACCAGTTACTACAACTAGAAATGTTTGAATATTTTAATATTATGCTAATGAGAATGGGACTAGAATTTGTGACGAGAAGGAAGGGATCACGTAGGATGGAGAGATAAAGGGGAAGTTGAAAGACTTCCCCGCAGGTCCGCTTAAGCATTCTGGGATAAATTGAATGGACCTCTGAATGACCCTGCTCATTAGTGGAGCAGAGGGAGGTTAAGGAGGAGCACACTACTGTGTGTGTGCTTGTGTTTGTTAGAGAGAGTGTGTGTGTGTTCAAGAAAGAAGGATCGGTAGAGCGATAGAGAGAGGGATTAATGAAGAGGTTAAAGTGGGGAACACGTCTGGTGGGAAGGGTCAGGCTCTGAGACTCAGATGAGTTATGGGAAAGCTGTTCCCATGACCCACAGAGTTCATTTGTGTGGGTATGTGAGTGTATGCATGTATTGAAAATGAAGTCAACTGCATTCTAAAGAAGACTCCGGTGATTAGCTGAATTAATTTTAGGTGGGGCTGGAAATAATAAGTATAACAAGACTCAAGAGCATGTACATAACTCTGTTGTACAACAGAGGACAAGCTAGAAAATCCCAGAAATGAAACAGGCTGAATACCAGTTTGCATACAGAGTGTGAAAAATACACACAATCCAGGAAATCAAGCAAATACATTTAATCCAGTGTGAAATAATGCCAGGTGCCAAGATACATTTTGTGGATCATAAAAGTTTTTTGTCATAGCATTGTCTTGAATCATGTCATTCCAAACCTGTATGATTTTGAGGAACTGATGAAAAATATAATATTAAAGTCAGTGGGGTCCAAAACAATATTAGACCAGTGGTTTTCAACCTTTTTGGCTCAAAGGCCCCCATTGTCCAACACAATATTCAAAGGACACTAAGATATTTCTGGTATTTTGGCTGTAATTATGAAAAAGCTGACTGTTTTAAAACATTTTTTATTGAAATGTTGAACTATATAATGTGTTAATGTGTTCCTCCATAGACGGCTACACGACAACCACTTTGACAGAAAGCTCTCAGATTTCATTAGAAATATCTTCATTTGTGTTCCGAAGATGAGCAAAACTCTTATGGATTTGGAACAACATGAAGGTGAGTAATTAAAGGGTTAGTTCACCCAAAAATGAAAATTATGTCATTAGTTACTCACCCTCATGTAGTTCCACACATGTAAGACCTTCGTTCATCTTCGGAACACAAATTAAGATATTTTTGATAAAATCCGAAGCTCAGTGAGGCTTCCGTTGGCTGCAAGATAATTAACACTTTCAGATGCATGGAAAGCTACTAAAGACATATTTAAAACAGTTCATGTGACTACAGTGGTTCAACCTTAATGTTATGAAGCAACGAGAATACTTTTTGCGCACCAAAAAAATAAAATAATGACTTTATTCAACAATATCTAGTGATGGGCGATTTCAAAACACTGCTTCATGAAGCTTCGAAGCTTTATGAATCTTTTGTTTTGAATCAGTGGTTTGGAGCATGTATCAAACTGCCAAAATCACATGATTTCAGTAAACGAGGCTTCGTTACCTCATTACCTCATAAGTGTTGCTTCATTCACGTGACATTGGCAGTTTGATACACGACAACCACTTTGAACCACTGATTCGAAACACTGATTTTTTTTTTTTTTTTTTGCCGCACAAAAAGTATTCTCGTTGCTTCATAACATTAAGGTTGAACCACTGTAGTCACATGAACTGTTTTAAATATGTCTTTAGTAGCTTTCTGGGCATTTGAAAGTGTTAATTATCTTGCTGTCAATGGTGGCCTCACTGAGCCATCGGACTTTATCAAAAATATCTTAATAATTTGTGTTCCGAAGATGAACAAAGATCTTATGGGTGTGGAACGACATGACGGTGAGTAATTAATGACAGAATTTTCATTTTTGGGTGAACTAATTTTTGGGCTTGACAGTACCATCGTTGACAATTAAACGCCTTAATATAAATAAAAAAGTATGATACTACTTACCATCTTCTGCACCACTGTTAAAGAGAACTGAATGATGTAATTTCTGGTAAACACATTATATGGGTGGAGTCTAAATTATTATAGGTGGAGAATGTTTGGTATGACGGGGTTAAGTTCAGACTAAGAGACATAACTTTTTTTTATTATAAAATATCTTGCTTCTTTTTTAAAAAAAATGTTTTTCACAAGAAAGTAACACAAATAAATACAATATTGTCAAAAATTATAGACACTGCAATTTTCGTTTTAAGTACAAATTCAGTGAAGTGCCTCAGGGACATGACAAAATACTTAGAGCAAGATAGACAACATTTTTTTTTTATGATAAAAATTATTTAAATGCAGTAATTATTTTATGGATATACCAAAGTATTGTGAAAAGCTTTTGGTGAACCACCACTTTAAAAAGTCTGGGAGACTGAAATATTACCGAATCCCAGGAATTAGCCAGCTAAATTTCTGAGAATGTTTCTTGTTAGCTGGTTTAGAACTATATGGTCAAACATCACTTTATTAAAAATATCTTTTTATTTGTTTTGAGTAAACTATCCCTTTAAAGTGGCCCTTCCTACTCTGCAACATTTACGCAACAGTAAAACCACTTGATTTTTCATAACGCATGGGTTTGTGTGTGATATTAGCCCAAAAACCATGCAAAAAGTCTTTTTGCAGTCATTTCAAAGTACCTTTTTTTGAAATATGCTAATATACATTGATTTGAAATACACTGATTCTTACCCAGCATACATAGCACAGTATGTGAACTGAAATATCAGCCACGATACTGTATTTGCAGCATTTTCAGCATCCTAGTCATTGAAGCTGTAGCTGTTGTCCTGCTCTGATGGGGTGTTCTGGGAGGACAGATAGCTGCTCTTCAACGTGAAAAGGTCACAGACAGCTCAAAGGACAGGCTGATCATTAAGTTGATTCTAAAAGCACTGTTTGCTATAGTGCAAGAGTGTCTCTTCAAAATGTTGTTCACAGGAGACTAGGGACCATCCACACCAAGTATGCTCAGACACATCATAGCTGAGAACTAATTATGTCAGAACGCTAGGGGAGACAAAAAAACATTCTTGGAATGGCCAGGAAAACATTCTTGGAATGGCAAGGTGTATGTAAGCACGCACACTCGTACACTTAAATCCATTAAGGTGAGAATGCCAAAGCCAATACACACTAATCAACAGTTCTTTGAAAGACAAATAAAACAGTAGCAGGTTCTTGGAAGAATCTTGCTTTTACATATACATCAAAACCAGAGACGGGACAAACCTCTCTGTCGATGCCCGCAGCGATGGTGCTGATCTCTCCTGTGGCTCCGTTAATAGTAAACATGTTAGGAATGGGGATGTGTGGCGTCTGGCTCAGGATGCGATAGTGCACCAGCCCGTTCGCCGTAGTGCTGTCGTCGGCGTCAAAGGCCGTTACCTGCATTACAGAAGTGCCTGCAGAGGAAGAGAGGTAAACAAGCATGAATCAAAACACTAACGCATGCATAATCGCTCAGTTTCTGTCACAAAGCAGCTGCGCTTGTTTGTCCGAGTCGCTATGAACAAACACGCTCAAGCGGTGGCTATTTGATCAGTGATTCAAAATTTGTGTGCTGCTCCCGCTGTCAGAGCAATATCCTAACGTCACATCTGATCCTGCGGTCTTTCTCACCTAAGCTGTCATCTTCATCATCCCTGATTCTGCTCTCCATACAAAATCTGCTCAGTAATGAGGGTCCGTCTGCCTCTCTCACCTCCATTACATTCGTTATCACTCAGCCCTGCAGTAGCTGTGCGGGCAGTGTTATATTTAAAACCAAATTACTGATAAAAATGTTCCTTAAAATTTTTGTTATTATTTGAAGTTTCTAAAAGATTTTTTAAGGGTTTGTATTTTTGTCAACATTAATGATGATAAGACAATCAAGACTGTTATGGACTATGGATTATGGACAACTAAACAAAAATTTGATAAAAAAATTATGTAGTTTAAAAAAAATGGTAATAAAATATGACAAGATCTTAATCATGTCAGATATAAAAAAATTTTTTTTTACAACACAACTCACTACACATAATATCATGTTTTTTGTTCATATTTGTATCTACATTTTCTTCCTAAAAAATATGATTAAAAAATTATGAGCTCATTCAAATTACTAGTAATAATACTAATAATACATCTATATTTACTATATATAGTACTGCATAGTACAACTTATATTTTATATATGTATTTAAATATTAAATACTCAATATTTAATTATAATTTTAAAAACAAAAAATATTTATTGTAAATTATATTAATTATAAATTAATAAATTAATAAGTATATGATAATGTTTATATATATATATATATATATATATATATATATATATATATATATATATATATATTTACTTACTTACTATGTGAACTTGAAATAAGTTATGTGAAAATATGTATTTCATATTGTGAATGTTTTTTTTACAACACAACACACTACACATAATATGTTTTTTGTTCATACTCATTCAAATTACTAGTAATAATACTAATAATATATTTATATTTACTATTATAGTACTGCATAGTACAACTTACATTATATATATGTATTTAAATATTAAATACTTAATATTTAAGTACAGTTATAATTTAAAAATTATTTTAATATTATTTTATTTATTATAAAGTATACTTTTAATTAATGAATTATATGATAATGTTTAAATACTATAAATAATATATATATATATATACACACACACACACACACTAGGTGAACTTGAAATAAGTTATGTGAAAATATGTATTTCATGCTGTAAATATGTTGTTGTTTACATATAACACAACACACTACACATAATATCATGATGTTTTTTGTTCATATTTGTGTCTAAATTAAAAAAAAGTTCATAAATTTTGTTTTGACACACATTTTCATTACTTTGGGCATCATCATCAAAAGCCTCTTCTCTTGCGTCTATTTGTTCTAAGTCTATGTTTAAAAACAGCAATCAACAGTGTGAAATGTGTTTGCGCGACTGTGAGGCGTCAGGTGCCAGATGATGCGGGTGGGGGTCCGTATGGCCTTTAGTCCCCAAAACATGTTTATCGATTTCTGAGAGCTTGTCTCACACCAACTTAAATGTGAGCGAGCAATTAGGGGCCTCCAAATAGAGAAACAGAGGATAAACCTCGTTGCGACGTGGGCAAAATGTCACCCTGTCATTCCGTGTTAATGTCATTCTGTCGCACCTGTGTTCCAGTCACTTCTGTCGTTTAATATTAATGGCCACGGCGACCCAGAGAGCCGGTCTGAGGGGGGCGGCCGCACGTTTAGCCACGTGCAAGACCTCATGCGTTCACAGGTTTCTCCGGCCCAGCTGTAATTGTGTGGAGATAGTGCCATCATTTTGTGACAACACACCTACGAGGGGATAATTGTGGCTGAGAGTTCTATTTCAAAGTTCATTAAGTTTCAGAGCAGAATCTGTCACTACGCCCCATGAGAAAGAGGAAAAGGAAGAAATGAGCGAAGGGAGAAGAAAAACAATTAAGCCCTCTTCTGATAGGGCTACATCAATTTTTGAACAACCAGAGAGCAAGCGAGCACATGCGGAGGGATGAAGAAGACAAAAGAGTTGCATGTCAACTCTGTCGCCTTCAATTTTCAATGAGTGCCATTCTGTAACGGGATTAAATGCTCTTTATGTGTAAAAGTGAGAGAGATGACCATGCAGGAAACAGTTAACCCCTGGGCCTTTTCAATTGCTTTTTAATTTGAAAACTAATTCAATGCTGTAATTGCTTTTCGACTTAAACCACTGAAGCTCAAAATTCCTCCTTTCATTAGACGCATTCTAGTCGGGAGCCTCTCTCTTTCACAGGTATATAAGAAATTGGGGAGTCATTAGTTTTAACAAGTTTAACATAACCAGCCTGAGAATGGAAACCAACCCTCGCAGCGCCGGCTGGGTTAAAAGCAACTTATCTTTTCCTATCTTTTCCCATTTCAAGGCTGTCTGATGCAAAAATAAGTATTCTTTTCGAACCCGAACACACAAAATCCATCTCTCGCCTCCACTCTTTCGCAATTTTCAATTGCTTATGGTACGGCTACATCACAACGTGCTTACATTGAAAATACGACATAAAAGCTCTCTATACATGGCTGTCCATCCGAGACAAGCTGCTAGCCAGACTAAACCAGTTCTCCAAGCTGTTATCACTCCGTTTTCCACTGCAGATTACACTCAGCACTGTCTCACACCACCCTCACGATGAGGCTTTCAAAGCAAATCTGTTTTGTCAGGGCCGTAGCCATATGGAGTCCTTTGAGGACTATGAAGAGGCAAATGACTTTTCCTGCAAAAAAGAGCCAGAGGCAGACGCCTACTTTAAGTCCATTAAACTGATTGAAACATTCCTCTCTCCTCTCAGCGCTTGCTTTTCCTCTCTCTTCTCCTCTCTCGTGCGCGGACGTCAGGGCCTAATTAACCCCCATGGCCAGCTGTCTGAGGCTGAGCGTCGAGTAGCGTCCTATCGTCCACTGTTAGCAAATTTCCTTATCGGTTGTGTGAGCTGGAAGTGTGAAAACAAAATTTTCTAGTCCTGCCGCTCTTTTTTAGCTGTGGCTTGTTTTTCTCTGAAACAGACAGCAAAAATATCCCCTTGTCACTGGTTATTTAGGCGAGAGAACAGAAAGGAAAGTAAACAAGGATTCATGTGACTAAAATACGAAGCAGGATCAATGTTGATTTTTGAGGCCAGTAAAATGCAAAACAACAGAGAATAGTTTGAAGATTGGAGGAAAAAAGAGAGAAAAGGAATCATTTCAGTGGATAATTGGCTAGCAGTTTTCTAAACGCTATTGTTGCGTGTTGCAGCTGACTTATTGGCATGCACAATTTCTACAGGGTATTGAGGAAAAAAAGTGAAAATTATGCTTAATTATTGTGAAAAGTACAAGAAAACTTTCTATTTCTTTGAGAATGTGAGAACTGCAAAGCAGCCTTAACTGCTTCATAGATTGTTACTAAAATGGGATAAATCCCCAAAAACTATTCATAAGGACTACTTTATTTATTTTGCTAGATAGTCTGGATTGTGAATATTCTGTTCCTCCTTATAGAATACTAAACTTTTATACACTGCAAACATCCATTCCACAATATCATACCACATCACTTTATCTAAACAAAAATGTATATTTCTCTCTAAATATACTGACCACATACTGTAATCAAGCCCATGTTGTGTACTGATGTTGTAATACTGTAATATCTCACAATTTCCATATATTGTGTCACAACACATTTTACAATCATAATCAAAAGTATTTTTTTAGAGCAAATAGTTAAATGGAGACTAAATGTAAGACAGAACTAATGCCTAAGAAGAATCTTGTAAGATTAATTCCAAAGAAAATTGGAAAACATGCATTGATGTTTGTCTTGTAATAAATAGCGGTTGCACAACTGCTGATTTCTGCTAGTCGGTTACTTGTCTAAACAATACCAGAGTTACTTGAGTACTTGTGGTTTATGTTACTGTTTAAAAAAATAACTAAAAAATAATAGTTTGTGTCAACAAGTGTTATTTATTGACAGCCCAATGTTTGCAACAATTACGTCTCTTATATGTCTTGTAAAAACATTAACAGGCTTCATTTTGTATATATATTTTGGAAAATAGCACTTTTTTAAAAAATTGACACAACATTATAACCTTCACATCAAACAATATGTGCATACATATATTATTAAATATATTTTAACAGTTAGCTTAGGGGTATACAATATTAGCCTTTACAGGTCTTCAGGGTTGCTAGGTGTGCATAACAAAATCAACCTAAGTGCTATTAAAAATCACAGCCAAAAATAAAAAATAAAAAATTCGCGAAATCATTTGAATCGAGTTCCGGGGGTGGGACAATAATGTAAAAGTAGCCCAATTCCGCGGGACAACTGCAGACTTGGCAACACTGCAGGTCTTCAAGAGTAAAAATAACAGAACTGTACTCACATCACTTAGATCTTCACTCAACCGGTTCAAGATAGTTAATAATACAATAAGAAAAAATCATGTAGTCACATGAGGTCATGGCCCGCTTTTTTGCGTTAAGAAAGACAAGCGGATTGTATGGTTATTGCGCACTCGAGTATTCTATGGCTTCCAACAGCGCTGACAAGTGGCTGAGGTAGTCGACTAATTGACTAGTCTATGCTAGTGTTATTAATAAGTGAATAAATGAAAGACAAACATTGGTGCATGTCATTCAATTTTCTTTGGAATGAATCTTTCAAAATAAGACCGGAAACATGAACTAAAGGATTAGTTCACTTCTGAATGAAAATTTCCTGATAATTTACTCTCCCCCGTGTCATCCACGATGTTCATGTCTTTCTTTCTTCAGTCGAAAAGAAAGTAAGGTTTTTGAGGAAAACATTCCAGGATTTTTCTCCATATAGTGGACTTCAGTGGGGTTCAAATTGCAGTTTCAATGCAGCTTCAAAGGGCTCTACATGATGCCTAATGTAACCCGTGGCGAATCGCAGAGCAGTGCGAGATGAGCATTTGTGGTTAAAAAGTATATACATTTTTTTTTTTTTTTTTTAGAAAATGACTGATCGCGTAGAGCGCTTTGAAGCTGCACTGAAACTGCAATTTCGACCCGTTGAACCCGACTGTCAGCTACTGTATATGGAGAAAAATCCTGGAATGTTTTCCTCAAAAAAAAAAAAAAAAAACTTGATTGAAGAAAGAAAGACATGAACATCTTGGATGACATGGGGGTGAGTAAATTATCAGGAAATTTTTATTCTGAAGTGAACTAATCCTTTAAGAAAGTTGACGGGATCAGGATGGCCTCTGGAATCTGTAAGAGAATTTAATTTCCACATCTACACACATTTTTTTTAATGAAAATAAAAGCTGAATTGACTTGACATAAAGAACAAAATAATATTAACTTACTTTTTATTAGACTTTTTGTTTGCAGTCATGCCAATGCATCAGCACTAATGGGAAAAAAAGGTTGGATTCACACTAAACAGTTTAATTTGATCCAGGTCTGAATCACAGATGAATTGGATTAAACTTAAATTGGATCAGTCTTCTAAATGCGTGGTAATTGGGCGATTACTTGTGTTTAGGCAGCAACGAACAATTCAATTACTCTATGTGTCTACACCTCCAAATAGGTATTTCGTTGGCACTGAAATCAGTAATGTATCATTTAAAGTTGGATCCCTCTGTTGAATTGATCTGATAAGTTCACATACATCTGTGGCTGGTGATAAGGACACTTCCCTGCATGCTCCTCTTTGAACGTGGCCTGTAGTGCAGGGGCTGATGGAAAATCCGCTGTAATACTTCAGAGACACTCTGATATGAGCATCTGTTTGGTCTAAGCTTCCCTTGGTGAGTTAAACTGATAAACATGTTCCTTTAACGTTCACGTTTAAAATATACAAAACATCTGCTGTGATTAAATCCTTGTGATTGCAGAAGATCAACGGGCAATATTGGCATTGCCATTTTCAAGGCAATGAGATTAACTGCGGTCTCATGAGAGCCGAGAGAGGAGGTTAGCTTGAATTCGCGAGGACTTCATGTGTTTAATTCACATAAAACATGGAGGATGTCAGCATGGACAGCAGAGGGATAATGGAACAGCCTGTAACGCGTCCGTTTTCCATGGATAATTTGCAGTGCTTGTTTGGTGTAGAGCAGACCCACGCTCTACTGAAGGGAAACAGAAAATATTGTGCTGCTCCTTTTTCTCTTTGTTTATGAATTCCCATGAGAATCAAGTTTTCTTTGAGGAGAGCTCAACAAAATAAAGACTAAAGTTTTGTCCTCAGAGGCAAGCTTTCTGGGCCGTAACATTACAAAAGTTGGACACAATCTGCTCTCGCTGCTCAGCCAGTCGACTCTGAAGCCTAACAAACCAAAGAGGTGGAGAATAAAGGAAGAATCTGAACCTGTGTTTGTTAGACACAACGGGAACGCTGGTTCAAAGAGCACAGAGAAGCGTTCACAGAAAGGGGTGATTCAGATGGGGTATTCAATTAAACATCAAGGGAAAGCATAAGATTCCCTTGATCGTCTTGAATTATTAGTGATAATTATCTGACGCATACCGCATAATCTCATAAAAAATAATCATCTTAAAAATAACAATCAGTGCATATATCTTGTTTATTATCTGCTGTGCGCACAAATCCATAATCAATTCATTTGATCATGTCATACGTTAGGTGCTTTTTTACCATCGGGCGAAAGAACAGTAAGGAATGGTTCCAGTTATATTTCCACTTGAGATTGGTTTGGCACGGCACAAACCGTTCTCGGCCCGGAATTTTGTGAAATATAACCATGCTGGTAGGATTGCAGTTATTTGCGGAATTATCATCTTTACGTGGGTTGTGCATCGGCACAGCTCCTCAGTGCGGATGAATCTAATGTTTTGAGGAGAATGTGTGGCTGTCAGTCACTGCACCAATACTGTACTTCAGAATCACAAATTGTAGTCTTGGAAGTATGAGCAACATAATTTTCACTGGAGAATGTCATCTGAACAAGCAAGTAACAAATCTGCCACTTTTGTTTTGACCAACTGAGGAAAAAACAGCATTACAACAAATTGTGCTGCCAATGGTGATTAAATCTAACGATCGTTTAGCTCATATCACATAAAACCATGTAAAAATGACTGTTATACTTTGTTCTGAAAATGTTAATGTTAACAACATCAGCATTGCGTGACTAAGTGTATTTAGTGTGTATTAGCATTACCTGTAGATTTCAATTACTGTACAGTCTAATCTCTAATTGTCCATTTGTCATACCATACAATTCGCCATCAAAATGATAAGTTTAATTATTCCAGCTGCTTTAACCAAAAAAACGTTAAGGACAGCAGCTTTAATACAATATTATTTATATATATATATATGTGATGTGTGCATGTGTGTGATATATATTATTACTCAATATATTATTACCAAATAATATAACGTATAATAAGCCTTCGTATGAAGTGATGCCATAAGCTAGTCATGATGATTTAAGTCATTTTCATTTCCAGCATTGTAACATCAATATTGTTGCTGATAATTTACTATAATCATGACAACATCCTTGTTAGTTCATGAATACCTTATGCTTTTCCTTGATGGTATATTTAATGAAATTATAAACTAAACACATCATCACAACTTTGTCATCATTATAATCATCACCATGACCTTTATTGTGGATACCTACCAGGCTTGGACCCTTCAGCGACTGATCCATTGTAGACCTGGTTCTTAAACTCGGGTCTGTTGTCATTCATGTCAATGACATAAATGTACAAATCAATAGGAGGCTCCATTTGGTTCCCGTTAATATCCACTGCATGGGCTCTGAGCTGTGGATGAGACAACAATAAAAGCACATTAATTAACAATTTATAATTTGCCAATAACTTCACCTCTGCAGAGGCTTCTGTGGAAAGTACAGCACAGATATTAAATCAGATTTAAGAAACTCAGAGGCATTAAAGATTTCAGCGTACTCGGCGGAGACACTGAATGGAAATTACATTCATATTTCATACATGTTAGATACGGTATCCGTTGGGACAGTGTTGCCGTGTTCCTATCTGAAAACCATGAGTTATAATTCAGAGAGAACGTCCAGAGGAAGAGAGTGTGAGATGGAGTTTAGCTTCACCAAAAAAAAAAAGAAAAAGAAAAAAGAAGCTTATTTTGGTTAGATCTCTGAAAAAGCATGCAAGGCAAGATAAAGCTTTATTTAATTCAGATAAACAACCCCTTAAAAAAGTATTTTTTTTAGTGATAGAACATTCCTGGGGGAAACAGGATAAGGGAGGGGGAAACGAAAAACAAAAGAGCAAGAGATAGTGCAAGAAAGAGACCGAGAGTGAAAAAGAAGAGGGATAGAGGAAAGGTTTAAGGCTGGATTAACTCCAAATTCTCTTCTTAGAATTTATTCACTACAGAATTACATGTGCACGCACTAAATAAAACTATTATCCTAAAATCCCTCACCGGAATTACATCCTAAATAAGAGGGTTGCATTGCTCCATACACTATACACAGGAACATCGAGATTCTATATGCATTTCTGCAGTAATACGACACCTGTCGCCAAAAGCTCTCATTTAATATTGCCTGAGTCGACAGGTTTTTGTTGTACACGGCAAAACTAACTGTCAAGCGAACAAATAAATAAAGACACACAACAGGAAAATCTGTTTCCTCAGCTGCTGTGCTTAGCATTCTGCATGGGTTGGCTGTGTGTGTGTGAGTGAGCATAGATATGTGTGAGATTGTCTGTTGTTAGTGGCTGAGACACTGCATCTTTGATCTGTCGACCCATGAGAGCGTGCGGACTGCAAATGTGTGGCTTAATGGCATTATTAACATGCTAGCTGACAGAACTAAAACACTAGACAGAGCGACAGAGAGAGATGGGCAGAGAAACAGAGAATCCTCCTCTAGTTCTTTATCCCTTTTTTATTTTCTTCTCTTGCCACTGTGTCAAAGCCATCAGCTCTTATATTCTGCAACACACTCTAGTGGTGGGAGACTTGTGGGCAGTGAAGGAAAACTATTGGCATTTCACAAAATGAGGGAAAACTTGAGATAGGAGGTCAGTGTACTGCCTGCAGCACATTCACCATGGTCATTTTTAGTATAGGCAGTTTTTTCTAAGCTTTTTTAGTCTTATGTACCCCCACACACCCCTTTATCATTATCAATAACATTATCGAAGTAGTCACCATTCCAAAGACTCACTTTTGAACAAAACACAATCAATACTGTTAGTAAACTTTCCTTGTTTTACTGAGACACCTGAGCTTGTTTGATGTTTACAGGTTTTAACAGTTCTAGGCCAATTACGGAGAAACTTTGAGAAAGACTTATACGTGAACGTAAAAAATAATGCAGATTTAACAAACAAAAATCAAAATACAAGTTCATCAAAAATACAGTGGTTTATGCCAACATCAAAAACTGCATTTGCAACCTAATATACTTATATAATATACCTAATATACCATAATGTTTATAAAGACTGAACTGTTAGAGATGTGACTCTGTACATTCATGCCACTTATCCACTATACTGTCAAAAAAGGTGGCAGAGCAAATTTTAAAGTTTTGGGTCAGTAAGATTTTTTTAAAAGAAATTGATACTTATATTTAGAAATGTCATGTTCCTTGTCTGTAGTCCCTGTGTTTCACTCATTCCCTGCAAAGTTTTGTCTAGTGTTACTGCTGCAATCCTGAGCGTTTTTCCCTGTTTCCTGTTTTCTGTCACGAACTGCACAGAGACACGAAGGCTGAGGATCTAAATGCAGGATTTATTAAGATAATCGTAGTCGTACAGTCAAGGGTCAAACGCCAGCAGTAACAATGTCCAAGGCAGAGATGAATCGTAAACGGGGACAGGCAATGGGTCAGGGCAGGCGGCAGACAAGGCAGAGTAATCCAGTAAACAGGCAGAGAATCAACAGGGCAGGCAGCAAACAAACACGATGATGATAAGCAGTCCAAGATCATACACAAGAAAACAGGAAACAGGGAAAAACGCTCAGGATTGCAGCAGTAACACTAGACAAAACTTCGCAGGGAATGAGTGAAACACAGGGACTACAGACAAGGAACATGACAGGAAAGGATGCATTAGTGACAGTAAATACATTTAGAATGTTACAAAAATACTCTTTTGAATTTTCTATTTATCAGATTCCTCCCAAAATGTATCACGCTTTCCACAAAAATATTAAACACAACTTATTAAGCACAACTGTTTTCAAAATTAATAATAAAAAGAAATGTTTCTTGAGCACCAAATCAGCATAAACAAACTTTTTTTATTCCATTTTTTTTATATATTCAATGACATTCATTGATGAATAGTACACAATAAGAGCACATTAAGAAATTATTTTGTAAGTATTATAAAAGCAAATCTATTTTTTTTTCATTTTAGGTTGACTTTAAGCTCAGCTTTAAACATCCAGTTGCTAGTTTGGTTCCTGTGACGAGGGAGTCATCACTATTGTTAACACAATTGTTGTTAATCATGAGCCATCACCATTGTTAACCTCAGGTTGCTCCAGGGGGCTTGTCCTTTTAATAAGTTCATGACTGCGTTCAATTGCAGCACCGGAGATACCAATTCTGGCCCTTGTGATACGCCGATAAATAAGCACTGTATTCTACTCAAGAAGGCTCTAATTGAATCGGCCCACTACTCACGTGAACAGCCATGAGTATACATCTGGTCTGTCTGCACTAGAACATCTAGAGTTAGTGCAAATTGTGAGCAGATATCAGATATGAAGAGTCATATGGATACTCATACTAACAGAGGGGCTGCATAAGCTAACCGCCGCACAAGACCCGAGGGGCCACTTAACCTTAACAGTGCTCATACGCATATCGTCCTGACTCACTGACTGCAGGCAGTGTCTAACAGAAAGTAAACATGCATTTACACTCATACACACAGAGAATCATACACATTAGCTCTGTTGTCTTGCTGCCAATATTTTTTTAAATTAAAGAAATACAAACCATACATACACAAATCAATCAATAAATAATAAAAATAAGAAATGTGTGAATAAATAAAAAAACAAAACAAAGGGTGTATTTTTTATAATCATAATGAACCTATTATATATATATTTGAAAATACAAGTAATAAAATATAGCTCTAATCAGCAATTATTGGGGCCAAGCACAAAGAGCACAATAAGCCATGCCATCATAGCTGGGAGTGTCAGATCAGCTGCAACAACAAGTAACGATATTTTAATATAATTTTAGGCAACTGTTTATGACTAAACATAAATATAGTCATTAGAAATATGACTTAAATATTTATCACTGTTGACCAATAGGTGACGCTGTGACCAAGTTGATGTGTTATGGTCAGAGTGAGGTGACAATGAGGTGACAAACTGCAAAGTTTGGTGTCAATATGCCAAAGTATTGCAGAGATACAGCTTCAAGAGTCGGTTTTGCATCATGCCTCAAATTTGTTGCTGCGGTATACGAAAACAATTTGACGAATCAACTTGAAATCCCTAACTTTTTGCCAGCATGGTCTGAAGATGATACAATTCGATTTAGGTGAAAATCAGAGCAATGGTCTAGGAGGAATTCAAAAAACAAAATGAAAAGAAAAACAAAATGGCGAACAGGAAGTTTGGCCGACTATGGCAAATTTGGTATCTATGTTCTCAGCATGACCCAAGGAATCTATTAAGCCATTTTCATTACAAAATTCATTACTCATTACAACTATATTATATATTAATATAGTCAAATGTTATTAGCATTTTTGTAAATTTCATTATAACTTTCCGAAACTTTTTGAGTACTTTCAGGGCATGGTGCCAACAGTTTGGTAATGATACGCTAATGTGTTCATAAAATACAGCATTTTCGTACAAATTTCAAAATTTGCGGTATACGAAAAGGGTTTGACAAATCGACTTGAAATCCATAACTTTTTGTCATCATGGTCTGAACATGATCTGGTTCAATTTTCGTGAAAATCGGAGCAACGGCCTAGGAGGAGTTATAAAAAGTAGTTTTTTTTTAGAAAATTCAAAATGGTGGAAACATTTTCATGGCAGAAAATTTTTCAATTTTCATCATTTGTTTCTAGCCCTTACGGTTCAAAAATTATTAGCATAAACACGAGTGCAATTTTGGACAGGTGGTGGAACTAGAGGGATTGAGTTAGTGATTCCAAATTTGGTATGGTGACAGTTGAAATTTCATAACTATAGGGGTGCCATAGTCTTCCAGAGCAGAAATGGAATAATAATAAGAATGCCAACGATTACAATATGTGCCTACGCACCTTCGGTGCTTGGCCCCTAATTAATATGCTCACCAAGGCTGCATATCTGTTCAAACTACAGTAAAAACCATGATATTGTGAAATATTATTACAATTTAAAATATCTGCAATTTTCAGCAGCCATTACTCCAGTCTTCAGTGTCTAATGATCCTTCTGAAATCATTCAAATTAATACTCATATATTTTTATACAGCAAAGACGCATTAAACTGATCAAAAGTTACTGTAAAGACATTTATAGTGATACAAAGTCTTCTATGTTTTCTATGATACAAATGTTCTTTTCCATGCAGAATTCAGATTTGCCATTACAGGAATAAATTATGTATATATATATATTTACTTTGTTGCAATGCATTCTGGCATTGCCTTCTCCATAGAGGATTTATGCAGTGTCACCTTTGATTTTGGCCTGAAAGAGGTATCTTAAGAGACAGCATAATTAAGTTACCTACCTTTTGGGAGGGCCCACAGTATCATGCCTCCATAGACAGCGTACTATGTTTAGAAAATGTATGCACTCGCACACACACAGCCGCTAACTTAACCACCGCAGGTGCTGACTTATTCAGATATGCAGACACGCTCTTATACACACACCTCGTGAGACAAGCCTAGCCGTAATTTAGACTGATAGGTAGACGCATGTTGCCACATCATCTACTGCTCAATGGACCGGAGAGTTAAGAGAAAGGAGAAGGAGTGAGAGAGAAAGGGAGGCATAAGTCAAAAGTAGGAGCCGCAAACAGAGAAGACCTTGTTTTATAGTTTTATATCTAAATATATACTAAGGGCCTATTGACACTTCCTGCAAAACAGCCGAGATAAAGAGGCGGTTATAATTGTAAGGAACAACCGTGAGAATCAAAAGCAATGTGTTGTGTTGGGAGCGTGTGAGTGAATGACAGTCAGGGGAAGATGTGGCGGAGGGAAGGCTGGCTGGCAGCCCGCCTGTGACAGAGGTGGGGTGACAGGCAGAAACATAAGGGGGCAGGGTCGCTGTTTGATTTGATTCCCCAGTTGGGTTAAAGCTTCGGGAGTTGCATACTCATCACTTGTGACAATTCAACACTATTTCATTGCCTTTCACTCTCTCTCTCTCATCTGCACGTTGCTACTGAACCTTCGTCTAATTGACAGTTTGACTAACTGAAAAAAACCCTGACGTGTCAAAGCAATTCTTTTCTTTGTCTCTAGCTTTTCTTCTTCACATTATTCATAAGAAAAAGAGCCACATAAACAGAATAGCGGAACAAAAACAAAACAAAAAAGCACCCTTAACAAGTGATGCCAGCCAGCAGGTCCGAAACGGTTTGTTTTTAATGCATTGAAAGCAGTTTGAATAGACTTAATTGCACAATGAAGTATGCATTTTAAAATTTCTGCAAACTTTGCTTAACAAGCAGTAAGTCTGTAGTTTTGTCTTCAATATCTAAAAAGGCTGACAAGGCAACTGCACTTGTTTTGATGGCTACAGCTTTCTAGAACCAATCAGGTTTGCAATCAAGTCAGATCTCTGAGTTGTAGGTCTGATTAAAAAAGTTAGCTAGATAAAAAGTTTATAAAAATATTAATATTCATTCAGAACTGGAGTCTATATATATACACACAATGACAGCAAAAAAGTCTTTGGCCACTTAAGCCATTATGTATTTGCATTACATGACAAAATATTAAAAGTGCCAGTTATTTTAATGATCTCCAGCACAAACACACTTTTCTATCAAAACATTTCACAAAATAATGTTCATTAGGTTTCAAAATATGAAGCAAGAAATATATTGTTCAAAGTGAAGACAAAAAGTATACTTTTTGGTTCTATAAATCTATGGAACATCAATTTTGCTATGACAACTGTGTGAAATTTGTGAACTGACATCATACATCCAAAACTATATTCCTGCAATACTGGAGCCTGCAGTTTCAGGAACGCAGTTCTAGGTTTTGGGTAACAAATTATTTTGACGGTCCCCTTTAGAGATTCTCTTTACTATAAGTAACCAAAATATATAAGTATAACTATAAGTGCACCTACATGTCAACTAACTCTCATAAGAGTATTAGATGAGTATTAGTAGACTAGAATGTCTGCTTAATATCTGCTAAAACTTCATTTATTTATTTACATTCTACTGACTAAGTAACTTTGCAAGTACATGTATTGTACAAAACCCCTTATTATACTAACCCTACCCCTAACAGTCTGCTAATACTCATCTAATGTTCTAACAAGAGTTAGTTGACATGTAGGTGCAATGTTACTTATAGTCAACAGAATGTTTAAAGGGAACCATCAAAATAAAGTGTAAATGTTTTTTTCATGATTTCAAGAGGGTTACCAATGATGGTGTTTAGGGTTAGGGGTTGGTTAGGACAATTTATCTATTAAATATATAAAATAATTAAACAAAAGATCTAGATCTAAAGCTAAATCATCCCTGAAAATTAATAATACAAATACAGAATTGAATAGTGAATGCTATAAAACGTTGAACTGCTAGTACATATACACACACATAAAAAGAAAAGAAAAGTAATGAAAAAAAGAAAAGAAAAAAGAAGGTCGTAGAAACTGTAGCCTCCGGTATTGCAGGGTACCATTCTCCATATATCCACAAAAAATGACCTTGAGACCATTTAGTTTAAAATTATTGAAAAGGTTTCTCAGAAAAGTTGGTTGGTTCTGGAAAAGGTTTAGTATAATTTGTTTGAAGAGGTTACTTAGTAACCTTAACTTAATATTTTGTATGTAATTCAGTGAATTCATTGTGTGTATGTGTGTATGCATGTGCACATGTACAGTACTGTCTTAGGCCACCATTAGATGTTGTTTTAGCAATGGCATAATGACCATATATAATTATTTCTCAGTCTTTATTAGAATATAACCAGAAAATTTAGGACATTTGTATGCAGTATTAAAAAACTGAAAAAAAAAAACAAAACAAAAAAAACAAAAAAACAAACAAAAACCGACTTCTATAGGCTGAAGTGGCAAGTATTTAGTTACCTCCACTTACACTTGAGCAATAGCAGGAACATGGCTCTCTTAAACCTAAATGGAATTGAAAAGGACTGGAAGGCCAAGAAAATTTTCAAAATCTGATGAGAAGTTTCTCAGATTTTCTTCCTTGATAAACTGGAAGAAGTCCAGGAGGTCACACTAAATACTGATTTTTGCTTAAAGAAGCCATTTTGTTCTGAATTATTTTCAATAAATAATTGTTGGAAATAAATTTGAATGGTCATTAAAACATTGCTTAAACAACAGGTGGCCTAAGACTTTTGCAAAGTACTGTATGTGTGGTTCAGGTAAAAACACAGAAAAACAGCTTATAAATCACACAGAACAATGTTTTTTGAAAATGTAATGCAAAACGTTTTCTGTGTTGGGTAGGTTTAGGTTATAAAGATTATAAAGTTTGTACATATATATGCAAAACCATCAAAAAGTATCCAAATATTGTACACTAAAAATTTTCAAACAAGTCTAAAAAAAGTTTTTGTCTTGATTTTGATATTCTATAATGCAAAGGATTCATATACTTATGTGTCTTAAGTGTCCAAATCCTGTACAAACACTTTTTGGTAACACTGCATATATTAAAACAAGAGAGTTCAGTTCTAGTTTTATTCCAACTGGCAAAAGGCCATCAACTCTTGCAAACTGGAGCATGTTTCTTAAATGGGTTTGAGGCCAGTTGCACTTTAAATAGGATCTGAATAGGGCAAAAAATGATCTTCTCAAGCCAACACTGGAAAGAGAAGCACTTACATGGTAGGAGGCTCTCTCCTCTCTGTCCAAAGGTTTAGTGACAGACATTTTTCCTGTCACAGGATCGATAATGTAGACATCACTGGGAGGCTGGTCTGCTCCGGCTCCTGTTATACTGTACCGGATCTCAATCTCTTTGTCCTGGTCCGATCGAATCTGCAATAAAACAGCACAATGAGTAGAGTTCTATAGATAATCAAACACAAGAAGACTGATGTGTTTAAATAGCCAATTTACTGCTCATATAGAGCAGTGGTTCTCTAATGTTTTTTTTTATTTTTTTATTTTTTCTTTCAGAAAAACAAATTTTTCTTTTTTCTTTGTCCCCTCCCTCCCTCTCTTTTGCACCCCGATGTATGGCAGATAATGCAGTGTCTCGTTCCCTGTTCTCAGGGAACCATGGTTACATACGTAACCTGAGACGGGAAGGGAACAACACTGTGTTTGAACACGCTATAGGGAACGATATACCCATGCTTGAGGGGGGAGCATGCCAACAAATGGCAAGACAAACGTCAGAACTAGCAGTTTCAACGGAAATGCCAGAACCACTCCCCCTACGGGTCATACATAGGCTGTCAGTGACAGCCCCATAGCCAACAGCCCAAGCTATAAGCCTCTAAGAGGCTCTACCAAGGCCGCTCAAAGGCTTCTGGGACCAAACTTCCTTCCAAAGAAAGAGGGTACCTCTAAGGGAATGTAGCCAGGGGGCCCGAAGGAACCCTAGCCAGTCACTTGTCAGGTGAACAAAGTCAACCCTGAGTGCCACCAGTGAGGCCGACCTGGTCAAGTTAAAGCAACCTAGTCTTGGCCAACAACCTGTCTGTACACAGAGACTCAATTCACAATCTTCAGAGAAGATATCCAGTAAGAGGGACTGCAAAGAGGCAGTAACCAACTCAGACCAGAACATAGAGATGAGCATCCTGGAGAGTAGGACTCAGCTTAGCGCTTTTTACCCTTACCAGTGAGGGGAGTAAAACTTTGCTCAATCCTAGGATCTACTCAGTGCTTGATTATTTGCACTGAGGAGGCTGTGCACTCTAAAGGAACCCAACACAGGGGAGTTCAACCAGCCTAGGGGCTGATCCTCAACAGGGAGGCCTCAGAGAGGCCTTCAACCACTGACCAGACTTAGGGAGCTAAGTACTAACTGCAGAACAACCCTCTAAATGAGGTGAGTACTAGGCTCAACCTAACAGATAAACTATACTGTAGGCACAAAATCATTGAGGCTCCCAGAGAGCCTGCAACATGAACTAACTCTACACAATGTAGAATATATCACCGCAGCCTTGCAAAGGCCAGCTGTGTGAAAACTACATGCTTAAAGACACCCAGATGTGGGGGATTCGTTTACAGGGCGGCCTGTGAAACCGAGTTTAACTAGCAGATAAGACTGTAGAGTGCCCACATAACAGTCTACCTCAACACATTCCAACAAGCAGTATACTCAGTATACTCACTTTTTACTCTTTAAGCAAGAGGAGTACAAACTTATGCCATCATGCTCTGAGGGAGGCCCAAACAGGGCCTGCGACTCCAGAAAGACATGTGGCGTCAGCTAGTGGCAGTGTCTAAGCTCTAAGAGAGCCATATGTGAGAACCAAACTATCCAGTAAGGTTAACTATTTAACTCAACCTGAGTTTAATCCTATTCAAACATTCCAACAGGCAATGTACTCAGTAAAACACTTTTTACTCTTTAAGCAAGAGGAGTACAAATCACCATGCTCTGAAGGAGGCCAGAAAAAGGCCTACTACTACAGAAACAGGTACTAACCTGTGGCAGCAATAGAGTTACTGGGCTCACATTGTGTAGGGCAATTAGAATTAGAGCATTAACAACCCTGAGAGACAGGAGAATGCTACACTTTTCATTCATATTAACCTGAGACAATTTCAAGGGTGGGTACTTTTCACCAAAGACAGAAACATCTGTACTGAACCCTAGGGAACAGGAGCTTAAAGAAAGCTAACACTGTCTCACTCAAGCTTGAATCTTAATTCAAGGGGCTCAGGGGAAAAGACTGAAACAAAGTAAAGAATAAAAAAAATTCTATAGAAGTGGGGCCACAGCAACACAAACATTTACTTTGTGACTCAGGACCTACCGCCTGAGACAACGGCACCAGGGAGACTTAGCAATAGTCTGCTACCTTAGCTGCTATCTATCTGCACCTACACCAAGGGGGTAATGGGCCATGGCCTGACGACTCTATAAGAGGAGGCCAGAACTAGGAAAAACTACACTCACCAGACAGGGGTAGTAATAAAGGGTGAAATGCTTTCAGTATATCACCTAAACCCTAGTCCCAGCCTAGGCCAGCTATAGCTGTGGGCCTATAGGGCCACACATAAGCATAGATCTGCCTGGGGCTAAAACTCAGCCTCTAAAACTCTCAATAAAGAGGAGGCAAACTCTGAGAAATAAACTCATAAACAAGGAGCTCAGAGGAGTGATGTTCAACCCAGGCCAAACAATGTCAGGCGCCCCGAAGGCTGACGCTTAACATGAAGTAAAGAGTGCTAATCTCTAATACAAACTCTAGCTAAAACCAGAGGAGAAAGCTATTCTACCATATGGTGGCTATAAAGGCAATATTGCCAACACAAAGAGATAAATCGTTCTAGCCAACCTAATGGAACTTCAGGCCCTTAATTCAATAGGTCAATATATTTAAAAATATAAATATAGACCCAGCTCGCCTTCCTGCGGCTCGAAGAACGAAGACTTAACATCATAGCAAGGATGGAATCCATGGTTCTTTCAAGCCTGAAAGTACCCCTTTACTACCAAGCCAGAAGGCAAGCCAACAGAAAAGTTTCATCATGGGCCCAGCCCTTGGCCTGATTGTAAGAAGTGCCTTGATAAAATTTTTTATCATTACTCAGGAGGCGGAAGAAGAAAGGAGAGGGCAGATGTAACTACCCTCATGGAGAGAAAATCAATCACTGACGCTGCTGGCGTCTGTAATTGATTACCTCCCTCAAATCCTTCTTCTTCCTAGAGTCCTGCCTTCTCTGGGACCTGCTCTGAGGAGGAGGAGATGCCCGAGAGGCGATGCTGGACTTCTGGCCCTGTCTCTGAACCTCGACTCGGGACAGGCCCGGACCTCCTGTCTGTCTGGGCCCAGAATCGGATCTGAGCAGTATGCAGGTTTTAAACACTGCCGAGCACGCCTTCTCCTCTCTGAACTTTCCCATCATCGCCTCGACGGAGGTGTCGAAAAGTTTAGAGGGCAAAACTGGCGCATCGAGGAGAAAGCCCTTTTCTTTCTCCCCGATGTCGGCCATGTTCAACCACAGATGCCTCTCCGCAGCCACCATTGCTGCCATCGATCTTCCACCGAGGCAGAAATTTGTTTAGTGGCCCGGAGAGCAAGATCCGTGGTGCGGCGCAGATCTTCTACCGCCTCAAGGGACAGACCCTGATCCAGATCCTTCAGCAGATCAGCCTGGTAAGCTTGTAACACTGCTATCGTGTGTAAAGCAGCACCAGCCTAACCCGCTGACGTGTATGCTCTGCCATTCAAGCAGGATGTCATCTTAAGGGGCTTAGAAGGCAGGACCGGAGCTTTCAATGTCGTGCCTGCCCTGTGATGAGATAGTTTGCAGACGTCTCGTCAATAGGGGGCATCGACACATACCCATGCTGGCTCATTCCCTCAACATCAGCGAAATTAGCTCGCTGATGTCGGTGAATACGAGCCGAGTATGGGTTCTTCCATGCCTTTTCGATCTCAACATGTAGATCAGGAAGGGATGGAAGGCTCACTGGGGCTACCGGATTATGGTCGGAAAGGAACCATTCTCTCAGCTGCGGCCTGCCAGAAGTGCAGTCCATAACCTCAAGCAGCTCCACATATGTGGGGCAGGGAGGTCTTGAAGTTTCAGAAGGCTTCCTCTTCAACAGCCATCTCCTGCTCTCTTGGGCTTGAAGCCAGAAGAGGACTTGCTGCCGGATCCAATGATGTTAAAGAAAGAACATCATCATCATCTAGCAGCTCACCCACGTCAGCCGCTGGGGGTTGCGAGAGATTTACACCTCTCACAAACTCCTCAGCAAGCTCCATCTGTGAGCCCCATGATTTCAGTCACCACTCTGCCTCTGCACGGGCGGGACCAAACGAGAGCGGAGCGTCCTAATAGGCAGACGCTCACAGTTTGCACAGACATTGCCCTCGAGCACATGCTCCTCTCCCAGACAAAATAGTGACTTTATTCAACAATATCTAGTGATGGGCGATTTTAAAAACACTGCTTCATGAAGCTTCGAAGCTTAACGAATCATTTGTTTCAAATCAGTGGTTCAGAGCGCGTATCAAACTGCCAGAGTCACGTGAACTATTGAAGTTTCAAAACACTTAGGACGTAACGAAGCCTCATTTACTAAAATCATGGGATTTTGGAGCTCTGAACCACTGATTCAAAACAAATGATTCGTAAAGTTTCTAAGCTTCTTGAAGCAGTGTTTTGAAATCGCCTATCACTAGATATTGTGGAATAAAGTCACTATTTTGTTATTTTTGGCGCACAAAAAGTATTCTTGTTGCTTTATAATATTAAACTTGAACCACTATAGTCACATGAACTGTTTTAAATATGTTTTTAGTAGCTTTATGGGCATTGAAAAAGGGAGTGTTATTGCTGGCGATGCAGGCCTTACTGAGTCATCGGATTTTATCTAAAATATCTTAATTAGATATTAAATAGAGTAATTAATGACAATTTTCATTTTGTGGGTGAACTAACCCTTTAATGACATAGAAAGTATGATTTACCAGCCTAACATATGGAACATACACTGGGCAAAATATTAGCCATATCATTAAATGACAAATTAATTTTCAACAAAATACAGTTGTACGGTCATTGACAACAGCAAATAAATAGTAAGTTCTTTATTAGCCATTTTAATTTTAATTTCTGTATCCTAACTATATGCATGATTGTAAGGTTAGTTGTGTTTATTATTTGCAGACTAGAACAGACCGAATACCTTGAGAATACCTCATCCACACACTTCCATGACAAATGTCAGATCATTTCCATATTCATGCAATCAATGTCTAAATGATTTCTGAAAACATTCTGTTACATATCCACTGATGATTACATTCTTAAAGTTTACAGAAATACAGATGCTGCTTATATTTTCTGTGTTATAAACTATTGCACTGCACAACTGATCTAATCTTTAGGCTTTGGTACCATCAGGAAATTAAAAAAAATATATAAGATGGATAATGTGGCAGTGACGTGTGGTGACAAAAGCTTGTTTATTAATCAAAGTCAAGCCACTGTTGCTTCCAAAACAGTAAGTGGTATTCAGCATCAGGGTTTGATGCTTGACAGTTGGATGCCAAGTGATTTGGGCCATTGATCACAATGATAATGCTTTAGCAGATACTTTCTTTTAGCTGTGTGACAATTGCCTGCCATACAAACTTGACTCAATAGGCATGAGAATAACGAAAACAGACATAATGATAAAGGACTAAAGCAACATAGACTCATTTATTATAGTGTGTATATTTTTTCTGTTAAAATGTTTTTTATCTCAGCTTTATAAGCAGAGACAACAATTAAAATCACTAAAAGTCTGTTTTCCCCGTAGAGCTGGATGCAACACTGAAATCCAGAGAAATGTGGGCAGGGCCATCTGGTAGTCTGACCAATGGGCGAGCAGGGGGAGGGGCCAGGAAACATAAAAAACATTTTATGATGATTAAAAACAACCATGACACCAGTGTCACAGAAATTACAAATCAGTGAAAAAAGTCATACTGTATATACTTCCATTTACTGATGGATTGACATAATGAGTAGAAAAGTGACATTTCTGTCCTACTTTTAATTGAAGTTAGATCATTAATGCATATGAAATCCTCGCCTTCGTATTTTTCTTTCAAACTCTGTTTGATGTAAAGAACAGATGCATACACAATTCTTTCTCATACTTCCCTCATCCATCTCTTTTCTGTCTCTCGTCTTTCTATCTGGCATCATTAACCATGGCATGGCTCAACGCGATAGACGTTTTCCTCTTCTGTTTTCCCTCTCTCTTGCATTGAAGCAAGAAACATGTTGCAGAACCGTGGGACATTAAACATCTGGATATCAATCTGTTTGATGCTTTTGGTTTGACAGAGGATGTTTCTCACAATGGTTCTTTTCATCAAAAGTGCGATTATAACCGATTTTGTTGAAGCATGTTTAGCCTGTTTATGCAACAAAAAGCTTGTCCTATAAAAACACCAGAACACAGTTTATGGCCTCCTTAATCTTTTCATTCTAAGTGGATCAGACACACTTACTTGAAAAAAAAAAAAAAAAAAAAAATATCGGACTACACAATCAAGAATAATTGCAGTATAATCAACTGTATAAGCAGATAACATGTTTGAGGACCATAATATTGGTTAATTGTGTGAAAAATGAAGGCTTAACCCATGTGATCAATTAAATGTGTTACATTTTTCCTGCATTTTTTTGCCTATTTTGGCGGCTTCCAAAATGAACATGTATGCAAGTAACATGCATAACATAATCAGATTACTTTTTGATGTAATGAGTAATGCATTACAAGTAATGTACATTACATAATCACATTACTTTTTTGATGTTACTATAAATTATATGCTAATAACACAAATACATTTGTTTACAGCCAAAAAAGTTACTGCAGAGTATTTTCAAGAACAACAGTCACAGTAATAGTGTGAATTGTAGCTGAAACATAGCTAGTGATGCATGATGTCCAATTTATTGGACAGATGATTATTCAGAACTTCCTCCCAATCTAAAATCAATACTTGGAATATTTTATAATATTTATAATAATACAATTTTATATAATACATTTTTTAATAATTTGACTCCTTAGATGTTACTTTTTTTTTTTTACTCTCAAGAGTCTGATAGAAGGAATGGATTAATATTACGAAGAAATTTGGCATTTCCCACTGGTCGTCTGCCATCTTGGTTTGGAGAAAAAAAAATTTCCACATACAACGGATTGCCACTTGGTGGCAATGTATTGGATGATGCACTAGTGTCCACTGTAGAGGTTGATGTGCAACTATGGCATCAAATCCCATGCATATACAAGAAAAAAATCTTTTTGAATAGCTGTCCACTGTAGTGACCTCTATGCGTGAAAGGGTTAACTGTGCGATTGAATCCGATTAACAGTGATAACCATAGCAATGGCAGGAACAAAATTATACTGTATGTCAAATGACCTGAGCATTAAGTCTTGAAGTGTAAATGCAAAATAAAAGACCTGCCATAGAAATGATATATAATTTTTAGTGCTGTCAAAATTAGTGTGCAATAATTTTTTTCAGTTTAACATGTTAAAAAAATATTTAACACAATTAACGCAGCATCCGTTTTTTATCATAATTTGGCTACGTTACATTATACAGTCTTAAATAAGTTAAATAATGTCTTAAATGGATTTAAAGAGTTGTGAGAAATGAAATGCGCGTCAGATCTGCCCCATATTCGGCAGCGGCAGGTCTTAAAGTGACAGCAGCCTAATAAACCGGTTGCTGTGATGTCTGTCATTAATGTTAATCAAAGAACAAAGGTAAAAGAGTAGCTTTAATAAGGACTAATCTATATTTAAAAAATAATTTATGCAGTGAAGACTGAAAAGTGTTTGATAACTTTATTCAGTTTCTGTATATTATGTCTGTTGTTTCTACATTAATCTGGAGAGTAACTGTGAAATTATTACAACATAAAAATATTTAAAACCCCAATGCTTTTAATCGTGATTAATTACAGAAAAAAGTGTGACTTAGTGTGACTAGTACTTTTTTTTTAATCGATTGACAGCACTAATAATTTTGTTAACTAAATTGCACTTACTAAAACTGAAATATATATATATATATATATATATATGTGTGTGTGTGTGTGCATCAGATGACAGTCATATTTATGTACTGCTAACATAACAATAGATACGCATTTCTGCATTGCAATGTGCTTTTTTGTTTACACCTCTGGCTTCACTATTTAATACCCACCCTTACAAATTTTACTGCACTTACTTTTCCGTAAACAGGAATACGACTGAAAAAAATGAGAGCAGAGTGGAGATATCTTTCAGGAGAAGCATTTATGCGCCCACTTATGCATCTCTACTTTCAAGCGAGGCAACACTTCATGAAATATCACCAGATTCGAAATTATGACCATGTTTCTGTGTGTCACTGGGCTTTGCGATGCGCAAGACATTTGATGTGAGGGGATTTTGTGCTGAAGCAATCAAATGTAAACCCTGACGCGTTTGAGTCACGGGATATAAAACCCACACCCCGCCTACCCATTTCGTGAGCCGTGGGTCTGGAAACCATGCGTGAAAGTGAAATGACTGGTGAGCGTGCTACAGTCCTTTTTTTGCATAACGTATTCCGCAGACTGAGCGTGATGGCTTTCTCTTCATTTCACTCAGACACTGAACTCCCACACATGACCTTTCGGTGCAATATCTGAACCTCGTGCTCTCCCACTCTCTCTGCTTTGGTAAAGTTCTCTTTCTATTTAAACGGCTGCTAAAAACATCGAAGAGATACGCAGCTCAGGACATTGAGACTCAGTATATTGATTTGGTAATAAAACGTATTCCTGGTAGCTTTCAGTACAGCTTGAGCCTGCATTCAATATCAAGGTTTTTTGAAAAGACAAAAAGCCAGGAATAAAAGTTCAGGAGTTTTTTTTAAATCTTACTACTTTCCTGTATGAACTGGCAATCAAATCTGAAATCACAGAAACAGTTCTTTGTATTCTGCTAAGAACATGTCGGCTACATATCAATTTAGAGCCTGAAAGGGATTGGAAATTTCTTGCGGTAGGAAAAATAAGATACCACAGCATCCTCCTTGCAAACATTTGAAAAATGAATGGCTTTCTGGGAGGCTGACAGGTAAGAGATTGGTATGTGGGCTACATAGCATGGATCAAAGAGAGTTTTTCTGCTCAATAATTCAGCAGCCGCGGTGCACCATGAACACACACCTAGAATATCCACCTTTCCTGATTCAGATGAATCGACATTCGCCGCTCAAGCCATCCCGATGACACATACGCTTAAATATCCCAGAGGGAAGGAGGTAAGGTCCCTTGTACATTTAAAAGTCTCTTTAAAATTCCTCCCATGGGCAGCCTGGAAGGATTTGTCACGTTTGCAACCCCAGCCCTCCAAACTCCCTGTTTAATGAATGTTCTTTATAATACTAAATTGAATAAATGATGATCGTGCCCTCGTTAAGTCCCCTGGGCTTGATTGAGTCATCTGAATTCAGTGCTAATGACAAAAAGCAATTTTTGAAATCTTCCTCCCACTCGTTAGTTGTAGAATTACAGCGAGTGCGGGGTGAATAGGGGGAAGATGGCTAGCACGTGAGGAACGTGCTCTTTTTTACAGATACCATGTTGGAGATAAATGCTGCGTTTCTAGGGCAGGTTCATAGTGACTTCTGCCTTCTTCTGACGAGCTTTCCGGTCCTGGGAGAGGTTGTATCAGAGCCACTTTCAAAAGAGCAAATGGAGTCAGGCGAGGGATTAGCACCAGTGCCGTGGAGTAACTCATTACAAGTAGTGACACTATTAACTACATTTCTTTTTTTTTTTGCAGTAGTTTAATAGTAGTTTTCAAAATAGTGAAGCTTTTCCAGTAACAAGCTACTTTTTGCAACAAGAAAAGTGTTACATTCAAGTCAAGTGATGCTTTTACTGTCATTGTACAGGAACAACTAACTTTTTTTTTAGCACTCCACACAGTTGGAGCTGCATTAAAGGCACAGTATGTACGTTTCGCCATTAGAGGTTGCTTTTTCAAAACAATAACAAAGTTGTAGCTTAATGACGCTGTGAATGATCATGGAATCATGGGAGTTGTCATCACCTACACAGATGGTAGGATTGATGGAAAGCAATCCAACGGGCCAAAATAACATTTATATGTGAGCTAATGTATTAAAGTTTTATTAACATTATTGTGGTATGAAGCAGGGTGGGGCCGAGAGTCTTGGATATTTTTTTGTTGCTGTTTTTATTATGCGTATTTGCCGCAGTCGGCTGCTGCTGCTCCTTTTGTTTGTTGTTTATTTTACAATTAAAGTTACGTTTAACTTCCACCTCCGTCTTCCCTGAACTTTGTTACAGTTATGTTTGATAACTTAAATTCACATTATTTTATTTTATTCTAATAAAACAGCAACAAGTGCTGAACTACTACTCATATAGGTCACTTGATCTAACAAATTAAAATTGTTGGGTAAAGGTAATGTTTTACTTGGTAAAAATAATCATACTAAAAATACATTTGAGTGTGTTGAAAGTTATGTTAAAGTTACTCTGTGCATTCGCTCAGTGGCTGCTACGTATAAGACACTTGCTGAACATATTAGAATATCACATTAATAAAAGCTGGATGACTTAACTTATTTTAAATTCATTTTAAAATATATTGTATGGTGTAGAAAATATTGTATTACTGTTACTACAAATAAAGCTTGTTCTTATTATGCTATGTTAGCCACTTGACAAAATAGTGTTGTCTCTGTGGCATTGTATAAATATGTTATTCACGGTAAATTAAGAAAACGAGATTCAAGACTAACCATGTTGAACTATATAACAATGATTAGTTTTCTGTCGATAAAAGTATCCAAACAGTTGCTCACTTGTCTAATAAAATGCATAATATATTAAAGCGTCTTTGGTGTTTCCATGCTTTCTACGGAAGTCAAGGGTAACGCGGATATGACATCACTGCCAGGTGACGCAATGATACAGGCTGTTTAAACTGGTTAAAATAGCTGATTTCTCTAAATTTAAACATTGTTGGAAACATTTGGGATAAAGTACACAACAAAATATATAACATTGTTTTAGTGGGTTTTGGATATTTTAATCAATCATACATATTGTGCCTTTAAACAAACAAACAAAAAAGTTAGAGAAATAAAAGTATAAATGTAGTTCTTTATTATAACAAATTATATTATTATATTAATCCACTGTAAACCTGAATAAGTTGGCAAAATTTTTAGGTTAAGAAATTCAAAGTGTAAGTAAGCAGAACTGGCAGATTTTTATTTTGTACTACTCATACATTTTAATTGTTCTAAACTTGAAATGTTTGAGTACACTCATACATTTAACTTAATATTTTCATGTAACCCCAATGTAAATGATTACCCACATCAACAGAAACAAACAAACAAAAAAAGTTTCAGTTAACTAGCCCAGTTTCAGTTAAACTTAAGTTTGTCTAAATTAAAAGAAATAAGTTCAAAAAACTTAAAACAATGAAACAGCTCAGTTTACCTAAAATATATCAGTTCTGTGATCTTGAAAGAAAAAGAAAGTGCTGAATACTCATAAAAGTTCATTTGATATATATATATATATATATATATATATATATATATATATTGTAGAACACAAAAACATGCCAGCCTAGAAAACATCACACAGAACAGAAAAAAGTCATTAAAAAATGAAAATCAGAAAAAGTCAAGGGAACTTTCACATTGAGTAGTACTTTTACAAGTTAGTTTGTTCTAAAATATTTCATATAGACTAGATTAGAGCAGAAATTGGTCTCTGTAAGTGCAAGTGCTATAAAATGATTTTTTAAAAACCTTCCTTCAGTATTCACAAATGACTAGAAAAAGTCATGGTCAAACTTTGCAGGAACCCTGTCAATTATTCAAAAAACCTCAATGTGCCCACATGTGCATGTGCTTAAATTATAACAATGAAAAATTTAATATTTAAGTGAAGCTGAAGTTACTTTTTGTTAGTAGCCTTTAGTGTACTTTTTCAAAAGAATAGCATGCTGTAGTTTAACTACCTTAAATAAGCTTAGTGCAACAACTGATCAGCAAAATGTTAACTGTAACAAATAGAAAATGCATTAATGCGAAGCAACAAACCGAGTCATTCAAGGTATATTTTAATCAGTTTATGCTCTCAGGGAGTCGAACCCGTTACTGCAGAGTTGCTAGTGGCATATCAGTTGAGAGGAACCTCATGACGTGCAGGGAATGTTCAAAATACAGCGTAATGCTCTTTTTACATCTGAGACTGAATCCTTCATTAGCTTTTCTCTGCATTGCCGTTTTTCATTTTGGGATTCAGCATAATGAAACAGACAACGTTTGAATAACAAATGTACTATTAATTTCAAGTTATTTGAAGTTATTCACATGTGCAACCGGCAAAGTATGAAAACTCAAATTAAGAGAGAGTGGAAATAAAAAACAACAAATAACCAAATCAAATCAGCTAAAAAAAAAAAAAAAAACCTTCTTGGAGTACATTGAAATGCGCGACTGAAGCCTAAAAAGTAAGTTTCTTTTCTATAAGCCTCTCTGGACTCAACTAAAGTGTCTTGATGGCCCTCTTTTATTTCTTGCCCATCAGTAATGGCTTTTTTTTTTCTTGATTTTATAGTATTGCACTCTCATTTTACGACTTCTTGTTGGCACTGTCTGCTCTTCCTATGAGAACCTGAGGCGTTCAAGCAGGCTATGAGAGTCAAGAGCTTTGTGAGGTGGTTGATGAGCTGGTCAACGGGTGCAGTCTGATGAGTGTTCAGTCAGGCACTGTTCTCCAACCTACAGGCCACCTCGAGCTTCCTACAGGCTGCTTCGATAACTAAAGCACTGTGGTCCAGTAGTCTCATTGCAGTCAAGCCGGTCGAATTTGTCTTTTAGTGTCCTTTAGTGCTGCTATTTTCTGCTACACACCTGATATTAGGGTTTCATTTGTGGCGGCACTTGTGTAACCTTTACTGAAAGCTTGCAACTCTAGTTAAAGTTCTTACAAAGTGGTTAACTACAAAGTGTTCTGCTATTCAACTGTGCGTAAATGCATTTGTGGGCGTACGTGTGTCTTTACGAAGGCTCTCTGATTACATATTGTGCTAGAACCATCACACTCAATAATACAAGCCCTTGCCCGACTATATGGAGACCAGGGCTGCTGTTTAGTTTCATTGTCTTCCTTCTAATATTCCTTAGACAGATGAATACTATTCACCAAGATGAATCATCTTCCTGCCAGCATGCTAAAGGATGAGCAAGGCACCAAAAAAGAAACCGTGAGAAGCCACAGTACAGGACTTATTGAGAAAAGAAAAAGTGGCTGAAAAATGTTTAGTGTAACGGTTGAAACTTATTGCTTTGGCAGACCATTCAAGATGCTTTAGGAAATAGTCGTGCACATTTAGAAGATTAGTCATATGCTTTAAGGCCAAAGTTTAAAGTAATATACAATAAACCTCTCTACATCCATAAATATGTGACCAAAACCTGGTAGCTTGAAACAAATTACCCTACAAGTACATCGCTTCTAAAAGTGTCTATCAAATGGTTCCTTCCTTCGTAAATTTGACAGCATTCTACTTCTGTCAGTTTTATACCTCTCAGAATCATAACATAGTTTCTTATGTTTAACATCAAGGTGATAACCCAACAAGCTGTCTCACTGTTCTCAAGGCGTTCTGTCACATTTTGATTCTGGATGGTGTATCTCCTCAAAGCCCTGTCAGGCGTGATGGAGATTCTGTGTCTATGACGGACAAATTCAAATGCGGAGATGAGCCATTCAAGCTGAGAGCAGACTAGAGAAGAAGAAAACAAATGTTTTTTTTACGTTACCTGGTAACATTAGTAACTACAATACATTTGGAATTCATCACTTATACATTAAAATATAAAGATAGATTTGATTTTTTTATCTTTTATTCATGGGTAAGTTCACAGGGAACATATTTTTGCATTTTCTGCACTGATTTTGAAGGAAACTCTGAAAATCTGCAGATAAACATGGTAAAATGTGTTAAATGGTGCTGCATGTTCTACGCTGTCAGAAAAGGTACACTTTTATACCTTATCTCTTCCTAAAGGCAGCATATTAGTACCTTAAGAATGAAAATGTATACTTTAGATATTATGTACTCGTATTAATGTAAATATGTACTTGCATATGTATACCATAAGTACTAATTAGTACTAAAATACCTGGTAACACTCTATTTTACAGTGTCCCTGTTACATACTATAGTAATAAGAGTAAATTATGCATAATTACATGCAACTAACCCTAAACCAAACCAAACCAAACCAAACCCTAACCCTAATTATATACTAATGTATTATTGTAACAAGAGCACCTTAAAATAAAGTGTAACCAAATACCTTTTATGTGCAAAATTTATTAGTACTAAAATGTACCCTTTAGGTGCTAATATTTATTATATATTATGTACTTTTAGCTACCTTAAGGTACTAATATGTATATGTATTTGCATATTAGTACCTGAAGTACTAAAATGCACACTTTAGGTACTAATATGTGTAGTACACAGTAAAAAATTATTTTCATGATTTTTGTCAAATCAACTTAGATAATTAATGTGGTTCAGATAACATAATTTTGAGTTTCAGTTGATTAAACCAATCGCCTGTATTGACTCAAATTTTTAATTTCAATGAACTCAAAATTAAGGCAACCAGGTAACTTACTTTTTTAAGTTAAACCAACATTATTTTCTTTTTTTTTTTTACAGTGTACTTGTTCTTGCATATTTGCATCCTAAGTTGTAATTAGTATTAAAATGTCCCTTTTGATATTATATATATATATATATATAATTTAGTTACAAATATGTAGTTACAAATATGTGAAACCTACCGAATTAGTACTAAAATGTACACTTTAGGTACTAATATGGGCCCTTAAGGTACTATTATGTATTTGCATATTACTACCTTATGTAGCAATTAGTATTAAAATTATAGGTGTATCCTAATATGTTTTGTATCCTTAAGCTACCTTAATGTACCAACATTAACATTTAGTACTAACATACTAAAGCGTCCATATTAGTAGCACAAGTGCTAAAATGTAGACTTTAGGTACTAATTTGAATATGTACTCATTATGTATTTATTAATACTAAAATGTACACTTTAGGTAACACAATATGTACCCTTAATAAACTATTGTGTAAAGTAAGTACTTGCATATACGTACCTTAATTACTAATTGGTACAGACACCCTAAAGGTACTAATATAAACCTTTCAGGTGTAGAAAAGGTACATCAGAGTGTCTTTTTGAGTGTACTGTCCCTGTTGTATCCTCAAAGAATTTTTTTTTCTTTTTTTCTGACAGTGTATTATAGCTGAAATTATAATTAATTAGCCAAATTACTTAATAAACAAACATGCAAGGGGCGGGCAACGCACAAAGGTTTGTGAATTTATTGAACTTATTGCTATTATATGGCAATCTTCAGAGTTCTGTGCACACGGATTCATCCTGCTTACGGGCTACATGAAGACAAAAATGGAATATGTATGAAAAAAGAAGTCATGAATGACGTCTTTAAGATTGAGTTCCGGATGCTCAGGTTTAATATTTCTCAAGTGAAAGCTGGAGTCAGTCAAATACTCTTACTCTTAAATCCCATTAGAAACAGATGAAACTGTCTGTTCCACACAGGCTACTTTATCATGGATCCTAGCCTGAATTGGAAAGGAATATAGAGCAGGATTTTGAAATATGGATTTTGTTCTTCCCTACTTTTTTTTTTTTGTCTCCCTGCCTCTTGCTTTCTCTGTCTGGGTATGGACAGGACGAAGAGGAGTTCCATCTATATAAATGAGGTGGCAATGGAACATGAGGGGGTGATTCAGCCAGACTGATATTCGAAATTTAAACCGGCTCTATTCCAATGTACTGAAACACGTATTATTTGACTCTTGAAAGCTCTGCCTCATTTGACTGTAATTCCTCAGGTCCTGTAGTGAGATTAATGGCCCGGCCTTAATTCCAACAGCGCTGGCTGTACCTATAAAGGCGAATTTTGTAATCGTAACCTCATGTGACTTCGAGCTATCAGATAATACAAAGTGTAATTTAAAGAGAAGTGTCCACATTCCATGTGCTGTAGGTATGGGGAAAAATTCCCTGACACTGATTAAGTGTAAAATGAAGGTATGTACAGCATGTGTAAGGACAGAAATTGAAAAGCTATGCTGATTATGCACACTAGGGAAGCTGCTCAGACTGAATACAGGACGTAATCATAGAGCCAACCGATATCAGGAGTTTATCACGAGGAGAATAAAGAGAAAGACTGAAAGATGAGCCACATCGCCAGGGCTGCAGTCATGCGGATCTTTTGTCAACGTGATCGATTTCTCTGTCTCCCCTGAAAGTTGTTTTTATTTTGAGACATAGAGAGAGAAAGAAAGGGAAAGGGAGCGACAGTGCAGAAGAGAAAATAACCATCTGAGTGAAAAGACGAGAGGAACGGAGAAGGATGAAGAGAGACAGCCATCTGCACAGATACAGCCCAAATCAAATTGCATGAATTCACCACTGCATTCTCAGAGGAAGACGAACAGGAGATGAAGAGTGGAGTGCGCCAATAACCGCATGATGTAGACAAATAAAAAAATAATATCGTCAGAAGACGGCATAGACCGAGAAAAAAAATAAATAAATAGTGGGAACCTGTTGCTTTTGCAAGGTTATATGTTCTCTTATTTCAATGACAGTAAATAAAAGAATAAAATAACATATAATCTAAACATGTTAGAAATGTTTTGCCATATCAGCTGCATACCAAACATAAAGCAGTATTTGGACACTTAAAGGGTTAGTTCACCCAAAAATGAAAATTCTGTCATTAATTTCTCACCCTCATGTTGTTCCACACCCGTAAAACCTTCGTACATCTTCAGAATACAAATTAAGATATTTTTGATAAAATCCAATGGCTCAGTGAGGCCTGCATTGCCAGCAAGATAATCAACACTTTCAAATGCCCAGAAAGCTACTAAAGACATATTTAAAGCTTCGAAGCTTCATGAAGCAGTGTTTTGAAATTGCCCATCACTAGATATTGTTGAATAAAGTTGTTATTTTGTTGCTTTTGAGGTCAGCGACAAGCATTCGGCAGTGCAACTTTCTCACAGGCTAAATGAACACAATACCTTCTTAGTATAATAGAAACCATCATTTCACAACATTCTGATTGCAATATTATTTTTTTTAAAACTTTCAAAAAAGCATTTGAACACCCCTATATATATATATACATGCATGTATATACACCGGTTATCTCCATGTTTCTCCATATTTAGATGGATGGTCTGCTTGGGACCAGTTGGTTAAAAATAACTGGGATATACTGTATATGTCCAAATACTGGGGACACTCCTTGTGCCTTAAAGGCTTATTAATGCTGAGAACTCAATAAGACAGTCATCAAGTCATGCGTCAAAACGTTTGAATAGAACTCTACAGGCTGAAACGGCATGAACCGTATTCACACACGCTCCGCAATAGCGGGCCAAGCTCTTTTCCCATCCGTGAGGAGGGGAACGGAATGGTGTTGAAATGAGATAATTAGGAAGAAAATTAATATTAATGGGTACTAAGAATTGAATCACAAATGCAATTACAGCATTAGCTTTGCAATTAAAATAGTTAGCTGCTGAATAGCTGGATACTCATGAAATTATGGGAGTTTTTCCACATATCAACAATGACATTAATTTCCCAAAGTCAGCACAATGGGCGAACAGTACAAATAGAGCCTTTATGTATTCCCTAGTAGAGTCCCACTGTATTCTCCAGGCATAAGACTATCTTTTTCTCTCCCTCTATAAAAGCGCAAGGACCCCAGAGACAGTGGCACAGGCTAATGACTGCTTTCAGTCCAATCACGCTGTGTCTATAGAAAAGCACAATGGACAAATCCCTGGGTACAAGCTAAGAGGTGGGGCAGCGGCGTGAAAGGGGGGCTGGGTAATTAGAAAGACAACCTCTACACGTCTGCAGGAGAAGGAGAGATGCCGTTGTGCTGCTTCTGCACTTTTTCTAATGTGCTAGTCGCAGCCATCCACCTCGCCCATCTTTTCACTCTCGCACTCCACTCCATGCTCTTATAAACACACACACACACATAGCATGAAGAATGGATGCAGGGAGAAATGTCAGGCGCACTGGTGAGGCAGGAAGGGATAGAGAATAAAGAAGGAGCCAGAGATGCAGATGAGAGAGGGACTTAATAAGGGGGATGGAGCGAATCATGGTTATCATAATGATGTCATTGGTTAATGGGGTGTTAGTTTAGCGTTATAAGCCTCCAAATGGCTTCTAGAATCTCTTGGGTGAAATTTATAGCTTTTCGAGCCACAAAATAAGTGTTTTCACTACAAACCCTCTGATAAGGGCTAAGGATATGTTCGGAGTGACATACTACTGTTTACACTCCAAAGTGTATACACTACCATTTAAAAGTTTGGGGTCAGTAAGATTATGATGCATTAAACTGATCAAAAGTGACATTTATAATGCTACAAAAGATTTCTATTTCAAATAAATGCTGTTCCTTTGAACTTTCTATTCATCAAACAGTCGGTCCCACAAAATAATTAAGCACCACAACTGTTTTCAACATCTTGAGCAGCAAATCAGCATATTAGAATGATTTCTGAAGGACCATATGACACTGAAGAGTGGAGCATCGCAGAGCTAGTGCAAGATGAGCATTTGTGGTTAAAAGGTGTAAACATTTTTATGTTTTTTAGAATTTTTTTTATTTTTTATTGTTTTGCTAGATAAGACCCTTATTCCTCCACTGGGATTGTGTAGAGCCCTTTGAAGCTGCAATGAAACTGCAATTTGGACCTTAAAACCATTGGTAACCGTTGAAGTCCACTATATGGAGTAAAATCCTGGAATGTTTTCCTCAAAAACCTTAATTTCTTTTCGACTGAAGAAAGACATGGACATCTTTGATTTCATGGAGGTGAGTAAATTATGAGGAAATTTTAATTCTGAAGTAAACTAATCCTTTGACGAGATCATGAGCATTGTAATGTTTGAAGCTGATGTCATAACAAATGTCAGTAGACCGGGAAGATTTTAAAACAAGCAGTTCATTCATAAATTCGTAAGATCTTACCTTCATGCTGTGGAAATACAAACTGGAAGACAGAACACAACGAGCGCAGGGCTAAGAATTGGCGGGACTACATAAGGTCTATATGGTTAAGTATATGCAGTACAGCCAAGTGGTTTCTGGTTAAGCGGGGACGAAAAAATTATATTTTGAATTCTTAAACCAATTTTGTACAAAAATGCCATAATTTCATGGAATTCCGATCAAATAATGAGTGAGCAGCTATTATTTCCGGTTCATCCATCACACTGGAAAAGGTCAAGTCTAGTACAATGCTTTATGGGATACAGCACTCCATGCAGTGTGATCTGTGGTACACTGCTTATTTTGGTGTATGATTTTAGGCCATTCAGGTACTGAATGTGTGCATGCAGAAAATTAGCATACTGCACACAGCATACATATGGCATAATGCAGCAGATATAGTATGAATGTATATAGCCCTTCAAACAAACAGGTGTCCGATTATAAATATGCTTCTGTTAAAGACATTAAAGTGTCCACACATGTAAAGAACAAGCTGTGTTAGAAACCTCTAACATGTATAAACATATTGCATACAAAAATGAGGATTGCGTGGGCAGCGGCGACGTGAGGGAGGTCAGCGACAAGCATTCGGCAGTGCAACTTTCTCACAGGCTAAATGAACACAATACCTTCTTAGTATAATAGAAACCATCATTTCACAACATTCTGATTGCAATATTATTTTTTAAAAAACTTTCAAAGCTAACATCACATACACCCACACACATGCAAGCAGGCTGCTGCATTAAGCCATTTAGCGCAGGTTCTTGAAGTCGAAATCGTGTGGGCCCACATTCAAGTAAGTTCGGTACTCAGCAAGTGAACTTTCTAACACTTGAGCTAAGTTTCACATTACAAGTAGGCTACTATACGTCTTGCCTATTTAACGGCACAGTTATTCAAGGCCAGTGTGAGAAATAACGATCTTTCAGACTCTCTACTCAAGTGAATATGTTACCCTCTGACCCATGCTTTTACTGCCTCTGATTAAGTTAGGCAGTAATAGAAGAGCCCCACCAGGACACTTACACTAGCTGTAATGCTATAGGCTATGTATGACTGCCAGTTTTATTCAAGGGGCATTCCATGAGATCTAATTACGCTTCTACCACACTGGATTTTTTGCTTGAGGTAGAGATGTGTAACCACATAGCAAGCAACTTAGATTGGAGTTTGATGTCTCCTTTGTGTGGGTGATCGCCCTCAGATATCTTGACTCCAGTCAAAACAGAATATCTCAACTTCTGTCTTTCATTGGTATGCCCAAAGAGTTCTTACGCAAAACTATTTAGATTGTCTATACGACAAAACTGCATAAACATGTTGTCATTGTTCCAAGTCATTGTTCTCTCTGCTTAAAGGAGCAGTTCCCTCCAAAATGAAAATTCTGTCTACATTTATTTACTCTTACATTGTTCCAAACCTGGATGAGACTGGAGATTTCGAAAAGGAAGCAAAAGCACCATAAACGTTATTATAAAAGTGGGTCATATGATTTCTGAAAGCAACATTTGAATCCTTTGTCACTGATAATCTTCACCTTGAGTAAGCTGTTAACCACTGGAACCAAATCACTGAATCAGTTCTGTTCGTTTTTCAGGATCAGTTCGGTTTTTAAAAAAGCTTCAGTTTCAGTTAATTGTAACTGCATTTCTCTTCGAAATTTCTCGTTTAGTGTTCTCTGATAGAAAGGTTACATAAGGTTAAATAAATGATGACAGAATTTTCATTTCTGGAAGAAATATTCCTAAAATTCCAAACATAAACTGTTCCCACTTCTTTGTCTTTAGTCCTAACAACATCATTATTTATTCTTGAGGTACTAAAAACAAGCATGTTAGCGTAATGTTGCAAACATCTCCAAGCTTTATGTTGCAAAACATCCCTTTTTGTTTCTTTTCTTGGATTCCAGGTCCAGGTATCATCGAGTACCACTGTCAGGTGGAAGCAGCCATTAGCAGCATTAGCGCACATACCCCTTTGCAGTTCGTTCTGTAAATCATCCATGCGACGACAAAGCCCCGACGCTGCTCACCAAATAATAGGACACAGACAATGTGAATACTGGAGCTGGCCAGGTGCACTGCGCTTCCCTATCTCCCCTCGGAGCTAATGGACCGATATGGGAGAATGGAAATTGATTCAAGCTAGTCAGTAAATTAAGAATTCACCGCTTTCATTTGTGTGCGTGTATTGTGGGGATGTATTGTTTATTGGAATTCGAATTTCGTAGGTAATTGGGGATGTAGAAAATGTAAACAAGAATAAATGCTGGTTTGCTTTTATTAATGCCAATGAAACACACTCTCAAGACAATAGGCAGAGAAATGACAATTGTGTGATAGAGGTAATTAGACTATAGCAGACGTTTTCAACCTTGAAGGTGTGGGAGAATTGATATACATTGTTTTTTTTATTATTATTTTTAAAATATAATCCCTTCCTGTGAGCTTTTTGTTTTTCTATGCATTTTTTGATAAACAAAATAGTAAAATGTGTTGCATAATTATGCCTATTAGATCTGAAAGTGTATTGATTAATTCTGTGAGAAACAAGCACAAATTCTGAGAGCTAAAAAAATGGGTCAGGCTAGGCTGTGCTGAGTGAAATGTGCTCAGATGTGAATTTCAAGGATTGGGTTTCAACATTTTAAAACAACATGCAAATGTATGGGTGTAATTCAAAGTCTTGTGTGTTACATCATGTCCTTGGTACTACAAGACTTCTACATTATAAAAAACTGTTCAGAAATGCATAAAAGATTGACATTGAATATAAGCATCAAAATTCAGAATTCTCTATGTAAATAACTGAAAAGAGAGCTGAAGAGAAGCCATATATAGTTTTTATAATTATGGAATAATTTGGTACAGAATAATCTGCCAAGTATTGGCTGCAGCAGGTAATCTTTCATTGCCTGAAAATAGGCAACAAAAGTAAAGCCTTACAGAACATGCCAGCACCACACACCCACAGACCCAGGTCTCTAAAGCCAAATATTTAAGGCTAGAGGTGAGAAGGGTTATCAAAACTCCTCAAATGGATTCCACACTTTCTCCCAGGTTTTCTAATCTTTCCATATGGGTGGTTTAAAGGGATGTCCATGTGTCTGCGTGTGCATTGGTGGAAAGAGATTGTAGTAATCCATGGGTGTAATCTGAGGTACAAGTGGCCGTGAGGGAGTTTATGAGGACAGTCCACAGAATGCTAAGGCCAGACTGGAGTCTGAATGACAGATAACACAAACTTAAGCTTGTAGAACCCCAGAGGAGCCCAGGCATGGATAACACACCTCAAAGTACCGCAGAGGTGGGTGCTTTTTTTGTGCTGGTTTCTATAAAAACTCTACATGAGAACACATCCTCTTCAACATTTGGAGTACCCACGGCCATACCATCCTAGAATCTTCCAATATAGTCTTCTTACACTGTTCTCTTAAATACTCAATTCTGATTGGTCAATAAGGGCATTAAATATTGCAATATAATGACTCAAAAAAACTCTATATTCCACCACTCTCACTTTATCTTTTCATACCAACATAATTAGTATAGCTAACTGGAACCATGCTGCAAATTAAAACAGTTTGCTACTGACTACAGTTAACAAAATAGCTTTGTAGATATTCAATTTTACACAATTGTGCATTAAAACTTTTCATATATTACTATTTTTTGAATTTCAAAGATTGGGTTTCAACATTTTAAAACGTAATGTATGGGTGTAATTCAAAGTCTTGAGTGTTACATCATGTCCTTGGTACTACAAGACTTCTTCTACATTATGGAAACTGTTCAGAAATGTATAAAAGATATTAGACATGGAATATAAGCTTCAAAATTCAGAATTCTCTATGTAAAGAACTGAAAAGAGGTGAAAAGAAGCAATATATAGTCTTTTCATAATTATTTTGGTACAGAATAATCTTACTTTTTCATACTAACATCTATCTATCTATCTATCTAGGTTTATAACCTTCAAACGTTTTTTTCACTTTTTTCCCATGTTTTTCCAATAGTTTGTCTTAAACTTTGATATTCTAAGCTAGAAATTACAGCTACTCTATATGAATTTATTTTTATTTTTCATTCAGATTCATTTCAAATTTAGAAACTGAATTGGAATTTAAAAAAAAGTTATTCGTTCAATTCTGAGTGCCGCCAAACTCAGGGTCGTACATTATGCCTTACACAGCCACAACCTTGCAGTGAACCCTATAGATATCATACAAAAGATCCCACAAATCACATTTCTCATCTCATGCTGGAGAAACTTAAGGAGAGGCTTTGTAGAAGCATTAGATGGATGAGAGATATTGATAACCTGTGCCAATCTACCTCCGAGCCCTTTCCTCATCAACCCTTGACTCAGAGAGGGAGCACAAGTCCTCTTCTTACCTTAGAAGGGCTCTCAGCAGCAGACGCAGAAGAGCTGTCTGAAAGAAGCCTCTTGAAAATGTTCACCTGTGATGCTGCTTTTTAACCTCTTAGGTTTCTCTGCGGTTCAAGAGATGTGGCGAGCAAAGCTCTGTGTTTCATAAGAGCAAAGCCTGAGTAAAAGCTTCTGTGAGGAGACTTGAGAGAGGCTTGTTCTTTTATGTCTCAAAGGGACACAGTGAAACTTGAGTTGTGGCACTGTCTATCACTGTGGCTTGCCAAGATCTTGAGTCTTTTCATTCATGGCTGAGTATCATATCTGTTTTACTAATAACTGAACAGCATCTGTCAAAATATTCCATATGATTGTAGCAAAAGCTATGGAGATATCAAAGCAGGCAGAAGACATTAGGGTCTTGTGTGTTTAATCAAAATAAACCCGACTAATCCTCCATGCTGTTTATAACAAGTAAGCATTGAGCTGTAACTGTTACTGACCCTGACAAGAACTTGAGGGAAGGGTCCTCTGGAGTTTTCAGGCACGTTGATTGGTGGAATGACCCAGTCTCGCTTCTGTCGCCGCAGCCCATTGGACGAGCCTCGCTGGTGTTGTCGTGGAAACATAATGAGCCTGAGATTTTGATAGTGGTTGTGGGAGGATCCGCCAAAAATACCATCCCCAGCAATCTGTGGAAAACAGATACGTACACTCAGATCTTCAAATTCACACACATAGAAGGTACATTAAAAAGAAACATCAAAGAAGCTGATGCTATGAATAAGATCATGATGATTCTATGGTTTTCTTGCACAGCAAAGAGATGGAGACACGGAGACAAAAGAAGATATTCTGAAGAAAATGTTTGAATTGTTTTTGTCAGTACTATGAACTATGAAAATCTATGAGCTTCAAAACAACACTGAAACCCACTGATTTTTATTGTATGAACAGACCAAAAAAAAAAAAAAAATCCAAATATCTTTGATGAATAAAGTACAACAGATTTGGAATGTTATGAGGGTGAGTAAATAATGACAAAATTTTCATTTTCAGTTTCTCAGATGATTCTTATTAGAATAATAACAATTATATATATATATATATATATATATATATATATATATATATATATATATATAAATATATAAATCTAATGTCTACAATCAAATGTCAGAAACTTCAGCATGAACTCAAACATTTATTTTTTTTTTTTTTCCAAAATGCTTTTCAATACAATCTTTAATATCTCCAACAAAATTACTGATGGATATTTTAATATAACTATAATATAACTATAATCTGATATACTATATAAATGTGTTTGGGTCAGCATTATTTTAAAGGGGTCATATAATGCAACTTTTACAAGACGTAAAATAAGTCTCTGATGTCTCCAGAGAGTGTATGTGAAGTTTTAGCTCAAAATACCTTACAGATAATTTTTTATAGCATGTTAAATTTGTCACTGTTTGAGGGTGAGCAAAAACGTTCTGTTTGTGTGTGTCCCTTTAAATGCAAATTAGCTGCTGCTCCCATGTAGAGGGCGGAGTTTCAAGAGACCCACTGAAAATGTTAGAAACTGTTCAGCCTTTCATGTTCAAACCGGAGTCGGACAATGATGGAGAGACTCAGGAAGAAGTGACAACATGTAGAATGCAACAGGACATTTCAGAATGGTTAGTGGATAAATTTATGTAGCTGATGTGGAGCTAACTATCTTAAAGTCATTGATTAGCATATTCTGTCATGATAATCAAATCGCTCATGTGGGAACTGTTGTAAGATGCCTACAGAGCCAGAGAATATTTGCTGCATGAAGATATAACAAGTATAGTTTAGTTTAATTACGGTTATAACTTATGTTGTCATCTTGCTTTTATGACATGTTATTGCATTTGTGTTACGTACTGTATTGCAATAACATGGCCTCACCCCTTTGTTGCGTGTTCTTGGGGGCAGGGTTTATGTAAATTTTAGGGTTAGTGATATCACCAACCCAGGAAGAAGCTCGTTGTAGTCCCTACCAGCCGTTTGTTGTAGTCCTTAAACAGAGAATTCTTTAAAAGAAAATATCTTCTTTTGCATTGAACTTTAAGCATTGTAACTTTGCAGATGTTGTTTATGCTCAAACAGCAACATTACACACTAACTAAAGTAAAAAAAAAAAGTATAATAATAATCAACCACCCCTTTAATACTGTACTGTTAGTATTATTTTGAATTGGTTTTTATTTTTATATTTTTATTTTTCATTTTAATTTTAGTTTTGTTATGTGCTTATCATTTTTGTTTTTTAATATTTCTCTTTAGCTTTCACAAAGCTTTAGTTTTAGTAATTTTTGTACTCTAATTTAAACTTAAACATTAAAAGTTTCTAATATTTATATTTTGTTTTATTTTAGCTATTTCAATTAACAAAAACAATTTTGAATAGTTTAAATTTACAACAACAACTCTGGTTTGGGTGGGTTAATTATTCTGCTTAAACAAATATTTGAATACTTAGTATTCAAACTGAAACCTTCTTGTCAACTAAAAGTCAATTTTTAGTCAAAGTAAAATTGACTAATGAATTGATAAATGGCAAGACAAAATATCAGCACTGTTCAAAGGAAGGGGAAACACACTGAGAAAATGTTAAATCACAACTGAGAACTCTTATAAGTCTCCAGAGTTGTAAAAGAGCAATTTAGACTGTACAACAGAAGGTTTAAAAAGACAAACACACCTTTAATAGGAGTACATACCTGTCCAATTACTACTAATCACTTATTGTTTGTGAGGTAATGGTACGAAACAGTCGTGGAACGGTATGTGCACACCTGAGCCCTGAGCCAGGATCGTAAACATAGCTGTGGGGTTTCTGCTAAAACGACCAATCAAAATGACAAATCGCGTCAAGGCCTCTGTAAACCAGCCCTTATAACACAGCAATACCACAGTGACGCATACCATGACATTTCCTCATGGGTGCCCAATGAAAAAGATTGATGAAATACCACATCAATAATTTAGACAAGAAAAACTAGAGCTGCCGCTGACCCTTACTTGATTCATCCAAAGGCCAAGGAAAGGGCTGAAGCAACCAATCAAACAGCCACCGTTTTTCACAGCAGCTGACTGTGTGTGGGGAAGGGGACTGTCCTGTGGTTCATTTAATGTCTTTAGCGCTCATCTCTGAATTGTCAGCTTTTCGTGCAATCCTGTGTTGCTGTTTCTTCCCCTGACACCTCGACGTCTGTGGCACTGCATTTTCGAGCAGAGGCACTTTTGCAAAATCCCAGTCTTCTCTCTCTCTCCCTCACTCTCTCTTGGTCTGTCTCACGTCCCCCGGCGGGGGCTGCCAACTCAAGCATGCGTAGGCAGGTCAGCCTATCAATGTCTCACAAACACGGTTTGTCGGCAGAAGAGCTCGAACAGATGTGAGGCAAATCTGAGCAAACATATTGTATTTTTTCCCTCTTTTGTTTTAATTTTTCACAGCTTGATGGCTCTGGCTGCAGGGGCTCAGAAAATGGAGGGATTGTGTCGTGGCAGGGAGGGAGCCGTGAACGAGTGAGGAGGGCAGCTGTGAGGCGCTGATAAAATCACTTCCGCCTCAGCTCTGCTCATCCACGAAGCTCACAGGTACCTGCTGCAGCACGAGTGAGAAGCTGCAACGAGACCTTTCGGGAGGCGGCAGGTGGAATTACTGTGCATAAGAGGGTGAAATAGAGAAAGAAGAGGTTGGAGAATAAAAAAAGAGATCGAGGGGAAATCAAGTTAAGCAGTGAAGGCTAAATAATCCTCCCAGACAAAAGGCAAATCATAAAAAGGCATTCAAAACTCCTGCATCCTCATCGCCAGTTCAGCATTCAGCACATGCAGACGCCTAGGGATGCAATGGGTGATGCTGAAAACGTGGATAGGATCATGGGATTCGGTTATAATACAGTATATACTAAGAATAATAACAACATTTGTAAAACTTCAAGGAATATCACACAATTTTTCTTCTGTATTTCATTTTATACAGCAGTTCTCGAATCTGATTGGTTGAGAGGTGTGCGATATTCTCCCCAGTATCAGACTGGTACTGTTTCACTGTTTATATCACTTCGCTTGTGGCGACTGTCATAGCGGTTGAACAAATCCAGCATATTTTTATAAATTCTACTGGTATTATGTCACGAAATGTAGTTTGAAGAGTTTTTTTAGGCGAGAATGTAGTTATTTAGACCTCAAATATGTGACTTATATATAAACATAGCGCCTATTTTACTTTATGTTTTGACGCTTTTGCGGATGCAAGCTCCAGGCCGTCAGCGGCCTTTCAGAACTCATGTACCCGCAGAGAACAGCTTCATCTTGGCCAGTCATTTGCTGCTGGTTATTATGTAGATAGTGGTTAAAAAATATAATTTATTTGGGGTATATTAAATGGACAATCTTTGGTCTTATAAATCTATTACTTGTTCCAGAGCAAAACGATTTGGGTTAAGGGGAGAATTAAATTTCATAACTTTATATTTAGGTTATATTTAACTTAAATCCGGTACTGGAGCGCTATTGAAACAGGATTGTTTGCTTGTGTTTATGTCTTTTATAATGGCTATTGTTGTTCATTTAAATATTGTTTAATAAATATTATTTTATAAAAATAATATGCCGTATTTAATATTGAGAAAGGGTCTGTCAATAGTATCAGTGAAAGTTACATTATTACGCCATTAGAAGGCAGCAAAGAATCTCTTTATGAGTGAGTCAGAACAAGGAAGTTGTTTTAGCAGTGTCAGAACTTTTAAAATGACAAAGACAAAGGTGTCGCATTCCTCTGCGGACATTCAAACTGATGATTACCATCATAATCCGAATCACAGCCGTGCTGATATACAGCCATATCACATGGCTACGAGTGTGATATTGCTTATTTAATAGTAAACCTGTTGTGCAGAACTTTCTTTGAAAAAAAAATAAATAAATAAATAAAAAGAATTTTATATAAGAATACATTTTTATTTAATTGCATTTTAAAAGATGTTATGCCTTTATTTGATTACCACTGTTTTTGATTTAAATTTTTTTTTATTAAATTATAAATCCAGATAAAAATAATACAGGCAACAAAGAACTCCTGAAAAGATCATACTCCCTATCATACGCACTATCATACAATACCAGGCGCTATGCAAGTGTTTTTTGCTAGTTTTAGTTTCAGTTATTATTTTCACGTCCAGCGCCCACATTGTTTAAATAGCAAATGCACTCGCGGCCATCTGTTCGCCCATAGGCATGCTGGTCTGAAAACGAGGTGTGTTCAGGCGCATTGTTGGCGTGTTGCTATTTTGAGGCAACTGAAAAGACTGCGCCATTGATCAACAAAAACCTGGTCTAAAGTAAACGGCACAGTATTTTTTTTTGTTGTTGTTGTTATTTAAAGGGCGCATTAGTAATATGCGCCTATAGGCGGGTGCACACTCTGCTTGTTACACACACAGGGACACACAGCAGCACACAAACGTGCCAAATATTAAAAATAAAAGAAATACAATGTAAAATATCACTATTGTGTACATGAAGATAAAAATGCCTACATGTCATAATGGATAGTCAATGCATGTATCAGAATTACGTATTTGCAGTAATGACGAATGAAATTGGCTAATTATTTGACCAATCGTGGCAATACACACATGTAACTGACTCGTCAGGTTGAGGGTGTCTATATTCCGCCATGTAAATAGCAATCCACCACAGTGCAAAGGCACTTGGCTTTTAAAGTAAATGGGAGATGACACTCTGATTGGTTTATTGCACGTTACGCCCACATTGCCCAAACACACCCATTACTCATTAAGAGACTAGGCACAACCCTTTTGGAACATGCGCCTGGCGCACCACCCATTTTTTCCCGTCGATAAACTAGCAAGAGTGGATTCGGACACGCCCAAGTGCACCTGCGCCATGCGATTAGATAGTTAAAATAGGGCCCTTCATCATAATTGTAAAATTTTTAATAAATAATTAAATTGTTAAATTTAAATTGTTAATAATTAAATTTTATGAATTCAATTGATAGACATGACACAAACTCTGAATCAACATGCACCAATGCAAAAATTTCTTTATATTGTATTCACTATGTTGACTTCAAATTAATTACTTCAATGAGCTCATTGTTTCTGGCTTAAATTTAAAACATTGTTAGCTAACTGTGAGATTTGTATATGTACATTGCTGAAATACATTACTTGGACACAGTCGCCTTTGATAACAGATCGAAATGTAGACACAGGAATTTTCTGTAAAGCTGCTTTGAAAAGATATATGTATTGTGAAAAGCACTATACAAATAAATGTGAATTGAATTGAATTAAACATGCTTTAAAATGTAATTAAACCATTAAAACAGAATGCAAATTTCATAGGGCCTTAGACGGCACATGTCCGGTCAGCAACGTGACCTTCGGGAGGACGCATACAGAGACACGACGACCAGCCGAATGTGTTCGAACATAGACAAAAGCCTTATCTCTTGCCTCACAGATCTGTTCATTAACGCAGGGTATTCATCTTCTCGATCTGTCTCTCACTCTATCTCTATCGTTTTTTTGCCTGCTGACAAACAGGACATTGGGAGCTGTGATAAAGACCTTGATTTATCAATCAGCTCTCACTGGCACCACAGAAGCATTCCTCCGAATGTGTAGCCAACAGCACGGGAAAATCCAGGCTGGTTTGATGCACCATAGCATGGCGGCGCCAATGAAAGGCACAGACTTACAAAAGCATGCCTAATGAAAAGGCTTATTCCTCTGGTAGGGCAACAAGCACTGCACCCATTACAACAGACAGTGAGGAAAGAATAAACTAGAACAAGCATGTTGTGTTGTGGGATGGCGCACGGCAGATGTAGGGAATGTGCTGCTACGTATACGTGCATGCATGTGTGTGTGTGTGTGGGCGCATTCGGGAGTCAGCGTGTGTGAAATGGCTGCCTGGATTGCCCTGAGCTCCCGTAGCTCCAGAAGAACCGGCCCTGCCAGCTGGCTCCCCATCCCTCCCTGCTGAGAAGAAACCCGTTTGGGCATCAGTCAGCCTGCAGCTCTGCAGCAGACATCTGGAGGTTATTGTTCTATAGGGCCGCATTGCACTGCTTGCAACCCTGTCTGGAGTTTTCCATTACATGCCAGTATGCCACATGCCAGTATGCCACACGCCACTTATTTGCTACTTTCGTAATCATTCTTTGCACAAGACCTCACTGTTGAGAGAAACCGGAAATGTACTTGGAAGTTCCATTATTAAAAAGACGAGAACAAACAGTGGGATTATAATTAGTACTGCAAAAGCGCTCCACTAATCGTGTCAAATGAGTCAGTGTTATTTTAAAATTATTTATGTTATATTATAATTTTTAGTAATATTTTGAACGTTTTTATTTTTACATTTTAAGTTTTCATTTTAATTTATATTTAGTAATTTTATGTGCTTTTGTTAATTTTATTTTTTAAATATTTCTATTTAGCTTTAATTTATTTTATTTCAGTTTTATTTTAGTAATTTATGTATTTTAACTTATTTTATTTCAGTTAGTTGCCAAGGCAACATTTCTCATTTTCATGTAGCCCAAGTTTTTCCAGTTCCAAGTCCCCCTGTGGTGAAAATTAAGTTTTTAATGTTGTTTATATGTCTATGTGGTGTTTTTAATATGCTTTAAGACAAACCATGTACAAATTCATAAGTCAGCACCATTGCTGAGTATTTTCTGTTTAAAACTGCAGTGATCTAAAGACGGTTTCAAAAAAACGCAGTTTGAAATCGCTGGTGTTTCTGACGTTACAAACTACCTTGTAACCAATCACGTCAACGTGCCGGCGGGCTTTAGCATGTCATTAACCATAACCGCTCTGAACAAGGGTCTCAAGAGAATATATCCCAATATATTTTAAATCTACCCGGAAAAATCAGGTAGATTTAGCAATATAGCGGGTGTATGATGTAAATTACTATGTTATGATGAATATGCTTTTCTCCAATGACGTTCTAAGGTGTTCAAAGCGTTTTTAAGGATACTGATTGTTAAAATACAGCTGTCTGACTCGTGAACGGGAACATGGTTTGTGTAACATTAGCAACACATTATTAGCTGTTTGATAGTTTTCACAGGAAAAAACGTTTAAATATGTCACTTTGGTGATCAAAGATAAGTTTTAAGAGATACATTTTTTGACTACAGGAGGACTTTAAAACAGTTACCAAATAGTTGTTTAGCTATTTTCATCTTACCACACACTGTTAAAACTACAGTGTTCAAACCAGAATTCGATTCCTGAACAAATGAGTCTGAATAGGTTATTTTCAGTGAATCAGAAACATACATCAAGACCAGTGTAGTCTGATTCACAAATAAACTAGTTCCCTTTCGAAAGGGAACTTCAACTCTCGTCACGTGACTCGGTGTCTGAAAGCCAACTATCCAATAACTCCAATTCCTATTGGCCGGCGACAGCCTATGACATCATACAGCGCGACCCGGAAGTATAAAAGGGGTGCCTGGGGAAACAGTCATTATCTCATCGTCTTTCGGGACTGTTTGTGTCATTGCCACTGTCGTGAATATACTCTTGATATTCTGTAAGTACGTCTCTATTATGTCTGAGAGGCAAAGAGAAACGTTTTAGGAAGTGTGCAGATCCATGCCCGAGGTTTCTTGACTCCGGAAGATTCGCACACCCTATGCGTACACTGTCTGGGAGAAGAACACGCACGGACAGTGCTTGAGGGCGCCGTCTGTGTGAATTGTGAACGTCTTCCTATGAAAATGCTCCGTACCCGCCTGGCCCTCCTCTCGAGGGAAGAGGCGTCAACATCTGCACCTGGTGGGTCCGGCCCTGCTCGTGCCGAAGCAGAGCGGCGACTGCACTCATGGGGCTCGCAGATGGAGCTCGCTGCCAAGATTGAGAGAGGTGTCATAGTCTCTCAGCCTCCGGCGGCGGCTGGCGGGGATGAGCTCCTGGATGACGATGATCTTATCTCTGACATCATCGGATCCAGGAGCGAGTGTTCTTCTGGCTGCTAGCCCCCGTGGGCAGGAGATGGCAATGGAGGAGGAAGAAGTTGCGTCTTCTTCTTTCTCCAAGCCTCCTGGCCCAGCATATGCCGAGTTACTGGAGGTTGTGGAACGCACTGCTGAATTTCGCTGATGTGGAGGGATTGGGCCAGCATGGGTATGTGTCGCTGCCGCCCATTGACGAGACGTTTGCCAACTATCTCGTCAGGGCACCGACACTAAAAGCTCCGGTTCTGCCGTCCAGACACCTTAAGCAAACATCTCGTCTGAACGGCAGAGCATATGCTGCTGCAGGTCAGGCTGGCGTGGCTTTGTACACTATGGTAGTGTTGCAAGCCTACCAGGCTGACCTGCTGAAGGACCTGGATCAGGGGCAGGGTTTTTCCCCTGATGCGGTGGCTGAGCTGCGCTGCACCACAGATCTTGCTCTCCGGGCCACCAAGCAGACGGCCGCCTCGATTGGGAGATCGATGGCAGCCATGGTGGCTACGGAGAGACATCTGTGGCTGAACATGGCGGACATCGGGGAAAAAGAGAAGGGCTCTCTCCTCGATGCCCCGGTTTCGCCAACTGAAGTTTTCGGTGGCTCCGTTGAAACGGTGGTTGGAAAGTTCAGGGAGGCGAAGGCGCGCTCAGCAGCTTATAAGAATTGCATACCACTCAGGTCCGATCCTGGGCCCAGACAGCCGGGAGGCCCTGGCCCATCTCGAGTCGAGGCTCTGAGGCAAGGCCAGAGGTCTAGTGTCGCCGCTCGAGCGCCTCCTCCACCTCGGAGCAAGTCGCAGAAGTGGCGGGATATGAGGAAGAGGAAGATTGACTTGAGGGAGGTGATTGATCATCGGCACCAGCAACGCCGCTGATCGATCCCCTCTCCTGGTGAAGGTAATTCTACATTTGCCTTCGCCCTCTTCCTCGGCCTCCCGGGGCGTTTTTTAATGTAGCCATTTAGGGATTTTTTTAGGCAAAACTGGAGTATTGAGACTAACTGAGCAGGCCACAAAATGGCTGCTGCTTAGTTTTTTTTTCTCTATATATGAGAAGCCTCTCGGCTATTTTTCAGTATAGTTTGAGTTGGCACTCATTACTTCAGTTTATATGTCTACGGCGGCCCTAACCGGCCGCCTGGCATTTTAGCTTTGAGCTTCACTTTATTTCTCTCATCATGGAGATCAGGCTTTTTGTTATGGTGCCTGTTGTAGTATATAGGCCTATAGCTTAGCGGCCAGGCTAGAGCTAGGTGAAATGTGTGGTATATGAAGTAACCCCATATGTATTTACTATCCTTTCAGGATGTGTAGTTCCTAGTTCTGGCTTCCTCCTGAGGGAGTTGTTTAGGCTGTTCGCCCAATTATCCCCTTGCTTGTGTAGGTGCAATTATGAGTCAAAAACAGCTAGGTTGTAGGCTGTTTTTGACTCCCTAATGCTGTTTCTCAGGTGGTAGGCCCTTATTTTTGCGCAGATAAGTTATGCGGGTGTGTGCTAGGCCCCACTTTCTAGAACTTTCATGCTAAAGGAATGACTTTTTTCTAAGCCACTTGATGTTTTGTATTATCAAGTTTGAGTTGACGTTGCTAGATTTTAGCTCCTGTCCTCTGGGGCTTAGATCAGATTTGAGAATCTGTACGGAGAGTGTTTTTCCTTTCACAAACAGCATGTATATCAAAGTTTGTGTTACTTTGAGTTCTAGACTTTTGCCCTACATTGTATGTGAGCTTTTTATGCTGCCACAGGTTAGCACCTGCTCTCGTAGCAATAGGCCCTTTTGCTGTGAAATGGCCTCTATTTGAGTATATGGTGACTTATATTCCCCAGTCAAGAGGTTTATTTGTGTCACTGAGTGCATCTCCGGTTGGATTGCATACTCAGGGTAGTTAGAGCCACTTTTTGAGGAAAGTTGGTATCTATTAGCTCCCTTTTTAGTGATCTTGTTAACAGCTATATTGCATATAACTCGGATTGTAGGCCTTATGATTTTCGGCCTCCTTCTAGTTAACAGTTGTTTTTCAATACTGTTTAACTGATCATAATATGCTCACATATTCTCACAGATTTACGCTGCCACAGGCCCTGCCACGTGTTTGTTTAAGGTAGTAGGCTTGTAATAGCCTCCCTTAGACCATATTGTGAGGGTAACAGGGTGCTTTTTACAGAGTATTCAGAGTGGCTAGCCCCTCAGGTTGATTTGGTAGTGAAACCTTACTGAAGGTTGGTTTGACCTACATCTGCTTTCCTGAGTCTAATTCTAATCTAGTTGAGCTAAGAGCCACCTAGTGCCTAGGGTGGATCTTTTGTGCTCCTAGAGACGGCCACGGGACTGTGTGTATTAGAGGTTGCTAGGCCTACGGGCCGCCTGGTTTAAACACACTGGAGTATGTTTGGGTGTATATCCGTTGGCCAGAGGCCTAAGTGGTAAATCCGACCTCCTTTTGTCTGGTTGTTTATCGTCCTTGGGGCCTAAACACTGCCACGAACTGATGCCACGTGTCTGTTGAGGTTATAGGCCCCTCCAGGCCTTCCTTAATACGTGTTGGTGTACGCTGTACTCCTCTTGCTTTAAAGAGTAAAAGGTGCTCGTTGGATTGTGTTAGGTGGATTGTCATGCGGGCACTTTGCAGCCTCTTATGCTGCCTTTGAAGTTGTCTGTCTACCCCAGAAAGACAAGACAGGTGTTCGGGGTGGCCCCTAAAACCGGGCCACTTTCTGTATAAGACTTCTGATTTAACTGCTATCATACTGTAGGCCCCTCATCGGCCTCCATGAGTATGTGCCCATTGCATGGTCTACCTGTTAGGTGAGCTTCGTACTTCCCTTTTAGGTTTACGTTTGTAATAGTACCCCTAAGCTGATTATGGTGGTAGGCCTTAATCAGGCCTCCTCCTAAGATTCAGCCTCAGGTTGGTTTGTGCTCCCCTGGATCAGGGTTCTGTAGCGCACAGCCTCCTCAGTGTGTTAATTAAGCACTGAGTAGATCCTAGCACGAGTGGATTGTACTCCCCTCAATACGAGGGTTCATAGCACTTAGCTGAGTTCTGCTCTCCAGGATGCCCGTCTCTACGCGTGGGTTGGAGTTTGTTTCTGCCTCTTTGCAGTCACTCTTACTTACTATCTTCTTGAAGAATGCGTTTTAGAGGCTCTGTATTCAGACAGGATTGGCCAAGACTAAGTTTGTCTCGTGACAGACCAGGTCGGCCTCCCTGGGGGCATTGGGGGTGACTTTGTTCCCCTCTAGTGACTGGCCGAGGTTCCCTTCGGTTCCTTGGCCACATTCCCTTAAAGGGGCCACTTTTTCTTCAGAAAAGCTGGTTCCAGACGCCTTAGCAAAGCGTCTGTAGGACCTCTGAGAAGGGCCTTCTTGGAGTGCAGCTTAGGCTGTTGGCCGAAGGGAATGCTGTCACTGACAGCCTGGTGTGACCCGAGGGGGAGTTGCCAAGCAGTTCTCTAACTGCTCTGGAGCCTTTGTCTCAGCCATTTTTCTTGGCAGGCATTCTCCTCAAGCATGGCGGCGTGGGTATATCGTTCCCCATAAGCGTTTGCAAATGCAGAGTTACGTATGTTACGTATGTAACCATGGTTCCCTGAGAACAGGGAACGAGACTCTGCATTTCCTTGCCATGCTTCGGGCTGCCTGCTGAACAGCCCCTCAAGACGATGGATAATGACTGTTTCCCCAGGCGCCCCTTTTATACTTCCGGGTTGCGCTGTATAACGTCATAGGCTGTCGCCGGCCAATAGGAAATGGAGTTATTGGATAGTTGGCTTTCAGACTTCTTCCCAAACAAATAATCTTAGGAGCCTGTTCAGTGAATTAAAAGCATACAAAACAATCAACTCCAATTTCTGAACACGAGTCTTTTTTTTTTCTTTTTTTTTTGTGAATCAAAAACATACATTGTGACCACAGAACTCCAATTACTAAACAAATTAAATTTATGAGACTGTTCTTTTCAGTGAACCATAAACATTGTAAATGTGTGAAGTCTTATGAAGCATTATTTTTTTTTTTTAATTAAAGCAACGCTATCTCATGACCAAATCGTAATTTGCACGACCACACTCGAACGAATTCATACAATTTGTCTTAACCCCAGTGACGGGTAGGTTTAGGGGCAGGGTTAGGGGTAGGTCATTCATACGAATTCATATGAATTTGGTGACTAAAATATGTACGATTTAGCAGAAAACGTACAAATTCGAACGAGTGAGGTTGTACGAATTCATACGAATTAGCCACCTCTTAAAATACGTATGAATTGCCATGAGATGGGGTTGAATTAAAAAACATACAACATGATCAGTGAACTTCAATTCCTGAACTAATGAGTCTTATGAGCTAGTTCTTTGTAGTGAATCAAAAACACAAATTGTGGCCTGTGAACTCCAATTCTTGAATAACTTTGAGTCAGTTCTTTTCTAGTGAATACAAAATACAGCCTGACCACTACAGTCTGATACCTAAAAAAAAAAAGAATCTCGCGAGCCTTGTTTTTCAGTGAAACATACAGTGCAATCAGTGTAATCTGATGACTCTTTTTAGCCAATGGGTTTAGTGAATCAAAAATACAGTAGTCAACATTTCAAGTAGATCAAAAAAGTTAATCAAAGTTGTCCTAAGAACTAAGTTGTCCTAAAAAGAAGGTTTTAGGACAACTTTGATGAAAGGTTTTGATCCACTCAAATGATGACTCTTGTTTTTTAATTCACTTCTATGAAATGACTCGTACACTGCATTTAGTGTAGTAGCAAAAATAAAGCAAATTATCCATACAAGTTTATTTTTTGTGAATCAAACACATTCAGTTTAACTTACGTTGTACTTGTTGTACTTAAAACTTGTAAGACTTAAAATCAATTTAGTTTCTGACTGGTTGTTCATATGAATTTATATAGTTTAGAGGAAAACTGTCTGCTGAACAAAATTCCTAGCACACATGAATTCCAAACTCCAGCTTCGGGCAGATGAGGCTCATATCTAGCTAAATGCCAGCCAAAGAACAGTGCTGGGTATTTTTAGACCTGAACCATCCAAAAGCATAGAAACTTTATTCAATAAAACATGTTGTGGGACAAAGCTACGGCACTGTTGTGCTGAACTCTAAAGCACTCGCTGAAACTTGTCAGCTCAGAAGGAGATACAACAGAATAGACTAGAATGAAAGCTGCATATGGATCAAACCAATAAAAGCCATGCCATCTGGGCAAATGCCATGCAAGTTGATAATCAACTACATGCAACCTACTGACATTTACGCTCAGCAGAGGCACAAAGAATCGCACTGAGGGCTATCTTTGTTGATACACACTTGATGAGAGCTAGCTTCCATATCAATGTCTTTCAAATCATCTCTGATAGTTCAAAGTAACAAAAGATTTGCTTACTAAGTAATTGAGACATCTTAATTACTTTTAATGCAAACGAGTCATGGCGGTGTGTGTGTGTGCATTTATATGTAATGTGTGTTCTTTTATGGTGCTGATCTTAAGCACTCATTTCTATGCTAATTTCTCTAAGCTCTACCTCTAAATATATCTATTTCAAGTCAAGAGGCCAAAATAAATTAAATAAATGCATGGAAAAGTAAAAACTAAATGTATACTGTCTTATGGGATATCAAACTTTCTGTCAGCACAAATAATGTAATGTAACATGCCCATAACCCCTTACTGAAAAGGTAATATGATTGTATGAGATGGTAATATCATGGTACTTTTATTATATGCCATGATTATTTTAATCAAATACCATGGTAATTACATAGCACTGCCAGCTAATCTATAAAAAAAGCATTATTATGGTATGATATAAAATAATAATAATTATAATCATCTAAAATTATTGTTATTGGAAATAATGAATTACATTAATAATTAAACATGATAATTATCATTTTAAATTTTTAATATATTTAATTAATTACAACAACAACAACAACAATTATTATTATTATTATTAAGATATAAATAATAAAATATACATACTTTATATAAAACAACACTACTACTACTACTACTACTAATAATAATAAGAACAATAATAATAATTGTAATTTTATTTCTATTATGGTATTATTATTATTATTAGTATAGTATTTATAAGCAATAACAATCCCTGCAACCCCTTCAGCCGTAACTTATTCATGATATAGCACTAGCCTCGAGTACCTTATTGCTTTTATAAAACGGTTACCACACAATACAAATATTAAAGCCAAAAATATGTATCAGTGCAACTTTATGAAGTAAACTTTCACTAAAATCTTTCCTTCCACCGGAAAAAATAGTCCCTGACACAACTGACAAAAGGACAAGATAATTAACTGTTAAAAGGACAAGATAATACATCAGACATTTAAACCGATTTTTTATTATGAACATAGGACTGACCTGAAGGAAAATGCTAAATCTGAATGCAGGTAATAAACTCGCTCACTCGATCTTTTTCTCACAACACTCTTCTACATAATACAGTAAGTTTCAATGAACAATATCAATTGAGAACAGTTTATGTTGCTAAGAGTGTTTGCTAAGGGTGTTGTGTAGTGATACACAGAACCGTTGAGTGAAGCGGTCATAGCTGTGTTTTATCATGAATAAAACACAGCTAGTGACCAATTAAAATCAAGGACAGGAACTAACCGTTTTATAAATATTTATAATTAACTATTATATAATAACTTTTTTTTTTTTTGGAAATAATTTATTATATTATTAATTATTTAGAGTAATATTTAAAAATAAGTAAAAAATATTAAGTAAAGAATATTTTTTATTCTGCTTGGTGTAAAAAAACATAAACTGTAGGGAACTGGGCACAAGCTAATTTGGCTAGCACCCTCTTACATGCCTTTCAGCAAATCAGTTAAAGAGTACTGGGCAAACCTTATGATACCTAATTAATATTCATTAGCCAAACTGATAAGCTTTGTAATAATGTCCCTTTACTTTGTCAGATTGTTCCTACGTCCTGCTTTTTGGCACTTTAATGATGGATTCAAGGAGAACTAGTTTGTGGAAATCACATCTGTCATGACTTAGAGACAACACATAAGAAATTCTGACATGTAAATAGATGCAAACATGTCTTAAATTCTGAGAGCTAAATGACTTAATGATAATTTTTTTCATTAATTATTTATAGTCTTCAACTAGGTCAGAGAGTTGAAAAAAGTCACATCTCCCAGAACACCCATGTATCTTCTTGCTCTGTGTGTGTGCGCACGCATGTGTGTTTGTCCTTCAGTAACCTGCCGTAACCGGCAAGGAGACATTTCTCTAAATGGTCGTGCAGAAGGAGAGGACATGTGCGGGGTTAGGGACACGGGGATAGGGCTCGCCAGACCAGACTCCTGGATCCCTAGAGGACCTGCATTCCCGCCTCTCTGCTTGGCATTTCTAGGTCACTTTGGATGCAGAAACAGTCTGATGCCAGTGGGAAAGACATCTATATAAAGCCGGTACACCTCATCTGCTCTACACAGGAGCACAGGACATGAGCATGACAGCCACATGTATTAAAAGTTTAATGATACTTGCCAAGCAGGACACATCGTGGCAGTAGTGTGTGTGCACATTGGACGAAAACGACGTGAATGAATTATTACTCCTTTCATCTTTTGTATAAAAATTACATTTGAGCATTCACTTTCATAATCAGATCATGACTTTTGGTATGTTGCCAAGGGCTTGTGCAAACCCTGTAAAAGCACTCCACACGTGACAACGGAGTCTGTGCATACATGCACGAGAGGGAGAAACGAAATGTAATCAATTTAAAAACTGTAACTAGTTTTCAAATTCTGATGATTGCTTAAACGTAATAACATCTTGCTCTGTTATTGAATCTCGTTCTTACTCATGCTATAAAGGCAAATTATTACACTGAGACGGCACATCACCTCCTCCGAACCCCCCTAAAACCATGAACTCAATCAATGTACATTATTTCATGCACTCCATTACTGAGCTGCTAGACTCACACATGACTTTTCACAACAGAAAAAAAAAACAAAAACCACAAACTAAAATTAAGATTTTTTTTTAAAGTCTCTTACGCTGACCGTACATTTCTTAGATAACAAAATACAGTAAACACAGAAATATTCTAAAAAAAATTAAAAATAACTGTTTTCTATTTTATAATATTTCAAAATGTAATTTATACGTGATGGCAAAGCTGAATTTTTATCAGCCATTCCTCCAGTCTTCAGTGCGTATTGATCAATTTAATGCAGCCTTGTTGAATAAAATATTCATAAAAAAAAAAAAAAAAATTATCTCAAACTTTTGAGTGGTAGTATATATAAATAATATTGTATACAAGTAAAAATTAAGTATAAAGTTTTTTTGTTTGTTTGTAGAAATTAATACTTTTATTTAGTGAGGATGCATTAAATTGACCGAAATTGACAGTAAAGACATTTATAATATTAAAAAGTTCTGAAATGAATCACATTTCTACAAAATAATAATAAAAAAAGAATAAAATTCAGCTTTGACATAACAGGAATATGTTTTAATATAACTAAATATAACTAAAAAAAAAAATTGTAATATTTTACAATATTAATGTTTTTAGAGTATTTAAAAAAATGCAGCCTTGGTGAGCATGAGACTTCATTAATAAACATTAAAAAATCTTTTCAACTCCAAACTTTTGAATGATAGTGTACCTTATAAATAATACAATTTATAATATAAATAATAAATATATATAAATATAAAATATAAAGATAACATTTATAATGTATAAAGTTCGACAAAAGTCTGTTAAGTGGTTCAGGCAAAATTATTTGCAGAAATATGACTGACACAAGCAATTGATATTCAGAAATAATATTTGATAAAAATAATTTGTCCTTGCCTTGTTAATAGGAGGAGATAGTAGGTGTCCGGCAAGGGCCAGTTTAACAGTGGTCTCCCAGATATACTTGCCCGCGCTGTCTCTGGCTGTCACCATGAACTGAATCGGTTCGGTTAAATTCGTCACATCTTGCTTTGCGTAAAGAGAGCCATCCGGCCGAACGCTGAACTTTGGGTCACTGCTCTCAAAAGAAACCTCCTCTATTTGCTGACAGGTTTCGAACTCCACTGCAGGGAAAGAGAGAAAGAGAGGGTAGAGGGTAAGAGAAACATAAAATAACAATAAAACTATCATTGCTGACAGACGCAAAAACTGTTCAAAGTGATCTTATTTTTAGCCAACATGTTTCATTGCTCTTGCCCACACATTTGTCATCATCTATCTCCCCTACTATGCTAGGCTGCTTATTAAATGAAACATCATGGCTATATACAATAAAAACATACTGTATAGTTAAGGTGAGCAGGGCATTATTGATTCAATACTTCATTCAGCCACATATAATAACAATAAATATAAAAATAAAAATAAATAAAATGAATTATATTTGTAATAAATGGTGGGTTATAGCTAAATCTAATAACATAAGCAATGTACTGGGTAATATATAATAGGAACACAGGTCTAATGCATATACAAAAAAAAAAATGTATATAGAAAACAAAATTGAGCTTCTCTTAGTAACAGACTCCTCTGACAGCTGAAGTGTTAAAATTCAGTTTCTCTTAAAATGTAAAAAGGTAGCAAACAGAATGAGTGAGTCATATGCTTTCTCTCGCTTTGGTTGTTTGGAAATGGTTCCGGTCAACAACAGCAGATGGTCCGTTCAGTTACACCTGAGGGAAAGTTCCACAGCTTCAGCTCTACTTATGAGTGAGAGAGAGAGAGAGAGAGAGCCATGTGCCACGTCTAGATTAATCACAGTTTAAATATTAGAGCTCTCTTTCACATACACCAGAAATATAGTCCTACAACTTTAGTAGACCATCTATACTCTAAATATATGGGAGACCAGGGCTAGTTTTTACAATTTGTACTCCAGTGAATATTTCTCAGGTTAAGGTCTTTCTTTTTTTTTCTTTTTTTTTTTTTTTTGAAAGGCAATTTCTGTAAAGAACACTGATCTATATAAATGAATAGATTGCTCATTGCAGCAGGCAGTGAAGCCACCGGAAGTGTTTGAGCGGTCATCTTACTATTCCCTACCGCAGTGAGGAACTGTTAGGGCCCTCTAAACTATTATAAAAATAATATTTACAAACTTTTAAATAATAGTTTAAAAAGTAAAAACTTAGCTAATTCTAATGTTATTTATTATTTGAAAATAAACATCTAAATCTTTTTGAGCAAATGAACCCTTCAAATCTGCCTATTCAGTTTAAATTGTGTTGTGTTGATGTCTGTTTTCTCCATATCAGGATGTTTCCGCATAATGCTTTTAGCTCTGTGATTGGTGGTCTAGCTGTGAAATTACAGAGAGCCAAGCCATGGCAAGTCTCTGAAAGACGGATTTCAATTGACAGGAAAATCGACCAATCATATCGTCCCTTTTAATGGGTGGAGCTTGTTATCAGTAGGTTTATGACGCGTTCCGCCCACTGTGGGGAACTCGATCGAAGAAAATAAAAATAAAAATAGCTAGCGCTATTCGCTATGGAATCCGCAAGCAACATTAATGATGAGGATATTGTTGGGATATTAAGAATTTTAAATATTAAATATTAAGCATGAACATATATCTGTGATTATTAGCAGAAACAGATTCGAATATACATTAAATATTACAATACATAAAATTCCCTATTAGTAAATTGCACTATATTATTTTAAAAAGGTTTACCATGCATCATCTTGCTTGGAGTGACAGTATTGGAAATAAAGCGTCATGTCTATAAATCCATATGAAGTCAGTGTCATTTTTCTGAATAAGTTGTGAAGTGTGTATATTATTTCCTGATGTCTTTTTGTTGACCAACATCCACTTCAGCCTCTTGGAGATCTTTGAAACCATTAAAAAGAAACAGGTAAGCTCAAATTCTATGGCTTTTTATACAAGCATGTCAGTTTGCATATAAATTAAGTGTTATTTGTATATATTGTTGAGCTTATTATTAATTTAACCAACATTTAAGTCGCTATTTTTACAGCTTTGAAATACATGTTAACGCTGTTGAATCATTTACAGTTACTGTATTGATATCCATTTTTTTTTGGTCGCCATGAGGAAAACAGCTGAAATCATACAGAATGATGTTAATTGAAAATGTAAAAATGCAGAAAGTTTTGTGTGATGGGTAGGTTTAGGGGTAGGGTTATAGAATATACAGTTTGTACAGTATAAAAATCATTATGTCAGTGGAAAGTCCCCATAAAACATGAAAACACAACATTGTTTGGTCTGTTGAAGGCATGGTCTTGTTGAAGTGAGAGGCCTGTTTGAAGTTGAAACTCTTGTCAGGTGGCTTTTAGTCATCCCAGTCTCAACAGCTGAGGCTGAAAGAAGTTTCAGTGCTCTTAGGAGACATGGCTCAGAACAACAATGGCACAAGTGAGACTCAACAGTATTGCTGAGTGCCATGCCCACCAGGACAAACAGGACAATACTGATGTGAAACAAATATGCCAACGGTTAATTTCTGTTAATGACAGACACAGGCATGTTTGGCTTCTTCAAATAGCAAGGAACATACGGTGACCCAGTAGTGCACAACACAAAAAAGCAAACATAAGTTCACAACACAACGAAATAAAGCCACAACACAATGAAATAAAGCCACAACACAAGGAAATCGAGCCACAATGCAACAAAATAAAGCCACAACACAATGAAATAAAGCCACAACACAAGGAAATCGAGCCACAACACTACAGGAATGCTCCCGACAACTAGGGGCTCTCATAGCTCGGTAAAGTTAGGGTGCTTTCACATTAGCACTTTTGGTGCGTACCCGGGTTCGATTGACGTCTGTCTTCTGAACTCGGGTGCGCACCCGCAAACCGGACCCGAGTCCGCTTTAAAAGAGTGGTCTGGGGGTTACGGTTCAAGAACAAAAATATAAAAGTGAGGAGAGCAACGTTGTGCATTTTGCCGCCTTCTCCTGCGCCTAAATCCAGAGATGGCTCAGTTCTTTTCATATTTCACAACTATTCAGTGTTTTCAGCCACATAATGTTTATTTGAGGTTTCAGACATTTAAATAGATATTTAAATGAAGTAGGCTATATATAAAAAAGACATTAGTTTGTTAAATGCAAATTCCATACACTGATATGGAAGCTAAAATAATCCTTTCAAATATAATTTGACGAAATTTTTTATTTATATCGGATACATTGCATATGAATCAATAATGTTTACTCTCTTCTCCCAGTTCACCAGCCACTTATGTTTATGTATTTTTTATGTAAAAATGGATGAATTTACGTGTAGCCTAGCCTAAAATCCGACAGATCCTCTGTTTTATCAACTAACATGATCATTATGGTGTTTAAACAACAAAACACATTCGCTTCCACATATTTGTTCATGATATAGTTAACACGTTTGTGAATATTTTGAATAAAAAAAATATATAAATGCGATGGCTGCATGATGCGTCGCCAAGGGACATTTTTAAAATGCTTGACGTGAAAAAAGCCTTACGTGGCTTAATGTACCTATGTAATAAAGTATATTATGTACAGAAAAGCAGTTGAGCCCAGAATTTGAACGCAATGCGTTTAATTGCACGGTAAGTATTTTCCTCCCATAGAAAACCGTTATAAAGAAAACGCTTAACGTCGCTTAATGTAGCCTACTAAGTGATATTAAAAGATCAAATTCTGCACAAACCAATTTTTCCGTATAGTATGCTTTAGTATAGTGTTTACTAAGTCTGGTCTTTTAATGGCACTTAGTACATTAATCCACGTTACGCGTTAAGATTCTTGTTTATAAAAAGCTATTGAGCATTTCCACTGTTAATGCTCAGGAAAAAATAGGATACAGTTCAGTAAACACACATTGACAATAATGGAGCATATTGTCACACTATATGGGTAAGTTGTCACAATGCAACCACATTTACATTTATGCACTTGGCAGATGCTTTTATCTATAAGTGACTTACATTGCATTTATGGTATTTTATTAAGTGGGAATCGAACCTATGACCTTACTACTGTTTAAGCTACAAGAATAAAGTAGCCTATTCTCAGCAATACTTAAACAGTAAAACAATTATAAAAAACATAAAACAAAAACTGTAAAATAAACTATGCACAAAATGAAAGAATAAAGAATAATAAATAAAGAAGTTGTTTTGTCCAATAATATTGCAATTCAAAATCATTTAAAATTATAAGTAACATTCAAAACACATGTGACCCAACAGCTATAGCATGAACATTACACTAAAATTTGATTTAAGGACAGAATTCTCAAAAACTATTTCAGTTTAAGAGTTAGGTGTTTGAAACCAACATATAAAACCACTAGAGAAAGTGCACAATTTTACAGCCACAGAGATACAGCCCGTGTGACAACTAGCCCCAGTCTCCCCTATGCATTAAAGACACTTCAGCTGCATATTGTTCAGAACCATAGTCTTCACAGACTTCCAGAGGGTCAAAGCATTCCAAATAGATTTGAGTGCCGCTTCTCTCATCTCTTTAATCCCTCAGGATCGAAAAGAAAGAAAGATGGAACTAAAATCACTTCCTACTGATTTTATCTCTCTTCCACAATCCTGCTGATAACAAGACAAATTGATTTCATAAATCACTGCAGGACCAAGTCACTTGTTAAGAGTGCTGGGCGAAAATGTTTAAAGAAGAAGAAAAAAAATCTGCCATGAAATATCTTGCACGACAAGCTTTTTATCAAGCCATCTATCCAATTTACCACATGGTTTCCTGCCAGAAGACGCACCAAAACAACAGGCTAATAAAGCGTAGAATCCATTTCACCAATTGTGCCATGGCTCGCTCGATGCTCCAGAGTTTTGTCTGGTGAATAATTGCAAAGGGGAGGGGAAGAGGCCCATATGCAGTTTTCAGAATGAGCACTAAACCACTGACACAAGAAAAGCACACTGCCTACTTTAACAAGTGCTGCTCAAAACAAAACAAAAAAACTAAGTGAATCATACTTGGAGAATCATAACATTTTACTCTGTTAGTTCTACTGAAGATGTCTAGAAAATTTAAATCAAGAATCAGAGTTATTTTGCTATTTGGCAATGTCACAAATGGTCTGAATATACTAACTGCATCCTGTTGTTAATTTATTTTTGTCCCTTCCTTACTAAGCATCAATAAAAACATCTGCTAGCAGGGACAGATTAAAAAAACACACTCATAAAAAAAAAAGAAAAAAAAAGAGAGATTGATGTTTCTGTGAAGCAACAACAGCAGTAAATGTTTTTGTAAATTAGGCTAATTTGCTTTAATGGAATGAGCTAATTATTGTCATTAAAGGCTTTTTATCACTTCACAACTGACATACAGAGTAAACCTGTGGATCAGGGGACAGAGGCTAAACTTTGGGTGTTTGCATAAGAAAAACACTGGATTCACAAGAGTTGGCCAACATGATATTGTTGTGTTATGGGATGGGATGTTGGCATGGGAACACAAGAATGGTCAGCCTCAAAATGCCCAACCAAATCCAAATCATAGGAATGCCTAACCAAAATCCTCTTACTCTCTCTGTATTGGTCTCTCTCTTGTTTTCATATTGACAAACAGGTTTGTACAGAAATTCACCCACTAGCCTCAGCTTCATTCCATTTATGGATCCTCTCATGCATATTGACCGACCGGCTAACATAATACAGATATGATAACCAGATCACACATATGTTTATTCTGTTTTTTTCCAATGTGTATGTTAAAAGCATTCAGATACAGATCACATTTTGGCTACATTCACACTGCGAGCCTTAATGCTCAATTCTGATTTTTGCTCGGATCTGATTTTTTTTTTTTTTTTTGTATAGCTGTTCACATTTTTGTTTTAAATGTGGCCAATATCAGATTTCCAGTGTGAACAGATCAGGATTCTGAACTGACCTGTATGCGTAAAAGAACGATACAAATTTTTTGTTTTTGTTTTGTTTTTTTTTACCACAAAATCCACTCAATTGCTTCTCAAAACTAGTCCAAATCGCGTTCCGGGGGTTAAATATCACGTTAGTGTGGTCGTTTCAACCCACAGAGTTGCGAAACAACCCGCGACAACAGTGAAAAAGTAACCCAATTCTGCGGGAAAATCGCAGACTTGGCAACACACACAGCGTGCTGTGGTACGGAAGTAAACACGGAGCGCATTAAATTAAGCGATTACGTGTTTATTTATAGTGTAATCTGACACGAAAGCCAGCAAAATTATGCGCAGGCAATATGAAAAATAAAGACAATGAGACCAGAATTTGGAAACTTTTATGATACGATCTTTCATGTTTTGCTTGTATTGTAGAGCTGTCTTTGTAATATTTATGAGTTCTGACACATCACTGTCCTTCCCTGACTACCTTTTGCAACTGTCTTGATAACGTTTGGTATGTAAAATCTCCCATGAGTGCAGAATTGTGACGAATGTTGATCTCGAGTGACGTAAAAATCTCACAAATTCCAATACGACTGTTCAGACTGCAGTCACATTACAAAACATCTGATATCAGATTTAGTACCACATATGGAAGTGGCACAAATCGGAATTGAAAAAATCAGATTCCATGTGGTTTGTACTGTCATGGGGAAAACAGATATGTTCACATGTGGGCAAAAAAAAAAAAAAAAAATCAGATTTGGGCCACATTTACCTGCAGTGTGAACATAGCCTTTAATGGCAAGTATAAACAGGACCTAGTAGTAAGTAAACTATCCAACAAGTAAATTCCACTTTGTTGTAGTACATTTTAAACACAATAGTGCCTGTTTGTCTCTGCCAATAAAAACAGCTCCAAATATAGCCGAATCAAACACTGCACAACACTGAGCAGCATACAATAGTGACACACAACAGTATGTTTTGTCCCTAAACAAATCAGCATTTTTGAACAAATCCGTTGAATTGGTAATTGAATGAAAGACTCATTTATGAAGACTTGTTTAACCGAATTAGCTATTTTGACTGTATCGTTAAATGAATTATTCAATCACTCATTGAATCATTCATTCAACCTGTAACTTTTGTTTAATAATTGTTTTGATACTGAATGAATCAATGTTTTGAACAAATCGGTTGAATGAATAGGCTTGTTCAACTTCATGCAGCGCTGCGCAGACCAATCAGTGTCTGACTTAAAGCAGTGCATGTCGGTTAGAAATTTTGTCTGACTTGAGACAGCGCTGACACTATGTGACTGTGATGCATGGCACTGAAGTTCCATGATTGGCTGGATTCACCGCATGACGACGATCACGTGTGTTTTGTATTTATTCTCATACCTTCAGTTTCACTAATGCTCTGATCTTTATAGTTAAAAACTCTTTTCATGTAGTTGCGATGTTATAGGCCTACTGTGTCATGTTTATCAAAACAGATCTGATAAAAAGCACAGACCCCACTACATTGATATATAAATAGTAGGCTATAGGCTTATGTTGAACTTTATTCTTGTACATTATTATTCTTACAGATGCTGTAAGCAGTACATAAAGTATTGAATGAAAATGTCTCCGTTACATCTGTGTATTTGACAAATGTTGCATTTATTTCACTTTGTGATAAAGTATGCAAACGCAGTGCGAGCGTCACTGTGGGAAGCAGAAAGTGTCCAACTTCATGTCTCCGTTTTAAGCTCCTCCCCGAATGCAAGCGGCAACTCTCGCCGATCGTTGCATACAGCTGCAGCCGATGTCACTTGCCGCCACCTACTGGCTTAACAGTGTAACTAGCAGGTAGAGACACTGAAAAAACAACTCCATTAACACACAGGCTGACAGGCTGTTGATATTTGCCTTCTGTTATACTGTGGCAAGTTTGATCCAATAAAACAGACCTTTTCTGTCCATGTAAATGGGTTCTTGGAATAGCAATTCAAAACAATCTGAAATGTGGCCATGTGAAGTACAAAAATCCAGTATTATATACAATTACAATTTTTAATTCAAGTCATAAGCTTTAACCAAAGCACACATAAATAAAAACAATTAAATCAAAAATCAATTATCGATTGACGTTTCAGACTGCACACGGCAGCTTTATTGAAACTGTAATTCAGATTTTGGAATGTCAAGGTCTAATGTGTAAGAAAAGATGTGGGACAGATGTTGACCAAGAAAGTAAGAAAAAGACGGACAAGAACTAGATGATCATGACTGTGTTCAGGCCAGCTGATAATACCTAGAATATTAAAATCAACTGCAGGCAGTAGATCTTTCTCCTATTTGGCACCTAAACTCTGGAACAATCTTCCTAGCATTGTTCGGGAAGCAGACACACTCTGTCAGTTTAAATCTAGACTAAAAACGCATCTCTTTAACCTGGCATACACATAACACATTATCAATTTATATTTTCAAATCTGTTAAAGGATTATTAGGCTGCATAAATTAGGTCAGCCGGAACCAGGAACACTTCCTATAACACCAGATGTACTCCATACATCAGAAGAAGAATGGCATCTACGCTAATATTAGTCTTTCTGTTTAACCCGAGGTTTACCGTAGTCAACCGTATCCGGGCCGTATCCAGGTGAGATCGAGGACCTTTTTTCTCTCTCCTTTTTAACACCTATTTGCCACCTGTTTGCCACCTGATGTCACCTTTTGGAGTTTGGGTTCCTTGCCACTGTCGCTTTTGGCTTGCTTAGTTGGGGACACTTGACATTTGATATTCAACAGTGCTTTGCATCTGCCTGCATTGACACCATTTTCTTTAAGAGCTGCTGTGCAGCCAAAATTATATACCAGTTATCACTGTAAAGCTGCTTTGACACAATCGGCATTGTTAAAAGCGCTATATAAATAAAGGTGACTTGACTTGACTTGTGTGTGAATGTGTATGGGGGATTATAAGAACCACAGTGTACTAGCAACACAGTAGGACTATGTTAGTAATGTGCCAAGTTAGTAATATGCTTTAAAGGTGAATTGAGTAATTTCTGCAGCAATGGATGGATGGATGGATGGATATATGGATGGTAGGGGTCTGTGCAGAGAAAAGGAGGACAGACAGACAGACAGATAGAAGAATGATATAGATAGATAGATAGATAGATATACAGAGAGAGAGAGAGAGAGAGAGAGAGAGAGTGAGTTAGAAAAGGAGGAAAAGCATAGCCAGGAGCAACTGTATGATCCTGGGGATTGAGTGGCTGTGAGGTGTGTCCCGTCCATGTGCAGCCCGTAGAGCTCATCTGCAGTACAGGTTAAGGCAGTTCAGGAGAGCCGCAGCATTTGATGTTCTCCACAGGCTCCCCTGAAGGTCATTCAGCCCTGCGCTCACAAACAGACCAACATCACAAACTCAGGAGCTTTACAACATGCACTTTGCCTTATTGGGTGGTGTGTGGACACAGAGAGGTGCACAAGGGTCACCTGGAGCTCAAGATAAAGCCTTCTCACAACATTATATATCAACTGTAAGTGGAAAAACAACTCCTGCAATATGGATAGGATTATGAGGGAGATTTGTGGTTTTGACTTGATGTGTCTATCTGTCTGTCTGTCTGTCTGTCTGTCTGTCTATCCATCCATCCATCCATCCATCCATCTGAGCCCCAGACCAGAGTCAATGATTTTGTCTGAGCTATAAATAAAAATAATATAATAATAATAATAATAAATAATTTGTCATTTTCTTTGTCTTATCTTTTTAGTGTAGTGTAGAATGAGTAAAGCTGTTTGTTGTTAGGATGACAGAAATATTCAGCGACCGACAGTAATAGCCTATCTAGTGATGCAAACTATTCAACTTTTTATGAAATTTTGCCATTTTGATTCGAAAATATGCGATTATGTTACATGTAATTTATAACTGAATGTGACAAGACAAGAAATGTTTGCATTATCGACATATTAAACATGAATAAGAGTGAATGTGTGCACATTTTAAAATAAAATATTATTTGCAAGTACTTTAATTACTTTAATTAAGCGTAGCGTTAGTTCTGGCAGGTCACGTTAGTCAAGCTCGCATCAGCTGACTCTCGGCTGACCCACGTCTACCTATAGGAGTACAATGCCTATCACAGCATCCCTATATATAAGGTCCATTCAGTATTATCAGCAGCTTTATTGTGTTGCTAATTACCCTCCTCCATCTTCAGCTCCACCTCTCGTCCAGTCAGGACTTGGCCTCTGATATACCTCTTCGAATCAGACTAATTTTCTGGAATTATGATGTTGAGAACTATAATGATATTGCAATACCTTTATATTGGTTCTGTTCTGTTTAACCTAAGGGGGTTTATCGGTGCTAGGCTGCACGGATAGGCAAGGAGTTCTTGCCCAGAACAGAACTATACTGCTAATACAAACTGTATGCTAATTGTCAATCATCTTTGACGATAGTGGCCCTGACAGAACTACAATTAGACCTAGAACTACTTTTACCATTCTTATTTATTCCCTTAAATCCCTTTTAATTCCTTTATTATTTAATAATAAATAATAAGACCTTCAAATGTCCTGTTCCAACTTCCTGTTTCAATTAGGAATATGTAAACACAATACAGGTTGACTGTCAATAACACCACATGTCATTGGTCACTATTGTTTTTGTTTTGGAAAAAAAAGAATACTTCTTGGAGATTTACATCTCCAGAGCATATGAATTTTGAATGACATGAAGGTGAATAAACAAAAAAATTTTTATATTAAGGTGAACTATCCCTTTAAAATGTTCCGCCTAAATTGTTGGCTACGGGAAAAAAAGGGTATTGTGTTAATGTCTTTGCAGGAATAAAAGATAGTCCTTCCCATTACCCCATGGCTGATCAGGTCCACCTGCCACACCACTGCAGGTAGTACTGGGAAAAAGGGGCATGACATTCACAACGACATCCACACACTCACAACTGCACAAATACACAGTGCAGATGTGTGTGTGCGCACACACACACACACATCCACGTGGCAAGGTCTTCAGGTCTGGTACCGGAGGGCTGCATTGTTCCGCTTGACTGACGGAGGAATAATGTACGGCGGCAAAGAACTCTCTGTACGACCAGCAGACCCGCGCAACACAAAGACAGGGGGACAGTGAGGGCACCAAACTGTTACCCTCGCACACGCACGAACCCAGACACACACGCATGCGGGTCCCCCCTGACCCAAGCATTCTGTCACTTTTGACAATGGCGGTTATGCTTGATGAAGCGAAGTGGGTTATAACACTCCAAGACGGTGCCGCTCTTCACCAACTTACACATAACGGTTAAAATGTACTGCAAGCATGTGAGTTATACGACATTTACAGATTACGTGTATAGGACATGTTGAGTAAATACATAGTTTTTAGTTAGTTTGCGTCAGGAAAACAAGCTACGGCAGATCGTTTTAGCACTACTATTCAATTACTATTTATACTATTTTTTTTTTTTTTTTACTTTTATTCAACAAGGATGCATTAAATTAATCAAAAGTGACAGTAAAGACATTTATAATGCTACAAAAGTGTGTTATAACACTTTTCAACACTCTTCGAGAGCTTGTAACGGTGAAATTGTACTGCATGTGAGTAATATGACATTCATGAATGTGACTGTCATATTGTGTGCTCAGGACATGTTGAGTAAACATTTTAATACGTCTTTTCACAACTTCCTCTTCGGAATGACAAAATCTAACAAGTTGTAACACGTATTGATAGATCTGGAGTTTGAGGGGTAGTTTGTGTCAGGAAAAAAAACTATGGCAGAGAGATTGGACATGCTTCAAATCCTCCTCACGAAACCACACGACTGGACTGCTAATTAGTGTGAATGAACCAAAACACTTCTGTTTTTTCTTCCGCACACAGCACTTTTTGTGTGATGCTGCTAGGTGCCTGAGATACAAATACGGTGTAAAAAAACATCTACCTACCCTTTGTTATTTAATGTGCCTGTCTGAAAGAGCTCTCGAGAGCCATCTTTTCCTCCTTCGCCTTGATCAGCGAGGTCTAGCAATGACAAGGAGAACTTAATCAGCAGGTCTTGACACTTTGTCCACAAATCAGAGGACAAAAAATTTTAAGTGAGTTCACAACCACGAACTGAACCACTTGTTCTGAGCAATGCAGGCCAGCGGCCTGGAGTATGACAACTAATGCATGACTACAGTTGCTTCCCTCCTTCCGGCACAAACTGTACCGTTCATTCTCCTCTGGGCAGTTTTGCACGGAGAACAGCCATCCTCAGCTTCCCTTCTGCCATGTGGCAGTATATTTTGAGAATACAGTTTAATTAGCCTAGTTTCTGGAGGTTTTAAATGTGCAGTGTTATTTTGAAGCAGCATAAACCTCGAAAGCACACGTGCAATTGCTTCAGTAAGGGTCATGGCACCACTTGATAACTGTGAAAAAAATATATTAATGCATTATTACATTAAGCTAATTATTATTACAAGCTCAATCAAATGCTAACAGCATATATTCATTAAAATGATCCCGCTGTGTAAAAACAAGCCAATCCTGCACACCTTGAGTTATATTTGCTCTACTAACATAAGGTCTTTATGAGCAATATGGTGCTTGAATGCTATATAACAATGAATAGCACATGGTATTTGGTGGTCTTCCGAAACTACACATACACTGTTTTTTATGATTTATAAAGAAGTCTTGAATGCTCACCGAGGCTGCATTTATCTGACCAAAAATACAGTAAAATCACAAATCAGTGATACTGTGAAATATTACAATTTAAAATAGCTGTTTTCCATTTTAATATATTTTAAAATGTCATTTATTCTTGTGATGGCAAAGCTCAGCAGCCATTACTCCAGTCTTCAGTGTCAAATAATCCTTTAGTAATCCTTGTCAATTGCCGATTTTTTATTTATTTTTTTCTTCCAGAAGCTTAGGATTGTTTTATGAATATAAATTCATTCAAACATTATGAAAATGTTTATTTGAATTATAAATCTTTGTAAGCATGCAAATGTCTTTACTGTTACTTTTCACATCCTTGTTGAATAAAGTATTAATTAGTTTGAACGGTAGTGTATATAAAGAATACTATTTTTAAAATATATTATATTTCCTACATATAGTAACACTTCTTTGAACAAATGAACAATAATATATTGATAAATTAACCTAGATTAATAAATGCTGTAAAAGCATTGGTCATTGTCTTTTTCATGATACTAACGCATTGGCTAATGAATTTAACCCTTTTATTGTTTATTTTAACATTATTTACTAAACCTAGTGACATTATACGCTCACCATGTTTATTCTTTTTTAACTATTTTAAAATAACATTGAACACACGACAAACCACAATAAAACAGTAAAAAGACTATTTTGTGGCAATTTTTGGGAGAAAATGGCCCTCAGGGGTAGCGAATCCTTAAGGACACGGTCGTGTTTTCAGGCATCAAGTGTTGATCTGCTCCTAGAGACACTGCAGATCTCTTTTCCTTCCCTTATCTCAGAATTGGAAGCTCATAGTATAAAAGGATGTGGTTTAGGCCCCAGGAAAATAGAGCGGACACAAGATAAAGAAGTTGTGCGGAAGTTCGAGAAATGGAAACAATTAAAAGAGTGGGAAACGAACATCAGTCGGAGGTGTCAAAGTGATTAATACACCTCATCCGCATGAAAGAAAGGCGTGTATTTCTTACGAAAACATTAGTCACAGTGACATCCTATTGGGTGCGTTCTTTTGAACTGGTTCTTTTTAATAAACTGGCTGAACCCATTTCAAAGACTGGACTGAATTAAACCCAAGTTATCAGCTGAAACTGAATCAGTTGAACCGATTGAAATGCTTGGACAGATTACGGAGTTAATCGCTCACTCAATTGATCACTTCTAACTCCAAATGAACCAAAAACCTTTGAATAGACCGATCCAAAATCACTTGAGCCATTCATTTAAAATTAGAGAAAAAAGTTGCTCAGTTGCTAGGTATTTATTCATGCTCCATTTGCCTTTAAACTGCATATATATAGATTATAAATATGCATTGTTAATGGCTACTGTTATTTTCACATTTGTTTATTATTTGTTTGCATGTTGGTACTACAAAATAATATGTGGACAAATTAAGAAAAGCAACATACCTGTTATAAAGCTAAAAATGGATCAAAGTTGGATAAAAATCGTGCACAGACACGATGTAATTAGTGTGGCAGTAACAAATGGAGCAGGGAAACGATTTACACTAATTACAACAAATTATCTAATTTACACAACATAAATGAAAACATGATAAACAGCACTATTTAACTAAATAACTATTAAGTAAAGAAACAGGTGGCTACACAGGGACATCTAGGAATACTTTTGAGGGACGAATGATTGATACTAACGGTTTGAATGAATCGCCTTTAATTATAATCATGACCAGACTCGGGGGGTTTCAAATGGATTTCTAAGGGGGTCCTAAGTGTGCACTAAACATTTAAATAAATAAACAGTAATAAAATTGACCAAAGCTAACTTAATTGCTGTTTCATTCTAAATACTAGTTGGAAATCATGACATTCATCCTATTGACTAGTGATGCACCGAAAAGAAAATTCTGGGCGAAATTATAGATGAAACTGATCGAAAACCAAAACCGAAAATGACTTTTTAATAATTATTTATTTCTTATTTTAAATTATTTTTTTTGTATAATTGCATTTATATTAGTCTCTTTAATTAAATTCAATAATTTGAATGAATCTGAATTTAAAAAATACAAGCCAATAAACTAAAATAGGCAGCGGCTATTTGCACTAAGTGCAAGTATATTGGCAGATACTATTTGCACCTCAGTAGGCCTATTTTTGTACATTATCAGGATGCAATAATATCAGAGTGTAAATGATTATATTTATTAGGGGTGATTCGATACTCAGATCGGGTTTCGGCTCCGTTGCTGCCATTTTTGCCGGATCAGGTATCGGCCGGATGGGACCGATCCAAATCCAATATTGTGCGTGTACTATTCTGTGTTATTGTTAAGCTCCACAAAAGGCACAAAAACATTAAAAAAAGTTTCCATGCACTATATTCCAAGTGTTCTGAAGCCATACCATAGTTTAATTTGAGGTACAGATAAATATTTAAGTCGTTAAATTAAAGTTCGCGTAAATGCCTCCCTCCGCTGCGGCTGTCATTATCATTAAGTCATTATCTACTCAGCATTCGGACTGCGTGTCGCGTTCGGTTACGACAATCAACACAATGAAACTCTCTCCAAGATGAATCAAAGTTTCTATCATCTGTAGACAACGATACCAGTAATAAAATACGCATCAATATATTTTCACTTTGTGCTTTGAACTTTTCAATGCGCTGCCGCTGCGTGCTGTGACTCCATGATGCATCGAGTGCATCATTCTGCACACGGGATGCACATAAGCGCTTTGTGCCGCTCTATATGGGAGCCGTTCATATTATAATACTTTTGCGCAATGAAAGATTGTTAATAGCATTTTTTGTTCTGTCCTATCTATCGTATGTTGCTTCCTCATTAAAAAAAAAACGTTGCTATAAATTTAAAAGAAATGTCTTTTCATTTTGTAGTATAGCCTCTATTTATATATAAATATATTTAGTTTATGTCTTGTATGACTTAAACATTCATGAAAAACAAGCCACGAGTCATGGATGAAGAAATCAGCTGGACACCTGTTTATTTTGAATGTCTACCAAGCTAGTGAAGCTATTGGTTTAATTACAGTTGTTGCAGTGATGCACAATTACTTAATAAATAATTCACTACATTTGTGTCTGTTTGTTGTTTTGTTTTACAAAGTTAGGAAAGTAATGTTTAAGTCAAGCCTGATGCCTTGCACAAAATAATGATCCCAGTTTCTTCTGCACAGTGAGGCATACAGTTTATTAGGTAATTTAGCAATTTTTTATTATTACTTGAATATCGGATCAGTATCGGCCGATACAGAATCCCAGGTATCGGTATCGGTATCGGTATCGGAATCGGATGCGAAAAAGGCGGATCGGTGCATCTCTAATATTTATTAATGCTGCCTTATTGGGGGAATAAAAACCCTCCCTACACCTTCCCCTAACCCTACCCAATAAATACTTTTACTATTATTAAACACATGTTAGGCAGTTTATTTCCACTTTTTAGAACATTATTTCATTTTTATTAAAAATAAAGAGATAGTCCTCACTGCAGAACACGAGAACCAGGGGGCGGGGTTGGATCTAGCTCCAACACCTTCCACTTTACCTATCCCTAAACCCACCTGTCTCCACCCCCTGGATCTAAACCTACCCATCTGCACCCCCTGGATCTAGATCCAACTCCTCCCACTTTACATATCCCTTAACCTACCCATTTCCACCCCCTGGATCTCGTGTGTTCTGCAGCGAGGGGCTACTGAAAATAAATGCCTTTCTGATGTGATATGTGGTGTGAAAATGCAGCAGAGCAGGCTTGGCAAAAGGTGGATTCGAACCCGCGTTGATTGTGTTACTTGTAACTGCTGCTGCAACGTTGAACTCTGCGTGTCTTTTTGTTTTTAACTTGAGTGTCTTCCACACACCAAGATGCTGTTCCTTAGAACAACCACTCCAAACTAGAATACCTAGATAGTGTCCTTATCACTATCTTATTTGTGTGATGTGTTTTTGTTGGTATCTCTCCAGGCCTTTGTCCTGGCTTGTTTTAAGGAGGTACAGACACCAGCCTTGAGGCTTTCTTGGGTGCTTATTTAAGTGTGGCGCAAGGACACCACAGAAGCCTGAAGCTACCGTAGTGTTGATCACCTCTCCAGAGGTACAAGATTACAGGTAAACAAGCAGAAGCAGAAACTGCTCTGTTCAGCCAGCCAGTTCACTTCAACATGCTGTTTGCATTCATACAAGCTGCAGAGTGTCACAGAGTTTGATATATATGTACATAGACAAGGCACTCATCCCTATTCATAGAACATAAGTACAAGCGTGATTATTCAGAAGACAAAAGCCAGTGAAAATGGAGGGCTGGGATGTTTGCGTTCTCTAATTCACAGTTCCCTTGTTGTGTTGAATAGTCTTAGGCACTCAGAATATTTCCCCAGAAGGCACATTTGATAAATAATAAAATACACAGCACGCTTCTGTCAGGAAGGACTGACTGAAGTTTTGGGATGTTAGTAAGCTTTTAATTTGCGTTTCCCACTGCCTCGCTTTATCTCTCTTTAACACTTTATTTTTTCAGCATTTCTCTATACTTTCTTGCCTTTTTTTCTTGAAGGCAAGTAATCCCAACTCCCTAAATGGAACAGCAGTTTTAATTTGCTGCTATCATTTCTACCAGAGGTTTCTGGATGTTGTGTACAACTATCCTAATTTTTTTTTTTTTTTTAAGTATTTATTTATTTTTATTTTTTGCACATTCATACAAATACATATAGATTTGAGAGAAGCATAAAAATCTTCAAAACCACAAAAAAAAAAGTTGAAAAATATGTATCTGCTGACTGGAGATTCGATTTCAGAGTATAAAACACAAAAACACTCTGACAGCCTTCATCAAATAAACTGACTTTGTAACTTATGGATGTGTAAAACTACATATTTTCAAAGCTAGCCGGTTCGTAGGCTGTCTGAACGATCGGTCGACTTATCTGTCTGTATAATTGGGCCGGTTTCAGGTTCGCTGACCATGTTTCTTTGGGGGATTTTACATTATACACATGCTTACATTTTAAAATCAGCTTAATAGACACATTTTTTAGCAACTTTCTTAAAAACGCAACACTCACAGTGGGACTCTCAAAACAACATTGTGAGATGCGATGCAATGGCCAAAGACGTCCACTTTAGTGGTGGTGCCACTAAAGAATTCAAAAATGCTATACTTCAACAGGGTTTTACCATGCAAACTTTCTAACAGCTAAACCAAAGCACTTTTTTTTTTTTTTTTTTTTACATTAAAGCAGCACTTCTAAAAATATCAAAGTAAACTAATGTAAGAAAGAATCTAGATACACCAATAAACCTCATTAATAGGGTAGTGGTCTAACAACCATCATGACCCATTTGATATACAACCATTTGATATAGTTATCCTTCTTTTTACAACTTCTCAGATTCTTGCTGTTACAAAAAATCTGTCAGACTGACTAATGCTGTCAATTGTTCATGCAATATTTCTTTTTACTCATAACTGTAATATTTCTTATGTCCAGATGATTAAATCTCCCATCTGTCCCCACTGTCACAGATTTACCAGCTCTGAACAGAAAACTGCCATTCAATACACATCTATAATTTTGTGGCAATTAAAAAGACTCCTTTCCAGAGCTGACAGGCAAAATTGGGTGCATGTTAAAAGAAAGTCAAAATACTAAGGGAAGAATTCACTAAGAATGAATTGCACCAGCTCACAGTGTCATTTATTTGCATAAACTGTCTGTGTAGTTTTAGCGTCTGGTTTCCCAAACTGGGGTTCATGCGGGAACAGCTAGTAATTAATTAAATCATAAAAATGCTGACCTGCCAATTCCTTCGTAAAAGCATTTTTTAGTTTTTAATTCAAAATGGTCAACGCCTAAAATGGTTGACATGGCTAAACTGGGTATAGTAGGGAAGTATGCAATTTCAGATGCATATTTGGTCGGAATACGGTTAAGCCTTTTGGAGATATAGCCTCACGTCCACTTTGGCGTGCTCTTCTTCAAATACATTCCCATGCTATTCAAAAATGGTTTGACTAATCAACTTGAATTCCATGTTTTGTTTTTTGTTGTTGTTGCTGGCATGGTCTGAAGATGATCTGGTTTGATTTTCATGAAAATCGGAGTCAAGGTCTTGGAGAAAATTCTAATTGGCAAGAACATTTTTATGATGGAAACTTACATCAAATTAGAGGAAAAGAGGAAAATTTTGTTTTTAGCCCTTACAGTTCAAAAGTTATTAGGATAAGCATGAGTGCAGCTTTGGACAGTTGGTGGTACTAGAGGGACTGAGTTAGAGTGATTCAATTTCATTAATTGGATTGTGGGTGGTTAGTGAATAAGAGGAAATAGAGGAAGTGGACATTTCAATCAAAGTAAAGATGTATAATTTCCTGAGAATGAATAAGGGAATGATGAATGACAAAACTAGTTTTCATTATTTGAAAGTGTTATTTTTCAAGGAAATAGTTTTATAAGAGTCTAGAGTTAAATATGATTTTGACTGGAATTATTTTTGTTGTTGTTTATTTTTATTTGTTTTGTTGTTTATTTATCAATCCATTCAGCAGTACGTATCCACCTCCTTCAGACAAGCTACTACAATCTGATCCAGTAATTCATCAAAGAGAAAATACTTGTGTGAAACGGTTTAATTATGTTGTCTTTTATTTTTGAAATATTCTGTCTAGCACCTTAAAAGAGACTGAAAAAATCAATACCTCCCTCACCAGACCTGCAACACTCTAACGGTCAATGACGCACCTTTCAGAAATGAATCCATATTTGTCTCCTGGAGGTACCGTTTGAAGCGGCTGTGGCCTGTTCCAGAAATATCTGTTTATCTGAACATTACATTCATCTGCATGGCTCTGTTTCAATGGCTTCTTGCTGCTTTTGAACTCCACTTGTCTTTGACAAAAAGATGTTTTACAGCTAAAGCTAAAAATGACCCAAAAAAAAAAAAGACTAATGAAAGACATTTCAAGGACATCTCATTTTCATCTCCTGAATGAGCTATAAACTGATATTAAAAGCACAATAAACAAACAAAAATGAGCACATTTAGTTACAATGAAATAATTTATTCAAAAATGATGTTTCCTGACCTATTTTTTGAAAAGACTTCCAAAAGACAGTTTTGCCTGATCAAGACAACAGGTGACAACGCAGCATGCAAAGATATAGTTTCCACCTGCGCTCTGCCTGCTAAAGCATGCTGCGTGCTGGAGACTGTAAGCTCAAAGAACGATATAAGACAGGAGTTTTGACCTTTCTGCGTCTAATTTACACATTCACATACACACATGCAAATACACACTCCCAAGGTTGCTCCCTCTGCAGGTTACTGTCAAAGCAATCTCTTCTTTTGCCATTTAGTGGCAGGTGGCCGTACTCTGGTCCACAGGGACACTCATTGTTTTCTCAAAGAGCAACGGTACAATAGGTGTGACAGGCCTCCACTGCCTGACTATCTCAGGCTTCTCCCCGTGCAACGACTGCTAAGAGTTTTTTTTCTTATCAGATTCTGATCTCACCACAGAACAAAACCCCTTAAAGGTCAAATGCTCGCGTCTTTGCGCCGCAGTATGTTTGCTTTCTTCTCTTTGTGATTTCCTGATTTCCTTTTTTTTCATCCATTGATCATAAAGTTGACCTTCCAAAGGACATGCTCACTACAGGCCTTCCGGATCTCCAGTGACTTTTGAAACAGCCTTAGTCTTCTTGATTTTATTTATTTTTATTTTTTACCACATTCTGCCACAAATGAGCCAAAGGTGTGCAAGCAATACGCAAGTGTGCTTTGTTATTAGCGGGTCAGCTACTTTCAATCAACATACAGATTTGACACACAAGAAACATTCCTTATTATTATCCATTTTGGAAACAGTTGTGCTGCTTCAATTTTGTGTAGAAACCATGATACATTTTTGAATGATTCTTTGATGAAAAGAAAGTTTAAAAGAACAGCATTTATTTGAAATAGAATATTTTTGTAACAATGTAGAAGACTTTACAGTCACGGTGTACATGGGTCAATGACGTGACGGGTAATTTTTTTGTCCAAAAGCTTTAATAATAATAAAAAACAAAGATATGACATCCAAAGTACGTAAGGTAGTACAGCTAGATCTCTTTTCTCTTTTCCAAATGGTTTTAATTATATTTTGCTACATATAAAGGTATTTTAAAAGTTTTGAAGTGTCAAAAGGTCATTCGGTTTAACCGTCCAAAGGCCAACACAGCCATTTCATTTGTGATTAAAATATTTTAAAATGTAATAAATGTATATATTTTTTATTCTTGTATTATTTTATAACATCATATATCAACATAGTGCAAAATGACATTAAAATTATGTGTAGAAGATGTTGCTTTGTTATGAGAAACAATGCCTGGAAAAATGAATTTCATTGATGTAATTCGGAGTAACCAATATAAAGGGACCATTTTAAATCAAGTCATGCAGTCAAGATCATGTGATAGGATGTGACATCATTCAGACACCTGCAAAGGACCACATGGTCATGAAGCAAAGTAACTAACTCTCTTTTAAATTTTTTGAAAAATTCATGTTTTCACTTTTCACATGGTCATTTGGTACAACTGCTGTAAAACATGGAAAGTTTTGTAAAATTTTAAAAACTTGTACCAAATATAAAATGTTTGATTGTCATTTTGCTAGCTAGCTAGCTAGATATCAGCCTGGTAGCATTGTTTGAAAATATCGTTATTCAGTATAACCAAATGTGTCATTCAGTAAAACCGAAATTTTGGTTAAACCGAATAACTTTTTTGCTGACAAATTTTGTCCATCGTAAAAAAAAAAGCAGTGCTAATCGATTATAACAACCACATAATCTCATTGTTAACACTTAACAAAACTTCAAAATTAATTCTTTCTCCATTATTATTATTAGTTTGTGAATCCCTGCTTTACAGAAAAGATCCAAAACAACACATATGACAAAATGTGGGGAACGAAATTCTAATGGTAAAAACATATACAACTCACTGGTCACTTTATTAGGTACAACTGCTCGTTAGATTTTCACACACAACCATCTTATGGGTTTACAGAGAATGGTCAGAAAAACAGAAAACATTCAGTGAGTGGCAGTTCTGTGGGCAAAAATTGTCGTCTTGATGCCAGAGGTCAGAGGAGAATGGCCAGACTGGTTTGAACCGATAGAAAGGCAACAGTAACTTAAATAAGCACTCGTTCCAACTGAGGTATGCAGAACAGCATCTCCGAACGCACAACATGTCGAACCTTTGAAGCAGATGGGCAACAGCAGCAGAAGACCACACTGGGTGCCACTCCTGCCAGCTAAGAGCAGGCTATAATTTGCACGGGCTCACCAAAATCGGAAAATAGAAGATTGGAAAAACAATGCCTGGTTTGATGACGTTCAATTTCTGCTGCGAGTTTGGCATAAACAACATGAAATCATGGATCCATCTAGCCTTGTATCAACGGTTCAGGCTGGTAATGGTGGTGGTAATGGTGTGGGGGATATTTTCTTGGCACACTTTGGGCTCCTTATACCAACTGAGCATTGTTTAAACTCTACAGTATACCTGAGTATTGTTGCTGACCATGTCCACCCCTTTATGACCACAGTGTACCCATCTTCTGATGGCTACTTCCAGCAAGATAATGTGCCATGTCACAAAGCTCAAATCCTCTCAAATTGGTTTCTTGAACATGACAATGAGTTCACTACACTGAAATGGCCTCCACAGTCACCAGATCTCAGTCCAACAGAGCACCTTTGGGATGTGCTGGAACAGGAGATTCGCATTATGTGTGTGTAGCCGACAAATCTGCAGCAACTGCCTGATGCTATCATGTCAATATGGACCAAAATCTCTGAGGAATGTTTCCAGCATTTTGTTGAATCTATGCCATGAAAAATTAAGGCCGTTCTGAAGGCAAAAGGGGGTCCAACCTAGTACTAGCAAGGTGTAATAAAGTGGCTGGTGTGTGTATAAAATAATGCATGTAAAAATAAGGATGTCAATGACTTAAAGGGATGGTCCATGACATTTTTCAAAATATCTTCTTTTGTGTTTTGCAGAAGAAAGAACGCAACAGAGGTTTGAAAGAACACAGGGGTGAGTAAATGATGACATATTTCTTTTTTCGCTTGAACTCTTCTTTAAGCAAGGGTGATATTTTTAGGCATATTCGGCACAATTTGAATAATTCCATACCACATATTGTCTGCTGTATTTCCATTTTCATAGAGCAAGCATCTACAGATTTTCATTTTAGCTTGAAAGTCCTCCAAAATGATCAGGGCAAGGGAGTCTCACATACGCACCCACGCACTCTCACACAAACTGGCTTATTGTGTGTGGTCCAAAACCACATTCACATATTCCTCAACAAGGCTTCTCACCTCTCACACTATCTCATCAGCTCTGGAGCCTTTTGGCAGGTCCTCTGAGCTCCCTGTTAATAAATAAACATTTGCAGTACAAAAAAAAAAAAAAAGTTTAAGGAGGACGTGCATGACCTCTCTGACAGTCTCATCGTAACTTTTCTGTGTGTTCAGCCGTTGCAGAGCTGAAAAATCCATTAGACACGATTGCTGTGCTAGTAACGCTGCCGAGAGAGCTAAGCAAAATCCGTTTTCTGGGAGACTGAAAAATGCTAAGGTTGTCAAGCTTGAAAAGAACGACATAATACCTGACACACTTAATGGCTTACACAACCACAGTCGACCCTTCCTATTTCCTGCTAATTCTTTCTCCGATACAGCATTACATTGGAAAGCCAATGATTTAAGTGCATAATTTTGATGTGAACTTTATTAGCCTCCATTTCACCATGTGAGCTTATTAAAAATTAAGACTTATTTACAATTCCAGCTTAGCTCTCACATAGAGGGCAGACTCTTTAGACATTATACCATTTTCACTTATAGTATATAGCAGCTCTCATTGAAATGAATCAATTTTCAGTCATCTTCAAGCTTTCATATCAGTCCATAAATAGCTTGCTAACATTTAGCTCATTTTAACCACAGCCTGGAAGCAGAACACATTAATATGTGCAATAAATATATCCCTGGCCATCCAATGAGCTAGACAGCCTTTCATTTGCCTATTAAATCAGTGTAGTTACTGAGTCTTGCATATAAAGAGACTGGACTGAAAAGCAGGAAAAGGTAAAGTGCTTTACTATAGATCTGATCAAATCATACTTTTCTATTGATTATAATTATTACGTTTAAAAGAGTTTACATATTGCTTGAAATATTTATAAATACATGGTGACTGTACTAAAAAAAAAAAAAAGGCCAAAATGTATTCTTAAATATAATTACAGCTGGTTTTATACATCAGTAAATCAACACAGGGCCTAAAAATTGTGTTTACATTAATGGTGTAAAATGAACTATAAAAATAAATATAAATAAGTTATAATTACTAAAGGTGCGACTTCAGCTTCACACAGCTGTGAACTGTGAAAGTGACAGTTTGATTCGAGGCCTGCAGGTTTCCACATGCTCACAAGTGGCACTACCAAGACCCCCAACCATTAAGAAAATAATAATAATAATGATAATTATTATTATTATTTTAATATTTAACAACTGTAATTGTTAATGGCTACTTGTATACTGTAAGGCATGAAACAAACACTTTATTATGCATTACATAGTTTTATTCAATTTTACGAAGCGATTGACAAACTGTGTAAAATAATGTGTAACTATCGTGGATAGTGACAATATGTGTTGTGTATAGTTAGTTCAAAATTAAAATTACTGTGAGCGAAGAGTTTTAGTGTCAGTACTACATTAAACTACTATATAATGTTGGATATAATGTATAATAATGCAAAAGGGGGATATTTGTGAGTCCTAATAATGCCAAATGTCTTATGTTACCAGTAAAAAGTGGCCTACATTATTTTGAATATACTATCTAATCAGTGACAGAGTACAAACATATTAATTTAAAATAAATCTGTGTTTCAGCATTAGAATTATGAATATTTTTATTCTGGTATCAACATTGTCCTGTGCATTGGTTTACCAGCACCAAGTCCAAGCCTATTCATTTCCACCCCCAATGTAATACCAAATTTAGCATTTTACATTTTTTGTTATCCTTTTACCATCTGTCTTGGAGTATAGCAATAATATCGTATCGTGAGTTCAGTATTGTGATATGTATCGAATTGTGACATGAGGGTATTGTTACAACCCTACAAACTATACATTGGTATTTTACTTGGTATTACATGGTTTGTTGACCTCAGCAAATTCTACATCAACAAAACTGCAAGCTACACAGCCTTTTTTGGTTTGCCACCCAAAGATTTTTACTGTCCCCATCTGGCTGCCCCATATAAAAATTCTTGGACGCTCCACTGGAGCTCACTGACTGTGTGCAGTTCGGGACTCCTGCTTACACTCCCATTATCATAAAATAAGCTGTTTGCAATGAACAATAAATGTCTTATTTACTCTGCGTCATGTTGATTATAATGGCACTATTCTGGTTTTGTCGCATTGCTCATCTACATTGCAAGCGAGTGGTAAGACATCTAGCAAATCTGAAATGATTCTGAATTACGATGCTTTTCATTTGAGCTTTTTCGTTCAAGCACACAATAGAAATGCCTGTAATTGGTTATAATGCTCAACCACTGTAAGGACAACAACAGTCCAAAATGAAATGCTGACACTTTTCACGATTTGTAAATCATAGTATCGTAATCTCCATTATTTATTCAATAAACTGCCTAGAAACCAACTTCCCTTTAAATGTTGAAGATGGGCTAAATTATAATATTTCTCATCTGCCTCCAACTTAGGTGGGTGGAAAAGAAAAAGAGAATGTGACGCACACACTTAGACGTGATCCTGGCTGACAGCTGTATGTTCCTTTTATCCCTTTTTCATGTCTTGCAGGTGCCGTGCAGAGAGGGGGATAGAGAAGATTGAACGATCATGGGTCACAGATATTTCAAATGCCTTTTGCATAGTGGCCTTGGAGATAACACCACAAAATGGAAGATCCTCAGAGCTGAAATGTTAAGCAGGAGTTAGCGCAATATTAAGCAGCAGACATAGCGTACGTGATGAATGTTTTCTTACTAACACAGTAAGGCAAGGCACAAACAAGAAAATACCACATAAAAGATGCTTCTTCTCTGGATATGCCCATTTAAACTGGTATATTTTAACTATGCTTACAATTCTGAAGAGTATGTATGTAGATATTTAGCAGACAGCCAAAGTGAATTACAGTAGCCTTAACGGGATAGTTCACCCAAAAATGAAAATTCTGTCATAATTTACTCACCCTCAAGTTGTTCTAAACCTGTATACATTTTTTTGTTGTGCTGAACACAAAGGAAGATATTTGGAAGAATGTTTGTAACTAAGCAGATCTCGCCCCCCCATTGACTACTATAGCATTTTTCCCCCCCTACTATGGTAGTAAATGGGGGGCAAGATCTGCTTTGAATATCTTCCTTTGAAAGAAATGTATACAGGTTTGGAACAACTTGAGGTTGAGTAAATGATGACAGAATTTTCATTTTTGGGTGAACTATCCCTTTAAGCTTTATTACAAAGATAATTCTATAGAGTAAACTAGGGTTAAGTGTCTTGATTCAACGTGATCTCATGAGTATCCATGTATTTTTACATAAAGAGTGGTTCTAACACAACATACATTTACGTACGTTTTCATACACACTGAAACGTACAATATTGACATAACTAAAATGTAAATTATTTACATATTGACAGCTTTTAGATGTACAAATGTGTACAAATCCTTATTTATCAATATTAAAACTGTGGCATTAAAATTTTTTGATTCTATTTTATTCAATTGTCATATCAATGACATTATGTTTTCAGTCACATTTAGTAAACTTAAACTTTATATAAAATATATATACTGTAACTCTCATCCTGCATGTTCTTCTGACACTACTTATGTACATACAGATATTTCTGATAATCAGGTGTCCATAGTAGAGCACAAACTATAGCTGCTGTGTTACTAAAACTGAAAAAATATTTTTCATGTTACAAGTGCTGCATTTAGTGAATTGTTGGAAGAGCGCCATTATTTGTTGAGCACCGCTTTTGTAATGCTAGAAGTGTTATAGAGGAGATATTGATTAGACATCACTTGCATACTGACCAGTCAGTTGCTGAAGAACTTGCATCTGCTGTGTGTATCAACAATCCAGTTTGTAATGCAATTGGTAAAGGTAGCCTACTTGGCACATCATTTAAATGCCAGTCTTATACAGACAGAATTTCAAAGTACATTTTGGATGACAAACACAAAAGAACAATGCAGTATGTCCCAATCTTGAAGTTTTTACAGCTGCTTTTGAGTGGATCTTGGGCAAATCAAATATGTTGTATAAACCTGTGCAGTGAAGCGGCGTGCAATCTATGTGCTTAATTTGGCATAGCCAAGAGAACTGAAATACTAATATGAATTTGTTCAGAAAGTCCTTATGCAGATGGATTCTGAAAGGCTCTCTAAAATTCTAGGACTGAAAAACAAATGTGTAATGCTGTAATTTTGCAGTAGGCATGGATGTTCAGGCTCATACTAAAATTTTAGTTCAGATGTTGTCACGGCCTATACCTTGCACTTTATTTTCCTTTCAAGAACTGTACATTTATTGTTCAAACATTTTTTAAATAACCTTACAAATTGCAATTTGATGCTTGAAATGTGATCACTTTTTTTTTTTTTTTTAGGAGTTGTGCAGTTTTAGCACTGTTGTTTTAATGTTTCAAAAACAAATGTACTGTGGCCTATTTCCACCTGTGAATTTTTATTTATTTATTTATTTTTTAATAAATGTGCAATATTATGAAAAAAGTCAGGCACTTTTTTTTTATTATTATTAATGGGCAATACTATTATAAATGTCATTCTAATAAACTGTGGCTGGTTACTTATGTGACCAGTTGTACTTTGTACAACTTGAAGCATGTTTTACCTACAAAGAAACTGACCGTTGTTGAGCATGTTCACTATATTTGATGGCAAAGTCATTAAAAATAAGTTTAAACGTTAAAATAATTTTTGTGTATATTTGAAGTAAGGGATAATGTGCATCCATGAACATAAATTACCAACTTCATTATACTCAAATCAACTAAGTTTAATTAAGCTAAGGTAACTAAATAAAATTGACTAAGTTTAATTTTAAAGTTAAATTTAGATAAAATCAGTTGACTGCAATCACTTACCTTCATTTAATCTTTTTTTTTTTTCAGTGCGCCTCCTTTCAGTCTGTAAATTCCTATGTAAATTAGCCTCATTGTCAATTGCACCAGGTAGTTATGTGAACAATCACCTCCTTTTAAAAGAGATTTAGGTGTCTAGATCACAGCAGAGTAATGTCGCAGAGCCCTGAGTAAAGTACTCCAGATTGCATTAGTCTGCTATACCCTTCACAGAATCAACCTGTAAGGAGGAGAATCAGACAATGCAACTCAATGCAATTAAAATGCAATCAGCATTAGGGTTGGAAATCATAAGAAATGTTCCGGTTCCAATTCCAGCCTAACAATTCCGGTTCCAACTCTTATTCCATTTCATGTGGAGTGTCCTCATATATTGAGATTGCAGACACTGAAAACATCAAGCATGCTTGAGCATGTGACGAAACTGAGCCACTCATTCACACAGACACATGCAGACTTTGTATTTAAATAGCAGTCTTTTTGCACTTTAATTGCCATTTTATTAACTGTACAACCGTACTTTTGATTTATTCATAAAAAAATTCTGTGACATTCTAAATTACACAGTCAATTACTTTTTTATAACTGGATTCCTCAATACTTGCTTGTGTTTTCCATGTTGTGGAAATCATATGACTATTAAAGGATACACTCCGAGCGCTTTACCCAAGTGTGGCACCAGAACCATTTTCAGAACCGAAACCTATGACCGAAACCTTCACTTTCTTTTTTCTTTTTTTTCAGAGAACAAAACCAGCATATACTTTAGTCCGTTACCTGATTTGCATAATTCCTCAAGTGAATCTGGCGGTAAAACAACACACACAGTGAACAAATCCCCCCTAACAGCTTGTGAAACGGAGTGTATATGATTTCCTGTGAGCTTGCCTACTCACATATAGAGCTGAGTAGGGAGGTTTACTCACACAGGAGACTGAAACAGTGTCAAAAATTTTCAGAGACAGAGAGAATGGTCGATATCTTGTCTCCTTAATGTTACTGGAATGCACCTCATCGTCGACAAGTGAGACCGCTGGCAAAGAGGCTGTCAAAACCTCTGCAAAACCCATCGTCAAAACAGACCCAGAACAGCTCAGAACGTAGAGAAACCAATCCCACGGAATGTCAGCGCACGACTACCATTTGTCAGGACTCCCAACCTTTTCCCATACCCATCCCGAACCTTGCTTTACTCTCAGAAGGGAAAAAAAATAAAATAAAAAAAAATACTCGCAACTTTTATCACTGTCAACAAGCAAATGCCTAGTAAGTTGTATATGCACCACATGTCTCTCTGGTGCTATGAGAGGTATCCAACCGAGCTTTAGCTATACCAGTCTGTCTGCCTCACCTCCTCTGGGCTGTTTTTCTCCTCATGAGGAAACAGCTCTGAGATAACGTGGAGATGGTTGACTATCTGTTGCCTCAGATTAAGGAGGAGGAAAGCAAAATAAAGCCACAGCGAAGTCAGAACGTCTTTCTCAAAACTGACAGGAGGATCGTTTACACAAGCATGAAAGAAGGAGCGAGCACACATGTGTGTACAAACACCTGTCACTTGGTTCAAGATATGGTCGGACAGCAGGGGAGGGAGGGTACCTGAGACACCCCGCATGGGATTGTACGTCATAAGTGGGTTTACTTCTGTCACTAGCCATAAAACCTCCTCCTGTGAGACTTCATAAGCACGGCTAGTGTGCAAGCTAAGAACGTATTCCCTTTAGCGAGATGTCAGCAGGCTAGAAAGACTTCAGACACAGTCAAAGTGACACGCTCACATAAGCCTGGTGAGGTTACTAAAACGCAAATAGTTAAAAAGGCGCTAAAAGCAGAGATGTTGCTTATCTGTGGCAGACAGCAGTTAGTCGTCTCTTTTGTTGCGAGGGCCCATCGGCAGAGCTCCATCACAAGGCCAAAGCCCCCTCGACTGTGCCGTGTGGTGGACTACAGAAATAAGTCTCCTGTCTAGATTTTTTAGTGTAACAAAATTGTTACAGTTTCATTTTTTTTTTTTTTTTTTTTTACAAGTTTCTGGGTTACAGATAAATGGGACGCAGTATGTACACAAAAGCTTGATGCTTTGGTTTTGCTTGGAAAATTTAACAGGCCAAATTTGTTGAAATCAAATTTTCCTTGAGCTTTTGATATATAAGAGGTCATCATACTATAAGAATATCCTGTAAGTTTCAGAAATGAAAACTTCCTTGTTAGTCCAATAAAAGCTTTTATTAACACCAGCAGCAAACGACAGGTTTTTCAAAGTGGGAATCTATGACGTCAAAGGGCAGCAAGCACCGCCTCCGCAGAAGAAGATCAACGCCTACTTCATCACTGCCTGTTTAGCCCCGCCCACCAATTCGCACATAACATGCAATAGAATAGGTAGCCTAAGTAACATAGGCCTATGTGGTGCTAAACCAGATCGAGCTACCAAGCAATAAACATGCCGTTGAGGATTACAAAATATTGTGCAGTGCCTGGACTCGACAGTAATGCAACATGTAAGTAACTGTGTTAATTCTAATACCTGATCTGATATGTAATGATTCATGTACAGTCAGATGTTCTTTGTCTATGTGTCAGTAAATCAAACCAGTGACTAAACGGTCAACTTCACATTGTTTCTCTTAGTAGGATGAAAATAATCTGTTATTTAAAATGTGATTAAATTATATATAGAAAGCGATCAAAGAACTAAATATAATGCCATAGATCTAAATGTAATGCAACACTTTTCACGATTAGTTAACTTTAAGAGCTGTAATAGTAAAAAAGTGCTAAAAGAGAGAGTAATACTGCTATTTTAAATGGAAAGATGTTAGCCAATCACAGCAGTGGGCGTTTACACTGAAGTCTCAAAGCAGACTTTTTTCCCTGAATGAACAAGTGTTTTTAATTCATTGTTTGAGTAAATGATTCAATTCACAAGCACAGTGGCTGTACACGAAATTGCATACTTCCCTACTATACAGTAGGTGAAAAACAGTATGTGAAAAGAGGAGTATGTCCAAATTTACAGTATTCATAAAACAGTAGGCGAAAAATACCGGATGAATTACTACTTCTGTCAAATTGACACTTTACTGTTCCATGAAGGTATTCATATATACTACACACATGCAAACTTTTTTTAATGGTTGCAAAGGAATTATTTATTTAAAAAACGTACCTACTTTGAGATTATTTGATTTCGGGTACAGTCAGTGTTTGGTTCCTGCATGAATCAGGGCTTCGAACAAATCATCTGAGTAAATGATTCAATGACACCCTAAAGATGGTCACTTGTTTGGTTCCTGAATGAATTAGGGTTTTGAACAAATCAACAGTAAATGATTCAATGATTCACAATGTTGCCACCTACTTGTGCAATGATGTAACCTGCAGAAAGATTCCCTGAAATATCCCCAACACAATTAACATAAAATATATTACATGAAATACAGATTTAGAGAAATTACAATTAAATTATGTCTCATCAAGTTTACCCATTTTTAAACATTTAATACAGTGTTTAAAAAATAATAACATGTTAATACAACAAAGCACATTTTATGTAGTTTTTCTCTGTTACGGATGGATGTTGTTGTATTATTTAGTCACCTTCTTTTCAGACCATTAGTCAAAAAAAAATTCTATGTACAGTAAACACAGCAGGTGTCATGAAGGTTGCAGGCGCGTAGGAGCAGCTTTAATTGAACTGAGTTGAGTACTTGCAAAAAAAAAATAAATAAATAAAAAAAATAAAAAATAAAACCCTGGCTCACTCACAGATCATCATTCCAAATAATTTCAAGATAATTTCGATTTGGAGAAGTATCATTTGCAGTTGCACACATTAAAGCCATTTGGACCGTATGCAAGCGTGATAGGCCAATCACAGCGACATGGAGGCACTGTCCGCTCATGTGACTTTTCACCTACATTTCGCACCCTGTTTGAGGATCTCAGTGAGAACTCAATGAGCTAAAAAAAACCACTACCACTCTCTTAAAACTTTATCCACTGGTATCACTGTTGCTAATTTAGAAAATTAAGTGTCAAAGTATTTGTTTTATTACATTTTTTTTTAAAAGAGGCACTGTCAGACAGCTTTTATGACAAAAGGTCCCTGCCCTTAAATGCAGTCGTCACTGGCACCCAACAGTGGTTATGCAAAGATGCGGCCAAATCAGAGTAATGAGCTGCAGCATGTGTGGGACTGCAGATCAGACGTTCTGTAAATTATGGGTAGAGAAAAAGCGAGAGAGAGAGGGAGAGAGAAAGAAAGAAAGAGAGAGAGTTGAAAAGTTGAAAAAAACAAAAAAAAAAAACTGTTGCTTCGATAATGGCTAAAGCTAAGGGAACTAAAATTTTATCATCAGAAAGGCTTGGAGGCTAAAATAAGAAAAAAAATGCAACAGAGAGCTAGAGAGAGAGAGTTTTGATAAATGAAATAGGAGGAAATAGTACACAGATAAGAAGTACAGCAGGGGGAAAGGAAATGCGTGAAGTGACTTAAGCAACCACAACATTCTCCACCTCTCTATTCTGCAGAGTTCCTGTCTCATTAAAAATGAATAGTTCCATGATCAGAACTCGCAGCACTGGAGTAGAGGTGAAAAACGCACTAGTGCGGGCAACCTCACCGTCTGCACTGCAAATCCTTCACACTGTCCTTCATTAATTCAAGGCGGCTGTTGATACAGTTGGCCTATATGGAATATGATATAGATTAATGGATATAAACTATAGCATCCAACTGAGACCCCTCAAAAAAACTCATCCAAACAAATTTGATAATAACCCTAAAATAAGCATTACATGACCCTGACAAACACAAACTCTGATCCAGTTCATTCAATAAGAAAGATTAGCAACCACATAAACATCATCTCCTGGAGGTGCAGGAGATGCACGTCCTGTGTTATTGACTTTACTCCTGCAATCGAAATATGGTCCAAACTATATAATCCCCATATGAACAGGATTTCATTCTGTATTACAACAAGCAGCAGTGGATTTGTGAAAATAATCTAGTGTATTATGGTCATTGTTGTCACGGCTAACTCTGCGTTATGTGAGAGCTCACGGATGTGTGCACGCCACTTATGCAGAGGACGAGCATGGCCACGGATGTAAACAGTGCAATCAAACAGATCTGCAAGTATTTGTTCAAAAGCTTTGAGTGAATGTGTGTGGGATCGGGCTGAGCTTTTGCGGAGTGCAAAGCAAATCTGTTGTCTTGTGGTACAAAATCACTTTCCTGAACTTTCACTTTCGATGTACCTATCTGAATAGTCGAGTGCTTAGCTACCAGTAAGAAAAAAACAAAAACAAAACAAACACAAACACTTTTTAATGCTAAACTCGCATTTATACTCATATACCCATCTTCTGCATAATTACATGCAACCACACCCTAATACCAACACCAACCCTATATTAAGTACAATGCAGTTAATTGTTTACAATATAGTAAGTATACACACACAATAAACAATAAATAACAATAAAAATGTAAAAGATAAAAGACCTTTTAAAAGCAACCTATTTATTACTTCCCTTCCTTTGAAACCAAATAACTGTGATAGGAAGAGAATTACAATAATATAAAATAAGTTCCATGTGCCCAACCAAAGGGAACACTAATCACTATAATGGTGAGTCCAAACAAAAACATTTTAGGAAAATCAACAGCAATGTTTTGAGGTCATCTTATGTAAAATTTCACCTTTGCTCTTCTAAATTATTATTATTATTATTAATTTAAAATTTTTTTTTTTGCATTTTTTAACCTTTATTACCATAGTAGCATTGTATTGTATTTTACCATTGATGAAGTCTAGCATTAAGCTGATTGGTCCATATTCAATGCTGTATATTTCCTGCAAGTTTGTGTTGTGGCACTCCTCACGTTACTGCCTCCTTAAAACCAATTAATGTTGTACTCTTCATTTATTTGGAATAAAAGCAATTGGCAAAATAAATAGAACATTTTCCTATTGTACATACGTGAGAGGAAATGCATGTACAGTCAAAACATATGAGCATTGTATATAGAAGGATACAGTTAAGCTAGGAAAATATGCCCAAGTTGAAAGCTCTGTCTAGATGTATTATACAATCAATGAGTGGGTATAGCAATATGCATGACCATATTTTCCCATTAAATTTAAATGGTGGCCCCCAAAGCGCTTTGAATGACAGCTTCCATATGGGAGATGCCATTATGAATTACAGTGATTATCTGCAGCTGGTAAAAGCAGAGCGAGGAAAAAAAAATAAAAATAATAATAATAATAACAGTGATAAAAAAAAAAAAAGCCTCCAAAACTGAAGGCATATCTCACATTGATGAAAAGGAATAGGCGCACAGCACACTCACAATTCTTTCCGGCCATCGAAAATGTTCCACTAATGCGTACAAATGTCAACGTTCTTTTTGTCTCACGCTCGCTCTATCTTCAGCATAACCTTTTAAAAAAATGTAACAATGTGACCTTAAGAAAGAAAGAACGGAGGGAATGGCTACACTATAGGTTATGATGATGCCATCTCTGTTTGCTTTCAGGTCACCAGGGAAGGAATGAGATACAACCTATGTAATCTACTGACAAATACTATTTCTCTGCAACATCTCAGTCAACTCAGAGGTCAGAGTTATTAATGCGAGAACCACGGTAAGCTCGCATACACGTGTCAGCTGTTCCGCGCCGGGTGACGGGGAAGGGAAACAGAGAGGATGAGGGTGACATGAAAGAATGAGATAAAAAAGTAAGAAAAGACAGAAATAGCTGCAAAATTAACAATGAGGATGGATGAGTGAAACAGAATGAGAAATGGACCAGAGATGTAAAGAAAGCAGTGACATGAAGGTTGACTATTGAATAATGAAGAGAAAAAAGAAGTGCATGGGGGAAAAAAAATGAAAGCCAGGTAGACAAAAAGAAACCATACTTTGTGAGTCAAGGGAACGGGTTGACCTTAAAACTCTCTCAACTCCAACAACGAACTAACGCAATGTTACATCAGCCCTAAAGGTCACCACACATTGCAATATTTTAATAAAAGAAGAACATATGGTCAGACTTCGAGAACCATTCAGCTGAATATTACTAGAAAACACTTTCAGACAACAGCTACAGGACTAATTTATTATAATGAACAATTAATGAATTCTGTCAGGAACTCATTAGCTAAAAACTTGCAGGGAGTTGCGTGAACCGAAAAGTGCAGAATAATTTATTTTTCATTTCTGAAACATAAGGATGTAGCCAAATGTTCAAGATCAGGGAGTTTGACAAATCTGCATTTGAAAAAAATAAATAAAAATGAGATGACAGATCATAGATAGATAGATAGATTCTAATATGCTGATTTGGTGCTCAAGAAACATTTCTTATTGTTTTCTTATTATTATCAATGTTGAAAATAGTTGTGCTGCTTCATATTTTTGTGGAATACACACAAATACACACCCCTAAAACGTTTATTTTAAATTATAAAACTGAACAGTATTAGTTCACACAGAACACATTTTTCCATTCCAATGCACTACTTTTCCATTGTTTTCTATGTAAACACAGACTAGACGGACGTGTATTACCGCGCCCACGTCTTGTGTCTTTTTTAGCATCTCTCACATGACACAGCATTCTAAAAACATGGCGCTCAAGTTAAAATCAGATCAGTTTTCTTTTAAAAAACGCGTCTTGAGACCTTGTTTTTCCCTCATTCCACTGCCCGCATCACGTGTTTTTCAAAGCAAAAATGCCTTCTGTGTGAACAATGCCCTTACTGTTTTCACTGTATTTAGAATCAAATAAACAAAGCATGTGAGCATAGAGACTTCTTTCAAAAAAACGAAAAAAAACCTACTGACCCCAAACTGCCATCTACCAGCAGGCATCCATCCATGCTAATTAACCAAACCTTAACCCCTTGGGTGCTACATCATTCTGAGACAAAATCTACAGTGGGAGGACAATTTGTCAAAAAAATGGTGTTCACACAGTGAACTTCTCCAACCCTCCACCAATTTGTTTACACATCTGGAATACCTAAACATGCACAGAATGTGACCTCAATATGCTCCACAGCCTTAGTCAGAAGAGTGCACACAGTCTAGAACACACACACACACACACACACACACACACACACACACACACACACACACACACACACACACAGAGACATCCCCGTGAGTGTGGTGTCTCTACGGAGCAGTTAAGTCATTAGCGCACTGCTGCACACCACTAAGCACATAAGCATATGTTCTCTTACATCCTGCGCTCTCTCTCTTTCCCCATCGCTCACACCTACAGACATCCTCTCTTTCGCGTTCTCCTCCTACTCTGCAGTGTTGGAGACCATCCAAATGCTAAAGCTGTTAATTAGCACACGATGCAAATCATCCCATTCACATCTTAAGACAGCCTGGAGAGAGTGACGAATGAAAGTATCTGTCTTATTTAGACCATTCACATGACTGAAGAGTTGACTTTACAGTCCCTCTGTAGGGTGTGCCACCATTACAGGGCTTAAAAGAGCGGGAAAACAACAGCACAGTATGGGTAACAGGCTGTACGTATGAGATGAGTGGGTGTCACGCATCTTTGCGTTGTGTGCACGTGTGTGTGTATCCATGCGCTGAGCTGAGCCACCCATATATGTCACGGCCCGAAGCTCCCTAGCGTTTCTGATTAATTGTATCCTGTTTCCATAATAAGTGTTTCTAAAGAAATCAAGCTCATTTTAGGATCTCTTTACACACCCACCCTTCAGTCAGACTCTTAGCACCATTAATTTAGCCATTAGTAGCATTAATCCTATCTACCTCCATGCCAAATGTCAGCTCATTATGCGCTGTCTAAGAAAATGATTAGAGCTGACATTTTAGAGGGGCTTGTTGTGCGTAATGATAACTATGTTTCCCGTGGTCCTTCATGTTAAGCCTTTAATTGACCTCAGCACCTCTAATGTAAAATCAATGAAAACATTTTTGAAGAATATTTTAATTGTGTTATGAGAGCTTTCATAAAGTTTTCATGATTTCAAATAGCACAGAAGACCTGCTGTTTATTTTCTGGGTCATTCTACAATTTAAAGGGTTAGTTCACCCAAAAATGAAAATTATCCCATGATTTACTCACCCTCAAGCCATCCTAGGTATATATGACTATCTTCTTTCAATATTTAAAAATATCCTTAGTCCTCCAAGGTTTATAATGGTTGTGAATGGGGGGCCATCCATCCATAATAAAAGTAATCCATACAGCCCCAGTGGGTTAATAAAGGCCTTCTGAAGTGAAGCGATGGGTTTTTGTAAGAAAAATATTTAAAACTTTATGAACTATAATAACTAGCTACCGACAGACGACTGTACGCCTCAATTTGTGGCGGAAGAGTAACCCCTGACCCGACGCAATGACACAATGACGAACACAGAAACATAGAAGGTTAAGCAAAACAAAACACTGGTCACAAATTAGAAGTCTAAAACGAGAAATCTTCAAAGAGAAATGTCAGAGGATTTCGATATAAGAGAAGAGGAGCTTGAGTTTGTTGCACAGTCCTATTTGTTTGAACCGCGAGAGGTGTCTAAGCTTACAATATTCCTACATCATGTGTCATACATTGCGTCAGGGGGTTACTCATTTGGCGCAAGTCGACTTGTGCAGTATGCATACGGTTTCCGCCGGAAGCTAGTTATTTGGATTTTAAGTATGGATATTTTTCTTACAAAAACGCATTGCTTCGCTTCAAAAGGCCTTTATTAACCCACTGGAGCCATATGGATTACTTTTATGTGGGATGGATGCATTTTATTTTTGCATCAAAATGTGGCCCCCCATTATAACGCTTGGGAGAGCAAAACATCTCTCCGACTGTGTTCGTCTGAAAGAAGATAGTTATATACTCCTAGAATGGCTTGAGGGTGAGTAAATCATAAGATAATTTTCATTTTTGGGTGAACTAACCATTTAAGTTTTTTTCCTTTTTTTATTTTTCAAAACAGAACTTTATCAGTACAACATTAAATGTAACACACACACATTCTATATATATAAGAATTGTGTACATTGCAGTTTTTGTCATCTAACAGTGAATGACAGCATCTTCCGCAGCGATTGTGAAATGATGTGGATTTGCTTAGGCTTGAGAGAACGAAACAGAGCCATTCATCATTCCTTCTTGAGGTAAAGACACCTGTCGCACAGTTATCTTAAGAGAGAGGAAGAGAGCTAGAGGGAAAGAAACAGATCTCCATCCTCCGTATCATCTATCTACTGACTTGCTGATGCAAAGCAATTTTTGGTCTGCGTTTGCTCTTGTGTTTATGTGCATAACCTACGGGTAGATGTCTCTTGCATGGAGCTGATCTCTTTGTCTCTGTCTCCCACTCAGACGCAATATCATTATTTAGCTGTTTGGCAAGAAAAGTCCTTATCATCAGTGCTGCAAACATCCCGCATGAGAGATGGACTGCTTCAATTGACAATTACCCCATAAAAGGTGCATCGTAGTGATCTCAAGGTAAGAACGAAGTATATCTGATCCTGTAATGACTAGGGTTGTAACGGTACACAGAAGTCACGGTTCGGTACGTACCTCGGTTTTGGGGTCACGGTTCGGTACGATTTCGGTACAGTAGGAAAAATGGTCACACTTTAGTTTAGGGTCCAATTCTCACTATTAACTATGACTTTTGCCTCAATAAACCCCTAATTACTGCTTATTAGTTAGTAAGGTTGTTAAGTAGGATTAAGGGATGGAAAACAAGGTCATGCAGAATAAGGCATTAATATCTGCTTTATAAGCACTTAAAAAACAGCCAATATCCTAGTAATATGCATGTTAATAAGCAACTAGTTAATAGTGAGAATTGGACCCTAGATTAAAGTGTTACCATTCAAAGGAACAAATGCTAGGTTCTTTTATTTTCTTTTGAACAGACAGTAATGCAAATCACAATTTGTTTTACCTAGCAGAATTTAGTCCCTCAGCTGGTACAGTACAGCCTCCTAATGGTATACTAAGCAATAAACAGAATGCACTCTTGCATAGGTCATATTTTTTTGCAGGACTGATAAAAACAAAAGGTATTTAGTCACAATCAGCTACAAAACTGAAAAGCATCTCATGTTATTAAAGTACAAAATCAATAGAATAATGAAAAATAAAACGTTGCAATTTGCTAAACTTAAACTATATTTAAACATTCAAAGCTTAAGCCCAACCCTCCTATACTTAATTTTCTGCATTCCGCTTGAGTGTGCAACACTTTCAAAGTATTTTCCGTTGTCTATGAGTGCAGAAAGACACATTCGACGTGTGCGCACTATGTGGTGGAACTTGTTTTCAAGCGCACAAGTCATTCGCATATGCGCTGTTCTTCTTCTGCTTTTTCCTGTTGGGGTGGTTAGCAAACAGTGTTGTATTACCAAGTGCGCCCCCTTCTGGATTGGAGTGTGTGACTGACTGACTGTGATCGCCCGTGACTGACTGTATTCATTGTCTGATTGCATGCACCGAACCGTGACGTACGTACCGTCCGGTTCGGGACGAATACATATACCGTTACACCCCTACTAATGACCCTTCAAACAACCTACAAACTTTAGATTGGAGCAGAAAAGAACAGAACAATACCAAACCTGAGGTTATGAGCCCTTGCTCAAGGGTAAAGGCATCAGCTACGACTAACATAGTAAATGATAAAGTATCAGAAACAAGCAGGCGGAGAGACAATGGATCCTCCCACAGGCCTGTGATCAGAAGGTCAACAGACACTTTATTAATAACCCATCCACCCTTTTATTATTCCGAATAAATTTAGCCACGCTAAAAAGCGCAGTTTTTTACACTCATTAGGCTGATCTTTTGGGCCTTTTTGAAGTACATTCATATGCCCACACACTGTGGTCAATTATACACTCAAGGCTGGACGTCCTGCTCTATTTGTGTTCATTTAACACACACGGCAGACATATTGTAAAGCTCATTTCCACTGAATCAGCACCCTGAGGATTCATTATCTATTCTTTAACATCCTCGACATTAGGAAGATTAAGCCGAGCTCACCGCAGCCTGCAAAGGCCACCGGTACTGCGCGGCCTTCATACCCATAATGCATTTAGGTGAATGGCGATTACAGTGTTTACTCAGTTCAAAGTTGGAGTAATATTCTAAGGGGAAAACCACTGCATGGCAGCCTGTTATCTGAAAATGAAAGATAATAAGTGTGAATTCAAACCGTGCGCACACACAAACACCCACGTGCTTAAGCAGCCAGAACAAAACAGGCATGGTCGGTTCGCTCTTCTGAACTTTTGCCCCTCTTTAAAGCATTAGCCTTGAGTAAAGTGTTGTGTTCTCCATAACGAAGAGGCGAGACTTAATCTTAGATCAACCGCCCTTTAGAAGGACGGAGAAATGCTACTCTACAGTCCACATGTGAGATCTTCCCCCACCGCCCACATTCACTCCATTTTCTAGGCCCTTTGTCTAGAAAAGACCAGAGAACGGCTATTGATTTCTGATAAACAAGTTTCCACGTTGGGAGATCAGGACCTCTCGATTTCTTCAAGGTCGAGGAGAATGGACAATAACATGTGGCCTGGTCTTCTTTTCTTCGCCTCTGCCCCTGAAGGCTAGCAGGGTCATAAGCATCCAGGCGGGATAATACAAGAGGCAGGGCTCTTTGTATCTAAAATGAGAATCTTTGATGAGCTTGAAAAGCAACTTCAAAAGGACTGAAGGAGAAGAGAGGAAAGTTGAGGAGTACCGACCACATGTTTATCAGGTTGTAGATACACGAGGGAGGAGGGAAAGGCTTCTAAAGTAAATGAAACCAGATGGTGAAACGTGCACGTGTGCGGATGCTTGCCCTTTGAAATGAGATACAGTGGTCAAATATCATTTTAGCATATCACTTTGATGTTTGCTAATTGAGAGAGGGAAATTTCGTGTAACCTTAAAAAGCATGAGTCGGGAAATGAGCTGGCAAATGAGGATCTCACAGGAGACTATAAACAGTTGCGGTGTAATTGTACGCCTCATCTATCAAAGTTCTCACAGAAATGGCCAATACACAGATAAAATGGAGCATGGCTAGTCTGGCTGCTAGGAATTTGCAAAAGGACATATTTTCAAAATCAATTAGTTGATAGTAGGTTGCCTAAAAAAACTAGTTCACCAAAATAGCAGTATATAATTAAGCTAGTTTTGGATTTACCTGCTTTTTGTATGACTTATTCTTGCAGTCAAAAACATCTAGGCTAAGAAAACGGGAAGTCTTCAGGAGAGAGAGAAAAAAAAAAAAGTCTAAAAAAAGTCTTTAAAAGTCTAACTGCCATCTTACATTAAAAAAACAAACAAAAACAGTACAGCTACAAAATAAAATAATGAAATAAAATAAAATAAAATAAAATATGAAAAATAAAATAAAATAAAATAAAATAAAATAAAATATTGTAGAATTGGAAGCACCAATGTTAAAATTTTGGCCAAAACCCATACAATTTTTTAATACTTTTTAAATACTAATATATATATATACACACTTTGTAATTCTATGGCTGATATATCAAAATTATATACTATTCTTTGTTTGAAAATAATAAAAAAATAAATAAATGCTTTTATAAAAGTAATTTTTCCTAAATGCTACAAGTAAATTAAAGCATCACAATAATGTATAGTACAGTACATGTATAGCATACAGTGTGAAAAATAGATATTTATGTTGAGATTTGCTAAAGATTACATTTAACAATATAATTAAACTTTTAGTGTTTTTAAAGAGTAACTTTAAAGGATTAGTTCACTTTCAAATTAAAATTTCCTGATAATTTACTCACCCCCAAGACTCATCCAAGATGTTTATGTCTTTCTTTCTTCAGTTGAAAAGAAATTAAGGTTTTTGATGAAAACATTCCAGAATTATTCTCCTTATAGTGGACTTCAACGGACCCCAAACGGTTGAAGGTCAAAATTACAGTTTCAGCACAGCTTAAAACGATACTAGATGAAGAATAAGGGTCTTATCTAGCGAAATGATCGTTCATTTTCTAAAAAAAATAAAAACGTATATGCTTTATAAACACTAATGCTCGCCTTGCAAGTGCTTCCGCCAGACCGCCTTCCGTATTCTTCAAAAAACTTACGCTGTATTTCCTACACCTTACCTATTCAACTTATGGAACTAACATGGCGCCAGTTCCGTTTTTCCGTAATTTGAATACGGAAGGCGTTCTGGTGAAGCTAGATATTAGGCTTCATAACTTCTATAAATGTGGATTTTTTTTATACAAATGCATCGCTTCGCTTCAGAAGGACTTTATTAACCCCCCGGAGCCATGTGGAGTACACGTTTATGATGGATGGATGTGGATGAAAGCTTTTTCTTCAGCTCATACTCGTGTGTCCCGTTCAATGCCATTATAAAGCTCAGATGCGTCAGGATATTTATTCATATTTCTTCAATTGTGTTAGTCAGAAAGAAGAAAGTCATATACACCTGGGATGGCTTGAGGGTGAGTAAAGCTTGGGCTAATTTTCATTTAAAAGTGAACTAATCCTTTAAGTGTGTGTTAGATGACGACAATACTTTTTAATGTAAAAATAGGAAATAAACATGAACAATTAAATTAAAATCCATCCATCCATCCCAATATACTTGGTATCCCTACAAAAAAAACTAGTTGTCGGTCGACCATTGTGACTAATCCCTATTATCTATTCTACATGCATCATGATTTCGGGTTATCACTCTGTTAATATTTAATGTAAAACATGTTATGTTTATTTTAAATTAATGAGGCATGCTGGAGGCAATTCATCCACGCCTTGCAACACCAATTGTTTCAATAGAATAATCATTACCATATGGACAGACAAATAGAATTAAGACAGTAACATATTATATGTTACATAAATTATGTTGAACAGCCGTAACATGATTCATTTATGGAGAGATCAACCGCCCAGAAGAGAGGACAGGTTGATGGAGTGTCCTAGCTAACCGGCAGAACAACTTTGCTGCAGCGGGCCCCCTTTCCATGTGCCCGCCCTTTGGCGGGTCACACTCTTCAGCGGCGCCTTACCCTGGCACGACGTGACCCCTGCGTGCCCAACTACAACAATGCCAAGAGCCAGGGAGAGCATTCAGACATGAGTAATGATGCCATCGTAACCAAAGGAACAGCCGGAGAGGACAGCACATGCTCGCCTGCATAATGGAAACTGGAATGCTTGCAACTGGATTCCCTTCCTAACAGAATCTGCCAAATCAGGTTGGACTGCAGAAATTTTCCATTCAGCATCAATGTTCCAAAGCTAAATCTGGAGAGGAGAGTTACTGGAAGAAAAGAAACATGAGAGGTTAAGCCATAGGTTATAAGAGCAACGATAAACGCGCCAAACATGGCGTCTGGTGTGCCAGGAAAGTAGAATGCGTCATCATCTAGCTGAATGAAGATAAGATGTTCTTCGTTTAAATCAATTACATCAACATATTGTGGCCAATACCAGTGCATCTGTCCGCCAACATATTAAATACCCACTCATGCACTGTATCCGTGTGCGCAGTCTATGAACGTATGAGCACGCTTGCCAACTGAAATGATGAAGGGAGAGAGCAGTGACAGTGATGCAGATGGAACGGTGTGATGGGAGCGTTTGCGTGACTGAGGAGGAGAGTGTCTGAACGTGGGGAGGGGGAGACGTGAGATTTCGATCTGTGCGCACGCAACATCAGCATCTGTGAGACAGCCTCTGTCGTCTACTGAGCTAAAAGAACCGGAAGAAAAGGGCAGCCTCCAGTTAACCAAATTTTTGGGCTTTGTTTAGATATGCATCCAAATCAAATCCATTTCAATTTTTGTAGTCTAAACAGCAAAAAACCACAATGTTAACAGCCAAAATCTGACGTTTACAAACCCTGATTCAAACTACATCCTTATGATACCATGATGGACATGAGCAGAGGCATGATTTTCTGCTTTCCATCGCCTCTTTCCACGCTGACAGCTCCTCTCAGTAGTTGTATGTGAAAGTCTCTTGGAATTGTGCTGATGCTTACATTGTTACTATAGCAACCAATGTAGATACACTGGATACTGACTACGCTGTCTGAACAAACCTGCAAGATGACATTGAAGACAGTCAATTGTAAGGGTAGGATTTGAAAACCAAACTGAATACATGTCCAGTGTGAACAAAGCTGTTGATTTCTTAAAGAGACAGTTCACCCAAAAATGGGTCTGTCATCATTTACTCGCCTTCATTTCATGTCAAACTTGTATGGCTTTCTTTCTCCAATGAAACAAAGAAAAAGTGGGGTTTTTTTGGTCCATACAACAGAAGTAAATGAGAACTAAACATTACCAAGATTACTCAAAATATCTTGTGTTCTGCAGAAAAAAAGTAAATGTAAATTTAGTAAATGAAAAGAGTAAATGATAGCAGAATTTTCATTTTTGGGTGAAATAGCCCTTTAAGTAACAATACTCACAAAGTCATTAATAATAGTGTTGTCAAAGTATGCGTTCGTGTAAAAAAATATCCATATTTAACAAGTTATGAAGTAAAATATTGTATTCAATGTACGAAGAAAGTGTAAAACTCTTGCAGTTCAAAACGCGTACGCTACGTCCTACTCCTTCCCTATTCAACTTACAGAAAAAGTGTAACTGACGCGACGCCAGTTTACACTTTCTTCGTAACTTGAATATGGAAGGTGGTCTGGTGGAAGCTAGATATTGTACTTCATAACTTGTTAAATATGGATTTTTTTTACACAGAAGGCCTTTATTAACGCCCTGGAGCCGTGTGGAGTACAAGTTTCTTCAGCTCGTGAACCCTTTATAAAGCTTGCCATTATAAAGCTTGGATGCGTCAGAATATTTATTAATATTTCTCCGATTATGTTCATCAGAAAGAAGAAAGTCATATACACCTAGGATAAGTAAAGCTTGGGCTAATTTTCATTTGAAATTGAACTAATCCTTTAAACACCTCTGATTGGTCATTATGTTCATGCGCTCAACAGATATGTCTGTGATTGGCAGGTGTCTATCAGCAGATATATTACAGATCAGGATTCACTGATAGATGCCTGCTTCCAAACGCCCCTGTGTGTATGTGTAAGTGCTTGGTGAAGAGCATCAAAGATGTCTATTTACAACATTTTTTTTAAAGTGTTGATCATTGTAGCTAATCACAGATATATCTGTTAAGCACGTGAACACAATGACCAATCAGAGGTGTTTAAAAAATCCGCTCAACAGTGCTCAAAATGCTAGGGGGAAATGCTGGTATCGTCACATTTTTAAAATTTCAGTACTAAAGTTGGTACTTTTGACAACACTAATTAACAAACATACTAGTTATTCAAGTAAAATTCAAGTAAATGTATACGTCAAGTCAACTATTTTTTAAAAGTAGTCAAACTACATATTTCTAAAAAAGCAGAAAAACAAAAAAGATATTAATATTTTTTAAATACTTTTAAAAAAATTAATTTTATTAATCACCATATTATATAAGCAATTTAATAAATCAGAATAGTATTGTTTTTTAGATATATGAATGAATAAAAACAAGTATACAGTTAATTAAAATAATTAACACAATGTATTTAATAAATAAAACATAACTAATAAATAATTCATTTAAATAATTAAAATAATTAAATAATTAAAGTGTAAAATATGACTTAAATGAGATCAGACACTTTCTAAGAGGCTGTTTTAAGAGGCCTGCGTCACACAAAATTAGACAAAAACAGTTGTGTTTTGTCAAACTTTATTAGAAAAGCTACACAAAGAAAACAGTTGAGCTATAGTATTGCTATTTAAAAAAAAAAAAAAATTTAATGTATAAAAAAAGAAAAAAGTAAAACTGTCCATGACAGCTTGATGTTAAATGTTGTTGTAGTCTGTATTGTATATTTACACAATGAAAGAAGGTCTGCACCGAAACGTAGAACAGAACTCAATACATTAATCCACAATATAAAGCTTTAGTTCTCTTTTGACTGACAGACAATTTGTTTAGGTGGAGAGCTTCCCTTGTTAAACAAAAGCAGCAAAGCAGAAGTTTGAACCTGAAGTATGACTTGCTTCAAAAAACCTGACAGGAAAGTAAAATGAAGAGTTTCAAGCGTGTGTGTGACATGCCTGCCGTCTGAGGCGTGAGAATAGCGCTTGCATTCTCAATGCTTTGAGTCAGTGAAATGTAATTCAGTTTATGAAAAGCTTTCTCTTTCACACTCCCCATCCTTTTTATTTTAAGTCTTAACAGGAATGTGTGATACCACCTAAGCATCTAATAAACGGGGCTTGTTGCTATTCCTCCTATCTAGAGAGAAAGGAGAAAAAGGGACAGACTGGCGGTAATGAAAATGGTTTCCCTTTTGTTCTTTGACTGTGAACAGGAGCAGAAAGGTTGTAATTTAACTGCTGGGAGTGCCATGAAGACATTGGATGTAATAATGGCTTTTGCTATCTAATTTGTGTAGGGATTTGCCTGGACACAGTTGATCTCCATAGGCCTTAATGCTACACCACCTCTGAACGAGAGAGAGAGAGAGAGAGAGAAAGAGAGAGAGAGAGAGAGAGAGAGAGAGAGAGAGAGTGAACGAGAGGTGTGAGCCTGTGTTAAAACAGCAGATGGAGTAAAAGTATTTGATGTAGAGTCTAAATGGACTCTTTAACCTTTCTATTTCAGGACAAAACATACACAGTGCAAACGGTTAAAGGAGTTAAGGTCAATAAAAGTTCACGATCAAAACAAAATCACAGTAGCAAATTAGAATTTCAGCCTTTAGGTGATATACGCATCATCAGATGAGTTCTATATTAATGTTGCTTGCAGTTCCGATGTTGCTTGGCAACCGCAAACAGCCTGCAGTCAGGCTAATGAACTATATCACTTGCCAGAAGATTTGTTTATTGTAATTATTATTCATAAGAAACAGTTCTAATACTGTAATTATTCTTATTAAAGTAATACATTTAATTAATTATTGAACATTGCTGTTTTTTTTTATAGTTGCTGTCACCACTTCATGCTGCCCAAATGCCCACATGGTTAATCTAGCTGTAGTCGTGTCTAAAAACACCTGCCTTTAAACCACTTTCTAATGGGGTCATGAATTGAGAAATCAAGTTTTCCTTGATCTTTTAACATGTAAGGCATCAATGTACTATACTGTACAAACATACCTGTCAATACTGCACAATCAATCTCTTAATTACATCGTGTTTGCACTGTGTTAGTTAAGCTGAAAGCATTTGTGAGAGTACAGAAGTTGAGCTGCAATGGTGAGATCATTGAATTTGTGCACTCAACAGATTGTTATCGACTACAATGCTCATGTATGCATTTTTTTGATTTTCAGGAGTAAATCAACACTTTTCACAATTAGTGATTCTCTGCAGCTGTAATACTAAAAATGTAGTACAAAGATGTTACCAATTCATAGCAGTAGGGTTTGAAGCCTTGGGGTGCTTTCACACTTGTTAAGTTTGGTTAGATTTAAACAAACTTTGGTGCGACTGCTCTGTTAGTGTGGTAGTTTGAACAAGTGTGAACGCTGCCATCCAAACCCTGAATGACACCAAACGAGTGGACCGAGACCCCTGAAAAGATGGGTCTCTTCCCACTTTCAAATGAATTCTGGTGTGGTTCGACTGAAATATGAACTCAACATGGACCAAAGACATGTAAACTAACCAAAAACAGGACATGATATGTGACCCTAAAAAGGACAGAATGCTTAAAGGGTAAGTTCACCCAAAAATGAAAATTCTGTCATTAATTACTCACCCTCATGTCATTCCACACCCGTAAGACCTTCGTTCATCTTCGGCACACAAATTAAGATATTTTTGATCAAATTCGTTGGCTCAGTGAGGCCTCCATTGCAAGCAAGACAATCAACACCTTCAAATGCCCAGGAAGCTACTAAAGACGTATTTAAAACAGTTCCTGTGACTACAGTGGTTCCATATTAATGTTATGAAGTGACTGAAATACTTTTTGTGCACCAAAAAAACAAACAAATAACGACTTTATTCAATAATATCTAGTGATGGGCGATTTCAACTCACTGCTTCATTAAGCTTCGAAGCTTAACGAATCATTTGTTTCGAATCAGTGGTTCAGAGCGTGTATCAAACTGCCAAAGTCTTGCCCCCCACTGGTAAACCATTGAAATTTCGAAACACTTATGATGTAACGAAGCCTTGTTTACTGAAATTCACTTTATGAGGTTTTTTTAAAATTAATATGAGGTCCTCCAGTGGCTAGAAAAGGCGATAGGTGTAAACCGAGCCCTGGGTATCCTGCTTTGCCTTTGAGAAAATGAAAGCTCAGATGGCCCAATCTGGAATCTTACCTATATGTCATCATACGGGGAAAGGTTACCTCCCCTTTCTCTGCTTTGCCCGCCCATGAGATAATGAGCTACTACCGTGCGAGCGCAATATTTTTTTTTTACTAGGCACTAGGGACCACCACCTATATAAAAGCATCCAAAAAGCAGCATGTCATGGACCTTTAAGCTTCGAAGCTTCATGAAGCAGTGTTTTGAAAGTCATTATTTTGTTTTTTTGGCGCTCAAAAAGTATTCTCGTCGCTTCATAGAATTAAGGTTGAGCCACTGTAGTCACATGAACTGTTTTAAATACGTCTTTATTAGCTTTCTGGGCATTGAAAGTGTTAATTGTCTTTCTGGCAATGCAGGCCTCTCTGAGCCATCAGATTGTATGAAAAATATTTTAATTTGTGGTCTTGCGGATGTGGAACGACATGAGGGTGAGTAAAGGACAGAACTTTCATTTTTGGTTGAACTAACCCTTTAAGCATACCTGTTTTTTCTTATCATAATCACGATATTGCCCAACACAGTTTAGTATAGGCATCAGAACTGTGTCTCCTCACAGCAGATCTTCATTTGTGTGTGTGACGGAGGGACTCCTGCCACTGTTTTGACTCATTTACACATTTTATAAGCTCCATCATATACTATCACATGTATGCACATAAAGCGAGTACATTTAGCCCAGCACATATATATATATATAGCAGTTTTTTGGGGTATCTTTTGGGATAGTTTTTTGGTATCTTTAGATTCTGTGTTAAAAATTACAGTGTGAACGCTAAGCGAACCAGGACTAAATGTATAAATTTCTTTTTTTAGTCCGGACCAAAAGAACCAAGAGAACTGAACTATGGGTGCTTTCACACCTGCCTCATTTAGTTTGGTTGAATCGCACTAGAGTTCGTTGTCCCCCTTGGCGTGGTTCGTTTGGGCAGGTGTGAATGCAGCAATTGCACTTGGGTGTGTACCAAAAGCGGACCAAACAAGCAAACTGATACCTCCTTGAAGAGGTGGTCTCGGTATGCTTTCAAATGAACTCTGGAGCGGTTCGCTTGAGATGTAAAAGCAATCTGACCCAACAGACCAACGAACCAAACAATATCATAATTTATACGGGGAAATGTGTTATATAAAAACCAGTATTGTCCGATTCTGTAAGTGAGCACATTAGTTAACGTAGTTGAAAACCAAAGAGCGCCTCTTCATCTTAAATGTTGTGTAATTGCGCTTCTCTGTGCGAGAATGCTATCCCAACGAAGCCTTGATTCCGGCTCTACCTGCATTATAACATTCATATATGGTCTCGACACAGTTAGCCTACTAGACAGCGCTGGTAAATACAGAGAGAGCACGTTTGAATTTGCAGCAGCATTAATATGAATGTAGTATATAATTTAACAGCCGGAATGATGGCTACATTCGTATGGTGTTTGCGTATGTCAAATAAAGCTCACGGAGCTAACTTGTCAATCATTTTGATGGATGATGCTGAGAAAACTATAACCAATAAGAGGACAGATGTACTCGCCTGTGACTTGCATAAACACATTTTTTTGAAATGCTGATGTGAGAAAGCGAACCGAACCAAGAAGAAAATGCAACATTGTAACAAATTTAGTCCCTGTTTCGGAAAAAACAAACAAATGATCCATAGGTGTGAAAATACAATTAGTGTGAAGACACCCTTAGGGTGGTTTCCAGGTCAAACAATGCGTTTTCACACCTATCTCTTTAAAGGAGACATACCCGCTTCTAAGGGAGCATTTGAATCAGAGGGCTAAAATCAGGGCTATTATTGGTAACAAAACTAAAACCATAAAAAAACAAAAAAATGTCTTTACTTTAAATAAAATTATCAATTGAAATAATAATAAATGCAGTATGTAATATTGATAGATAGTGGTTGAAATGGGTACTCCAGTCCAAATTTAAAATATTGGAGTCCCCCTCAGACTTGATGCTCACGCTGGTTGCCAGATTGAGGGCAAGCAACAGGAATGAGCCCAACTGACAGATAAAGGCGACAAGCCTTACACTGTAAGTTGATGAGCTGATTTGTTAGCTGGCTTCCGTGGCTGCAATACGCTGCGTTTTCCACCAAATGACAACCTGGGGTGTCAAAATACTACTGGGTAAATTGGCAGTGGGCAGGATCACACAGACCAAAACAAAAACAGACATTCTGACATGGAACACACATTTCGAAGTAAAATAACTGGCTGTAGCACTGTTTTTCAGAGAAACAAGTATGTGAACTTAGCAATTTTCCTAAATCTCTGCAAACTTATTTTACCTTTCTGGACCTCAAAAGGTGGAATCTCGTTACTGCCTATGTGTGGATCAGATACCCTCGGATTTCATCAAAAATATCTTAATTTGTGTTCCGAAGATAAAGGAAGGTCTTAAGGGTTTGGGAAGACACGAGAGTGAGGGTGATACTTAATGACAGAAATTTAATTTTTGGGTGAACTAACCCTTTAAGCTGAAGTACTAAAAAACTAAACTAAATAAACTAAACTGAAAACTAAAACTAAAAAATTGAAAACAGAAAATTTAAAATTAAAATTTATTTAAAAATGTGAACAATAACTATAATAAAATATTAATATTAAAATAACACTGAACCAGAGTAGAACATTACATTTTATTTCTTAATTAATCTTTATGACAGATTTTGTTGTAAAAAGATCCTATTACATTATAAGTGCACATCAGAAAGCAATTCTTTTACACCCCTTTAACACACAACATCTTGTGGCCTATTGCATTATTTCATATCAAATTACCCAAATGTGTCAAGCCATGGAAATGTATGCATGAAACTTTAAAGGGTTAGTTCACCCAAAAATAAAAATAATGTCATTTATTACTCACCCTCATGCCGTTCCACACCCGTAAGACGTTCATCTTCAGTACACAAATTAAGATATTTTTGTTGAAATCCGATGGCTCAGTGAGGCCTGCATAGCCAGTAATGACATTTCCTCTCTCAAGATCCATTAATGTACTAAAAACATATTTAAATCAGTTCATGTGAGTACAGTGGTTCAATATTAATATTATAAGGCGGTTTGACACGCGATCTGAATCGCTGATTCATAACGCTCCGAAGCTTCATGAAGCAGTGTTTTGAAATCGGCCATCACTATATAAGTCGTTATTTTGTTTTTCTGGCGCAACAAAAATATTCTCGTTGCTTTATAATATTAATATTGAACCACTGTACTCACATGAACTGATTTAAATATGTTTTTAGTACAATAATGGATCTTGAGAAAGGAAATGTCATTGCTGGCTATGCAGGCCTCACTGAGCCATCGGATTTCAACAAAAATATCTTAATTTGTGTTTCGAAGATGAACGAAGGTCTTATGGGTGTAGAATGACTTGAGGGTGAGTAATAAATGACATTATTTTCATTTTTGGGTGAACTAACCCTTTAAGTGTAACGACAGGAAATTGTGTGTTTCACAATCTCCTGAGATCGAATTCACAAATATAACACTGGATGTTTGACCAAATTCAAAATTAGCAAAGAAAATAGGGCAGCTTTCAACTCCAGGGAAGCAGAAATAATTCTGGTATGTGTGTGGGTCAGGTTTGCCTAAGTTCTGAGGACCAAATGCGCCCTGAAGGATAGTAAAACCTGAAATTACCTACACTGAGGGCTCGGCCAACAATCCTGACGAGGAAAACGGCTTAATTAACTTTTTTTAAACTCCGTGGAAGTTGGGTTTAAGGTTTAAGCGGTAAAGTTAGAGGACAGAAGTCACAGTCATAGAAAAATGTATTCGTGTGTGACCAAATTTGGCTTATTAATTGTTTTGAATGTCAGTCCACATGGCCAAGAGCCGTCAAGCCCAAAGCTGTCAGCCTGGACCACCGCATGAACAGGTGTTAGCTCTAAGGTAAAAACCAAAAGCTGTTCATCCATCAGTCTCGTTAAATAGTGTCTTTTCCTTCCCTGTCCACCTCACCGCAGGACCTAAGAACTACACATTTATTTTAGCTCCTGAATCTGCACCCTGCTGAACTAACTTATAGCTGTAATGCAGTTTACCACTGTTTTTCCAGTCTGGATGTGGAGCTCAGGCTTACAGCAGAGCAGATGTGCAGATCTAGCGCAGCTGCGACTCTGTGAAATGTATTTACTAGTGTGCTTCAGTGACAAGTGTCATTGTCTTAAGTCTTTTTATCATAAGAACAACATAGTAAAGAGGAAGTGGAAGGTCTTCCATTTGTATGAAAGCTAAATTAAAGTACAGTGTTGAATCACAAACTATAAATCTGTGTTCCTAAGTGACAGTTCATTGGTGGTAACCCTCTATCACACCATCTGCCATGCCTCCTGTGCTTATATATATGAGATTATTTCCTTAAGGAGTTTATGATGCCAAAAGGACTGATGCTTTTAATTGGAACTCAAAAACAGTGCAAACAAACACATGCAGATGGGTACAAACACTCACACACATACACACTGGTGCTCTCGGAAAGCAGCAAGTTCTGTGATCCAGAGGCTGGCAACAGCTGTTGGCAAATAATGTGAGGTAATGTGTGACTCTTTAAAATCGTTAAAAAGGCAGTTCCCTAATACTCAGAGTGTCAAACAATTAACTAAAATAGACTCTGTTATACTATACTGAGAAGCTACACAAAGAATGTTATACTTGCTGGCCCTGATTTACTAAAATCCCAAATAAAGGGTGTTAATTTGCTTGTAAAATGTATCAAACATATTGTGTGTTGCATAATTTTAATTACATATTTGAAAATAAAATAAAATGAACTCAGATCCCAAATAAAGGGTGTTAATTTGCATGTAAAATGTATCAAACATATTGTGTGTTGCATAATTTTATGTAATTACTTATTTGATAAATAAATAAATTAATTAATTTTAAATTATAATCATATAATAATATTAAAAAATAAATAAATAAAACAAAATAAAAATAAAATAATAAAATACAGGCCGCACTATGCATTCTCAATTCTGCCAAAATAACAGCAGAGTGCACAACACCAATCACATTAATACCTGCTGTATTAATTCATAATAATTTGTTCACACTGTCACCGTTTCTGAAATTACTTTTAGGATGAATAAATCCTGTGCTATAAATCCGGTGCCATTTAATCCATTTGCAATGACACTGGTCTTAATTTTTCATGTTTGAATCCACATCACAAATTACATACGCATTAAGCCCACAAAAAAGACAACCTACTTTACGTGTCTAAAAGACACAATCATCAATAAACTACATGAAAAAATTGAAAAAACTTTTTTGCAATCAAAACCCCTCAAATAAACCCTATAACATTATTAAGTATACATATTATGCATTTTTCCTCCCCACAATCTTGGCGAATTCAGGTTTTACCATCCTTGTGGGTTCATTTGGTCCTCACAGTGTTGGCAAAATCTGACACACACACACTTACACACACTAAAACCTACCCTAATTGTGGAGGCAACACCTGTCATATCATTGCCAATCTACAAACAGCATCTCTATCCCACAATGCTAACATGATGGTAAAAGTCTGGACAGTGCTCACACCAGAGGCAGCCAAATTGGACGTTTCACCTCACTGCATGACTACTAGAGAGCCACTCCAATGGCGGACCTATTAGCTGGACAGATATAGCTCTCCTGGGAAGATGGAGAGAGAGAAACGGAAGGAAAGAGTGAAAACCCAATGGAGGGGTGAGATTTTACCTAGCATACTAAGTATGAACTGTATATTTCTAGTTATCTGTCTTCATTTCTGTCAACTGGTTTTGGATCACACCCACATTAACCTCAGCTATTAAGTTCCTCTTATTCGCTCCTTAGCGCTGTATTAAAATCTAATACTCAAGACTAATGCATTTCCTACCATGGCATTTTTTTAACATTATGACAGGCTAACAGGAGGGTCTATTTGAGACAGATATGCAGAATAAGAGACTACGCCAAGTCCCCTGGGTGGCGGCATTCATTACTGTATTGTATTAAAAATACAACCGCGCTGAATAAGATATTGATCAAGCTGCGTGGACTGTGAAGCTGCCTGCAGAATTGCAATAATGGTGTAGAAATCGTTCATTGCAGCCAAAATAATGTTTTGATATATTACATGTCAACAGTCAGTCTCCAAAAATCATTTCCTTATTAGTTTTTTTTTTTTTAAATTACAGATTACACACTTTTTAAACTTCCCCTTTTTTCCATTTTTTGAGAAATCAAGGAAGACATCTGTGTTTCATTTGTCTGTGTGTGTAAACTAAAAAGCAGCATTGTGTTGTCTGTCACTGAATTTGATGTTCTAGCCGTGTTCTACTCTGTGATTTGGCTGTTGCACAGCTGAAGCCCCTCTTTCGCTGTTTTTTTTCCCCGCCGTGCACCTGATGGGTTTGAACAATTTGCTCTGCTGGCAGAAAAAAGCATAATCAATCGGGAGATTACAGATAAAAGGCTTTAAAACCAGCCGACCAAGGCACTTTCTACTATAACAATTACACCTAGGCCTACCTCAGGTAGCGGCAATTAAACTGCGAGAGAGTGAGGGGGTGGAAAGAATGAGAGAGAAACAAAGAAGAGAAATGGACAAAGAATTTGAAGTGGAGGTGAAACATCGCAAAGTCAAGGCAAGCCACTCGGCGGCCATATTGCTAATGCTTCTTATGCAGCTATCGTTCAAAAGGTTGGGGACAGTAAGATTTTTCTTTACTCTCTGGGGTCGACGAATGCGCAGGCGTGTTCTGGAGCATTTGTTTACTGATAAGAGAGAAAAGAATACTCTGCAGTGTGAAAAATACTCCATCATTATTGGTCATACAGATAAGAGCAAGACATCATTCGAAACTGTAAAGAGATAAAAAGGAAAATTTTTATTTGTGTACACTAAACCCTACCCCTCAGACCCCAGAGGATTAAAGAAATGATTTCATTCACCAAGAATGCTTTAAATTGATCCAAATACTTTTGACAATAAAGACTTTTACATTTTCCCCTATATACAGGCCTAGCAACCCAAAAATAAACAAAAGCATATGCCCATTTCAGCAACATAATCAGTGGGTTTATAACTGACCCAAACAAACCAAAGTCCCAAAATATAAGAGTAATGGTAATGAAAAGGACAAACTGAAACTTGTTTGAAAAAAAGAAGAAAAAAAAAAATGAGTGAAGAAGTACGCATAAGCTGACAGTTGTAAAGTATTCTGTCATCAAAACCACTGAGTGCAGCCAGTCCCACACAAAGGCCAAGGACACAGAGTTCTCCTTCATTCACTCTTTCATCTTCATTCCTCCATCTCTCTTACACTCGCCCCATTTGCTGCTTTCATTCATTTAGTTTAAGCCATCAACCGGTATTCATAGCGAAAAAATTGAGGGGCAGTGAGGAGAGAGAGCAACATTCAGCAAAAACACCTATATAAAGTATTGACTTGTTGAGTGTTTATGTGTATGCAGAGCCAGAATGTCCTATAGGTGATACAGGAGGTCAGCTACAGCCTTGAAATGATGGAGGAGGACTTGTAAGACAGAATAAATGACGCCAGATGTGAAAACTCTTATTAACCAGACCGAAAGAGAGCATATGTCGATCAGATGTAAACTACAACGATAAAGAGCTCAGGAAAAAAAAGTGTACTGTATACAGTGGTTTATTAAATTATGATGATATATTAAAAACTGAAAAACTATATTTTAATTATGATATTATATTTTTAATGTTGTCTTTCCATGTACAGTATATAGGATGTATGTAATCCACACCACCATTCAAAAGTCTGGGGTCAGTAATTTTTTTTTTGTGATGTTTTTGAAAGAAGACTTTTATGCTCACCATGGCTGCATTTATTTGATTTACAGTATCTCACAAAAGTGACTACACCCCTCACATTTCAGCAACTATTTTAGTATATCTTCTCAAGGGACAATACTATAGAAATGAAACTTGTTTTATTATCTAAATAGCTGGCAATAAAAGTGAGTACACCCTATAGATAACAGCTCTACGTCTTTTAACCATGCAAAGCCACATGTCCTATTCATCATGTTCATGTTTTTGTTTGCTTGACAGGACCATACAAATTTGCATTTCTTGTATTAGAGCACTTAAAATTTGGTGCTCTGAGTACAATCCTCTCATACTGACCACTGGATGTTCAACATGGCACCTCATGGCAAAGAACTCTCTGAGGATTTGAGAATTAGAATTGTTGCTCTCCATAAAGATGGCCTAGGCTATAAGAAGATCAGTAACACCCAGAAACTGAGTTACAGTACAGTGGCCAGGGTCATACAGTGGTTTTCCAATACGGGTTCCATTTGGAACCAAGAAGTTGAGACCTTATGCTGTGCATCAGGTGCAGAAGCTGGCTTCAAAAAAGAGACACATGCCAGCATTGCTTTAGAGGTTGCAGAAGTCGAAGGTCAGCTTGTCATTGCTCAGACCATACGCCGCACACTGCAGCAAGTCGGTTTGCATGGCTGTCGTCCCTGAAAGAAGCCTCTTCTGAAGCTGGCTCACAAGAAAGCCCGCAAACAGTTTGCTGAAGACAACCTGTCCAAGAGCATGAATTACTGGAACCATGTCCTGTGGTCTGATGAGACTAAGATAAACTTGTTTGGCTCAGATGGTGTCCAGCATGTGTGGCGATGCCCTGGTGAGGAGTACCAAATTGTGTCTTGCCTACAGTCAAGCATGGTAGTGGTAGCATCATAGTCAGAGGCTGCATGAGTGCTGCTGGTACTGGGGAGCTCTGCTTTTTTAAGGGAAACATGGATTCCAACATGTACTGTGACATTCTGAAGCAGAACATGATGCCCTCCCTTCAGAAACTGGGTCGAACAACAGTTTTCAAACATGATAATGACCCCAAACGCACCGCCAAGATGACAACTGCCTTGTTGAGGAAGCTGAAGCTGAAGGTGATGGAGTGGCCAAGTATGTCTCCACACCTAAACCTTATTTGAGCACCTGTGGGGCATCCTCAAGCGGAAGGTGGAGAAGTGCCATGTGTCTAACATCCAGCAGCTCCGTGATGTCATTATGGAGGAGCAGAAGAGGATCCCAGCAACAACCTGTGCAGCTCTGGTCCATGCCCAGGAGGATTAAGGCAGTGCTAGATAACAGTGGTGCTCACACAAAATATTGACACTTTGGACACAGTTTTGACATGTTCACTTAGGGTGTACTCACTTTTGTTGCCAGTTATTTAGACAATAATGGCTGTATTTCGAGTTATTTTTAGAGGACAGTAAATCTGTACTACTATACAAGCAGCATGTTGACTACTCTAAAGTATATACAATTTCTATAGTATTGTAGCTTAAGAAGATATACTAAAATGGTTGCTGAAATGTGAGGGGTGTACTCACTTTTGTGAGATACTGTAAAATACAGTAAAAATTACTGTTTTCTATTTTATTATATTTTAAATCAACTTTAAATGGCACATTACTTCATTATTCAGAAATCATTTTAATACACTAAACTCTAATATATAAATTTGGTGCTCAAGAATAATTTCTTATTATTATCAATGTTGAAAGTCATGATACATTTTTTTCAGGGTTATTCGATGAATGGCATTTATTTAAAATAGAAATGTTTTATTACATTAAAAATATCTTTACTGTGACTTTCGATCAATTTAATGTGTCCTTGCTGAATAAAAATATGAATTTCTTTAAAAAAAAAAAACTCTTACTGACCCCAAACTATTGAATAGTAATATATGCCCTATTTAACATATTTATTTTTAATTTATATTATTTTCTCCTCTACTTTGCAATTACTGTTTTCATTTGTCCAAACCCATTTTAATTTTCTGATCAAATTGCTGTTTATTAACTCTTTGGATGAAATTTTCCGATATTTATGTGAAAACGCTAAACAGAATTTTCCGGCTTTCCGTGTTTTCACTGTTTATATGGTAGGGGACGCTATTACACATCTTCTTAAAGATTACTGAATCTCCTGATCAAAATACATGCGAAGAAGATACACAAACAAGGGATATCATATGTAATCATATGCATATATAAAATAACGTGATCACCAACATTAAACAGCATATAAACCAAAACTGCCTAATGTTACTGAATATCAACCCAGTACAAGCTTCAGGACTGTGCAAGCATTAGGGGTGTTGATGGACTCGATCTACTCCATCCATTGTTGTTTTGATCATCGTTCTGAATCCGATCCAGATACAGTCTTTGACAAAAATGTGATTTTCTCAGCTTTTTTTAATGAAACTTACCCACATTCAAATGTTGATAAAAAAGAATGCATGAAGCTAGAATAAAATGTTTCATTTTCATGACCTAAATTTGGGCCTTTCAAATTTAAAGGCCGGGCCTGTGTGCACATATAGTACATATCTCTGTATATACAGCCGTGTACATGGACATCTATAGTACATAGTATATACCCACTTATACCTGTAGTTTTGCATATGTGTATGTTTATGAAGCATGTGTGTCGGCACCTTAGGTCTAGCCACTTTTGAGTCACACTCATGGCTCTCGACAGTAGGGGAGAGCGTGTGCGTGTTTGTGCGAACGCATTCATGTAAAGCAGCCGGAGGAATAATGTCAGCTGTCTAAACAGTGACCATCACCATTACTGTTGTCAGGATGATGTCGTCAACATCTTTCTACATCGCTTCAACCATATGGCCCTTTCTTTTGTTTACACTAACACCACACAGTAAAAAAAAAAAGCATTAAATACTAAAATAAAGAAGTACTCTGGTCCGCAGAGAGTTTTCACATCCTTTTAAAGCTATTCAAAGTGCTTGCATGAGCCATATTATTATCCATTATGGTGCATTTGCAGAAATCTTGAAGGGCAACGCACTATATGTACTAGCTTACCATCTGACAAAAGATCACTGGCAAAGAAAGTAAAATGTGCTGGCCTGGAAATACAGACCCTGCTGGCCTGCACATATCCTATTCTCGTGCAAAGTGCAGAGTAAACAGAAAAACCGAACCCAGTGCCACGTCTTGTTTCCACAAAGCATTGTGGGCGAGTGTGCTTTGAGTGCAAAACATATACAGCTTGAGTTTAGGACAGGACTGCCCTTTAAGCGCAGACTCTGCAAGGCTTTTTTCCCCTCCTTTGTGATCTCTCTCCTTCTTTTAATCTCTGAACGAATGCAGAAATGGTCAGCGCAGGTGTTATTTTCCAGTGGCCCTAGCAGCTCTGCAGGTGGACTATATGCTTGTCACGCAGTCCATTATATCCCGCACATGCGCAATTGCTTCCAATGCTCCATTATGGAGGCAATTTTAGGCTCTATAACAGCATAAATTCAATAGCAAAAACATACAATTTAAAAACTGCCCCCCATGGAGTCAAATGTACATGAAAAAGAGGTCTGTCTATACAGAGACTCCCAGGGCAAGCGCCTCATCTTTGACAAACAGCCAGACCGAACGCGTGTGAACCGTACAATAGAACCGCGAGGGGTGATTGACCGAAGTGAGTCGAGAATGATTGAATGAGCATGCTGGGAAAATGTGCCAGCTCTGAAACTCTGAACAGAACCGAGGGAGCAGAGGTGAGTCTTCAGTAATCACTAACAAAGATTGGGTTCTCCGTGTCAGCCAACAGACCTGAAAGTATGCAAAGTAAATTTAAAAAAAAAAAAAAAAAGATGTACATCTGCTGCCGCAGCGATGCTTCGGTCGGATGGAGTCACGCGGGTTTGTGGACCAACATTGAAAAACAATAATCACATTTGAGATCTGGCATATTCAGAGTCATGCAGAGCTGTATCCGGGAACATATTTCTCAAGTACTCACCATGGCCAGATGACAGCAGGGTATCTACAAGTGAGAGAAAACAGAGAGATGGTTAGAAGAAGAAAACAACTTTAATACACAAAATAGATATTAGCAAGTACACTCAATCAACGGGATTCAGCACAACAAACCTTGCCAATATGTACACATAAGGTTTAACACAATGCTAGAGACAGATTCGATTTACAATAAGTGTGCTATTGTGGCTGGCCAATTGAGTCATTTGAGTCATTCATTTAGCCAATTAATTCAAAAACAGATTCATTCAAGTCAAGTAATTTTAAAGGAGTGAGTCATTGAATCCTTTATTCAACCATTTTGTTTAAACACACTGATTCATCTAGGAATGAATCAAATGACTGGCTAGTCTTTTGAATCATTAATTCAATTAATTTGTTCAAACATAGTGATTAATTGTAATGACTGTAAATATGAGTCACTGAATCATTCATACAACCAATTTGTTAAAACAGTGATTAATTTAGGAATGAATCAAATGACTGTCTTTATTAGACTTTTGAATCATTCATTCAAACAATTTAAGATTTATACAAATTACTGTAAATATAAGTGAGTTGTTGAATCATTCAAACAATTTGTTCAAAAACACAGATTCATTGAAGTGACTAAGTATGAGTTATTAAATCATTAATTGGACCAATTTGTTCAAGCACATCTATTTGTTGAGAAATAACTTACTCTTTATGAGTAAGTTAATTGATTCATTCAATCACTTCAATTTCAAAAACAATGAATGGCACTATGAATCACAGAATCATTCATTCAACTGGAATGAAACACCACTATGTGTTGCTTGGAGTCGCAAAAGTTGATCCTGCTTTGGCTTTGTTTGGAACTGTTAGAGAAGCAAAACTACACAAAGTATCTGGCAACATTTTTAGTTTTATTAAACCAGTAATATTAACTTCTTGCCAAATCACAGCCAATATTATTTAACAGCACTCTTGCTTGTGTGATAATGCTTAAAAATATAATTCTAACAACTGAGAATAACCCTGCGCTTGAATGCTCATACCGCTCTTCCAAGGTTTTCCCCTTTAATTTTTCTTGTATATATTCAGAGTTCCACTTCACTCTCTATGCAAAATAGGAAAGTGGGGAATTGAATTTTCAATGAGCCAGCTCAACTGACTGCATCTTCTTTGGGTTGAAATATAGTTTTGTCTCAAAGTTCGTGCATTCCTTTACCTGCAAGTACGCAATCCATGTTTCAAAACTTCTGCATGTGGACAATCACACACATAAACAGACAAAATCCAGAGTGCTGTAGGTCTTCCAAACAATGTTCCTTTATTCTACATGAATAACAATTTCTCATTTATTCAGTATCTCATCCCCCACTGCTGCGAATTCAGGCAGTTCCTCTCTCCTCCCCAAGGCTTCACGCAGACTCATTGGCACACAATCTGGGCATTTTGGCATGGATGCAGACTCTAACGCTGTGTCTGAACTCTCGCCCATGCCTAAACCTTGTAGCGCTCACCAGGAGATGACTAACAATCACTGTTACGATTTCAGACTCCCAGCACGTATGGGGCAGACTTAGCCAACTGTAAAATATCAAGAAACTTGCTTCTACCCTGAAAGAAACCTTAAAAATAAATACTTCCTTCATTTGAATAATGAAATAAGAATCTCTCCTCTGCTGATGATTCATTCGAGATGCCGACACATGTTTAGGTTCAATTAAGCAGCATCTGCCTGAAGAAAATAATTGTATAAAACATTTTCAGCACTCCAAGGACCCACTCAACCTTTCCTGTCTATACACTGTCTGTTCCCTTGAGTCACGAGCCCCCGTTGTGTGTTTAAATCGCTCTAGCTGGATGACTATACGTGCGCTTTTTCATACATCTTCGAAATGGAAAGGTCATCGCAATTTATTTCTCTCTCTGAACATACAGATTACTCCGTTTCTTGTTCAATAGTGTTTTCGGTCAATGCCTGCATACAGCATAAAAAACCCAAACTAAAGCCATTGACAATGTTTCCTATGAACCGTGCAGAACAAGTTCTGCTTTACATCTCGGCATTCGGGTTTTGTAGCAATGTGACAGAGCCGTGGTCTCTCCAAAGATCCTCTGCAACACATTACTGAGCACATTCTTGTAACAATACAGAGCCAATATAATTAAAATTGTGCTAATGAACAAGCAAATGTACCAAAAAAAAAAAAAGAAAGTTTCATATTAAGTGCAGAAGTAATGCTCAATTCTGCTGGGTCTTGTTAAAATAAGCAGAGGGAGACAGAATGAGAAAGAAGATGATGCAAAGAAATATATCTACCAACAAAACACTCCCACAACAAAAACATGAATAATTCATTGCACAAATGGCAACAAACAATATTCTGTTCCACATGGATTTCTGTATTAATTGGAGTGAGTGTAGTGAGAAGTGGAAATTTCCATGTTTCCTCCATGTCTTTCTCCCTACTGGAGAGAAAGCCGGAAAGTTAGCTTCATACAAATTAATTAGTTGTCTGATTATGAAAAACAACAATGGACTTTATTGTTTCTGTTTGTTTTGATTAATTATTACTAATGGGTTGCGTGCAGAATAACAATGAGGTAAAACGTTCTTGATTGCTTTAATAAGCCAAAGTGCACTGCTGAGGGTTTAGGTCGTCAAAAGCAGTGACAGTGAAAATAAACATCATTCTGGGGATTGTTTGCATTATTTGAGCTTCTCTAGAAATGGAACATACATTGTTTTAATGTTTATTGTCACTATATTGATAGGAGATTTGAACCTGAACCTCCCACATCAACACGTGTTTGGATCCTTTTTTCCCATTTGAATAATGTATTCAGCCACAAAAATATCAACTGGATACAAGCCAAATCAGAGTGGAAAAAAATCCAATGTGTTTGCTTTAGTAAATTGCTGTTGTCTATTACTGATTATTTATGTGCAACAGGATTAAGCCAATAATATACTTTACGCAAATATGCCAAAGTAAACGCAACTGAACATACCACTGGACATATTAAACGTGTGGAAATAAGCCTCAGTACTCAAGGGGGCAGTAGAGTTTCCTTCAAATGTCTTTGCAACCACACTAAATTGTTAGATCGGATCCTAACCATAACCGTAAACAGTATTATTATACAGTTAGCCAGCTATATAAACATAGAAGATTTAAATAATTTGCAAAGCAAGACTTTTTTCAAACTGTTGCTCTGACAGTAGTTGACCTGGAAGAACTGGCCATAGAACAAAAATTTTGTTAATGCCTGAAATAGTGTCCATTGTGGTAACCCTTCTATTTTCAATAGTAATACATAATGCAATAGTAATATGAAGCACAGCTCACACAGAAGTCACTTTCAAACCAAGCAGCTTACTATTGGTCAACATTGCGAATTCATGTGACAAAATTGGCTATGTGAAATCTGCCTGGGGATATCTTTCACCCTCACAAAAATCCAGATTGTGTGAATTTCTATTGGAATCACTGGATTATGGCAACAAAAATTCAACGAACAACAGAAAATGCGACTGCAACCTAAGAATGCGCTATTTGCATTATAAATTGCCATTTGACACATTTTGGAAAGCCACAACAACTGCATGAAAACATACCATAGAGTTTATTTCTGGCCTTAAAGGGGTAGTTCACCCAAAAATGAAAATTCTGTCATTAATTACTCACCCTTATGTTGTTCCAAACCCATAAGACTTTCGTTCATCTTTGGAACCCAAATGAAGATCTTTTTGATGAAATCTGAGAAATTTCTGTCCCTCCATAGACAGCTACTGTATGCAACTACCACTTTGACCCTTCAAAAAGTTCATAAATAGATCATAAACCTAATCCATATGAATTGAGTGGTTTAGTACAAAGTTTATGAAGATAATCGATCACTTTATATGATGAACAGATATAATTTAGGCTTTTATTCACATATAAGCATTGATCAGAGAAGCTTAAACGTGCTGCATAACACATGAGAACAAACCTCACTGGTTCTCGCACGAGTCATATTTTTTTTCCATTCTATGAAAGTCGGTTGGGTACATCAACTGTTTGGTTACCCACATTCTTCGAAATACCTTCTTTTATGTTCAAATGAAGAAAGAAACTCATACAGGTTTGGAACAACAGAATTTTCATTTGTGGGTGAACTATCCCTTTATCTAGCCTAACCAGCACTGTTTTTGCTGGTGAACTCTAAGAAAAGTCATGCTGGTCTTTTCCACAGGATAGGCTTTATGTTATCTATGTTGTAAACCCGGCAGAGTTTGATCTTGAGGATCTAGCTTTAGTCAGGATAAAGTGAAGATGGAAGTGCAAACCATCTTCTGAACTGTAGTCCAAAGTGACCAAAGAATATCACTTTCGATCTAATAACCAGGTTTAGTATGTCTGGAGCCTCCATGCATAATCTCATATCTCTAAACCTTTGCAGTTGAGGGCGCAGCCTCTCACTGTCATGTGACACATCATAAAAGAGGTAATGTCCTGTAGGTGTGACATGGTTAAATCCAGCCACGTGCAACCACAGAGCAGATCAGGAGGATTTCACACATTCAGCAAGGTAATCGAAAAGAGTCTCCACAAACATACACACACACATGGCAGAGGTAACAGAACAACAGAGGGATGCACGTACAGCACAAACAGATTGTGAGGGTAATTCAATTTCCTGCTGCAGCGCTGAGGCTCAAATGGTCTCCATCAGTGGTTCAATCAGCGGCTGGTTCTGTAATTTCCCCAGCTGGACTCTCACCTCGTCTCATGCATTGAAGGGATGCACCCGGTCCAGCGCTGATACTCCAGCAAAATACTAAAGTACAGAACTAGCACTTTAGACGATACAGTAGAATGCTGTGATAACACACAGCACATGGTCTGTTAAACCTGTTGTTGCTAAAGGAAGATACACCCTTTGCAACACAGCTAAAGGAATAGTGTTGAAAATTACCTTTGCAAAAGTCTAATACTAAAGTGATGAAGATTTGTAGCAGGGAATGGATACACTACACAAGCAATATTTTTTTTTACCACATTTTCAAAGAGAGGCATACAACATCACAACATATATTTTCATCAAGAGGTGCATCATTGTTTGGTCAAGATCTTGCAAGAGTCAAGCACTCTGTAAAGTCTCCTTCAGCACATCCCAAAGACTTTTAATGAATTTGACTCAGAGGTGTCAATTCATGTGTAAAAATGATTCTTCATGCTCCCTCCCAACCATTCAGACTCCATCAAATTAGGGTTAGAAGAACTGTTGCCAAACATAACATGCTAAAAACATAATAATCATTGCAATAATGATCCAATCATAGAATCCTAAGTATTTGCCTATTTAAATCCAAACAGTGACTTTTTTTTTTTTTTTTTTTTTTTTTTTTTTTGAGCCTGGCATAATATACATACATATTTTCTGGCAATTCGTCACCTTAAAATTATAAGGTTCTATCTGACATTTTTGTCAAAACTAATTTATGCAAATTTTTATTCTGTGACAACTTATTTACTAGGGGTGTAACGATACCCTCATGTCACGATTCGATACATTTCACGATACTGAACTCACAATATGATATTATTGTGATACTAGTATCTAGTGATATCCAGTGATAAGTAAATTTTAAAAATTTGAGGCTTTGAGAGCTGTTGAGCGGATTCGTAAACACCTCTGATTGGCTATTGTGTTCATACGCTTATCGAATATGTCTGTGATTGGCTACAATGGTCAATGTGCAGGAGCATTTGAAAGCACAAGGAAGTGTTTGGATTTAAAAGCGTTTTGAAAGCAGGAGCGGGAGCGTTTAAAAGCAGGCGTCTATCAGCAGACTGGTCCGCGATAGACATTTGCTTTCAAACAGTCCCCTGTGTATCTGTGTAAGCGCCCAGTGAAGGCCATCATTTATGACTATTTACGACGTTTTTGAAGTGTTGATCATTGAAGCCAATCACAGACATATCTGATGAGCCATGAACACAAAGGCCAATCAGAGGTGTTTACGAAATCCGCTCAACAGCACTCAAAGCGTCACATTTTTTCAATTTCAGTACCGACGTGGTACCGAGTTTGTTACTCTAGTAGTACTGACTATAAACTTGCATTTTTTCCCCACACAGTAATTTTCATTTTAGGTGAACTACGCATAACACATATTGTCACTATCCACGATATTGTTGCATTTTGTATTGCGATATATTGTTACACAATATATTGTTACACCTCAATTACTTACATTATGTCATGTTCTTTTTTAAGTTGTGTACATTTTGGGACTTTTTTAAAGTGTGAAGCCCTACTGGTTTAGTAGTCCCTACTAGTCAATTCCTACATCAACACATTAAACGTCTTGAATATTTGGGGGGGAGAGGTATAGGGAGTTTTTGTTGTTGTTGTTTGTTGTTGTTTTTAGGGTGGGGAGTCGTGTCTCACCCTAAAAAAGTGTTTACATGAATCCTACATTAGTGTCTGGAAAATGTAAAATAGGTAGCTGAAGTATTCCATTTATAAAAGGATTAAATTGCTACATCACAGTGCAAAAGCACAGTTTTAGCTACATGAACAGAGGATCAACAAGGACTGCAAATTTACAAAATTACAAAGAGGTGAGGAGTCATTCCAGCAAGCAGAACTGAAAATGAAAAATGATTACAATGCCACATGTACGACGCCATGGGGTAAAAAGTTTCTAACAGTACAGAAATTTTATTCTGTTATAAAATTACAGTAAGACAGTTCCAACTTTGCAACTTGGAATCATGGGGTTGTGCGTTTCACCGCTCACTGCTCTGTATAGCTCATTAAAAACTGCTGTAGTCCATCATTTCACCAAATGCTTTCACATTTAAAGCTAATTTGCGCTGAAATACTACATCACATACTGTAATAACCTGTTTTAATCTGTAAGCTGCATAGAGACTATACTATTATGGTCTTAAGCCTTATGGTCAAATTTGACATTGTGGCCTAACTAGACACAACTGGTGCTGATCCAGACTTTTGGATTCAATAACTTCTGCAAAATTAAGAGAACATAGACGTCTGACCATATGGCTCGCTGATTTTTGGACGAAAGTAAGCATAAATTCTTGCAAAGCTCAGATGCTCATAATATGCCTGCTTTGTCAGGAGCAAATTAATGCAATGCTGGTAAGATATTATTCTTTTTTGGGTAAGAAACTGCTGATGAACAATATTTATGAGTAAATCAACTGAACCTCATGTTATTAAGTTTCATCTATGAATGCAATACCACGATCCCTTAGCGCAGTTTTCAGGATCTAAGAAAAACATGAGATAAGAGATACATTTTCTTGCATCAGTGTTGACTGGTGGCCAGTATAGAAATGCTTTCCTCATCTCAGAAAATATTTGTATGTTTTGATGTCCATACTGCACATTAACGCATTTTGGCAACACCGCACAAAATATTTTCCCTCATTTTTATATGTGCCTGCATGTTTGTTTTTATCAGAGTGTTCTATATATGCGTATCATCAACTAATTAGAAATGAAGGGTAGTCAGCCACAGTTTGTGGCTCCCCCCACGCTAATGTCATGAACAGAGGGGGGAGGGGGAGTCTAAAAATCACTGTTGGTGCCAAACCAGCACTGACTGAGGCAGAATTTTTTTATTTTATTTTATTTTTTTTAAATGCAGTGCCCTTTGTGCTGTTCAAGAATAGAGAGATGAAAAGAGAAAAATGCATCTGTGTTTGAAAGGTATTTTGGTAGATATGTCAGAAAAGAATGAGCTCAAAGAAAAGGAGGTAAACAGTGCGTTTACAAACACTGCAACATAAATTCTCTTGCCTACCAACAGAGAGAGATCTCCAAGGGCTAGTAGGGGGCCAACAGCTTCATCAGCAGATTTTGTTATACATAATCATTGAATTGTTTTTCACTCGTTGCCTGCTGTTCTGACAAACATTAAAAATTGGATGAGAATCACTAGTTCTGCAGTCATATATCTTACTGTCACACTGTTATTTTAAGTCACCTATCAAGTAAAGTGGATGATTTTGTATTTATCCATTGCACCACACCACTTATGCTGCTTTTAAATATAAAATAACGAAGGCTGGTAATTAACAATTAAAAAAAGTCTAGTTCCCCATTTAAAAAATAAAATAAAATAAAATAAAATAAATAATAATAATAATAATAATAAAATATATATCTTAATATCTTAATTTTTATTATAATTTTATTAAACAACACTGTATAGATATTTTATATTGTAATATATCTTAATAATATTCCAGGTTTACTGTCACTGTAAGCAAGCTTTAAATTTAGTTATAAACTCATATACATACAGTCAAACCAAAAATTGCTAGATATTATTTTTTATATATTTTTTTTTACTAGTGGGTGCAGGACACTATAGTTCATTTATGTAAGTGAGGATAGAAACATTAAAAAAAATAAAGTAAACTGTGACATATTATACCCAAAAAATCTTCTTACCAGTAAAACTGATAAAAATTTGGAACCAAAAATTATTCAGACACTTTGACCTGACCAAGTTTTGCTTAAGTGTTATCTGACATAATTAAGATTATTTTTTTTCTGACACAGTTTAACTCTGAGTTCTTGTCATATTTTTTTACCATTTTTTTTTAAACTATAGCGAATAAACTGTGATAATGTGTGAAATGTTGAAAGCGTCTGAATAAATTTTGGTTTGACTGTAATTCAGCATCATCATCATCATCATCATAAACGTATCATATTTGCTTGTTATTATTAATTATAAGACATTTCATCCAGTACTCCTAACTGATTTTACTGAAAGGCGGATGTTAAGCAGGCACTAGGCATACTACAATAGAGTGGTGAAGGTATGACGTCAGAAGCCGGAAGTCTAATTTGCAGCTGGTTTCTTTGAGACTTTCCTATGGGGTTTTATAATGCAGTTTTTCAATATGTATGAGCAAAATAAAGCCTGTGGTAATCAATACTTTGACGTTTTGCACTGCACGTGCTCAGACCCCAAACTGTATTATCTAGTTACTTATTAAAAATGTACGTTTTCCAAAATAAACATAACTGCTTCAAAATTTGTGTTTTCGCTATGAGTGTGTGTAATTTACATTGTAGAACAAAACATCAAAGTATAGTCAAGTTATGTTTACCACAGGTTTTACTGTACTCATAAATTGGAAAAACCCCATTATAAAACCCCATAGGAAAATCTCGAAGGAAACAGTGGTGAATTAGACTTCCAAGTTCTGACGTCATACCTTCACCACTCCATTACAGCTCACCATTTTCTTGTCCTGTGCCTTGTGAATTCAAGTGACATCTAAGCGATTACCACTTATAGCTTGAACTGGCATTTTACACAGCCAGCCAAGCAAAACAAAACTCTTAAAATATAATGATCATCTCCCGAATCATGAAGCAATGTGTGAACTTCTCAAATTAGAGAGGAAATATCTCCCGGTTAAATTGGTTGCTACGGTTGATCGTCATCACATTATTATCTTCATCACAGCGATGAGTTAGTGCTCAAAGTAAAACAAAGACACGGTGTCTCTGCGGTGGGTATGTTTAGGGCCAACAGTCAGAAAACGATTGCACATACATGTATATTCAGTCTTATTTCTGCGTCTCTCAGTCACTTTCTCTCTCCCTGTCCCGTCTTTTCTCTCTTCCTTCATCATGCAGTCGGAGCCTGTGGGCACAGTGTGGGAGATAGTGCAGTAAGCTCTCCTCTCCTCTCTCTAATCTCATTTCCCACTGCCTGGATTAAACAAATGTCTGTCATTACCGCTCACTGGTGGAGGGGAGGAGGGTTTAGGGTCCACAGGAGCGGCAGAGAAAAAGGGAGGGCGGGAGTGACAGAACGGCAGAGAGAGAGAGACAGGGAAATGGAAAATAAAATAACTGGAAGAAAAAAGCAAGAGCAGGTACTAAAGAGACCATCAAATGAGGGACCCAGGGAGATAGCGAGAAATTGAGACAAAATAAGAGCAAGTGATGGAGCGGGAGAGTGAGAGGGAGATATTTTCAGAGCAGTTTTCTCTTACCTTCAACAAACAGCTCACTCTAACTGCCCACAGATGGGCTGCAGCCATAACAGGACTAAACACCACTAAATAGAGCTGCACGATATTGAAAAAACGGACATTGCAATATATACTGCAGATGACTTGAATAGCTATATTTTAAAATAATTAATCATTCTAGAATGAGTGGGGTGATTTTATTTATTTATTTTTAAAGTTTGAAATTACTCTTTACAAGAACTTACACAAACCTCTTTTACTAACCATAAAGTGTGTGTTTGTGTGTGTGTGTGTGTGTGTGTGTGTATATACCCACTGTTTTTGACTAATTCAGTATAAAATAATAATTGTATAAATAATAATTTTTATTGCGATTATTAATATATCAAACAAAATAAGAAATGTATTGTAATATTGTACCTATAATATTGTAAATTGTATAAAACAAGAAATCAAGTATATAAATATAGCTTTGCGCATATCTACAAGAGCCTCAAAAACACCCAAGCATATTATAAAAGTTTGACGTGTTTCCATGGCAACAGTACTTAAGATATCAAGAATCCTTTCACAGGTCTACCATCTGCCATGTCTTGACATTATTCTGGCAAAGTTTGAAGTGAATTGGCTAAAAATAAGAGGAGCGATTTCAAAGCACTTTGAAAGTCACTTCCTGTTGCCAGGTGGTGGCGCTATGACTTTGACTCACAATAGTCACATTCATGTGATCGGCCTCCTAAAACGAACACACAGTTTCATCAAAATCAGTTAATGTAGTTATAAAGTTATAACACACTTCCCTTTTCTTGCCATAAATTTGTTTCAACACCACAAACCAAATAGCCAAACCATTCAAGATATCAAAAATCCGCTCGCAATTTAGCATCCTCAATGTCTTGACTTAATGCTGACCGAGTTTGGTGGTGATCGGATGATTCCCCTAGGACAGGGGTGTCCAAACTCGGTCCTGGAGGGCCACTGTCTTGCAGAGTTTAGCTCCAACTTACCACAACAAATCTGCCTGGAAGTTTCTTATATGCCTAAAAACCTTGATTAGCTGGTTCAGGTGTGTTTAATTGGGGTTGGAGCTAAACTCTCCAGGACAGTGGCCCTCCAGGAGCAGGACTGGACACCCCTGCCCTAAGAGAAGTATATCAAATTCCAGAGCATGCGTTTTTCAAACAACTCTAAATAGCTGAATTCCTGTTGGGCTGGCGTATGTGAGATCTATAACTGTCTGAAGTTAAATTACAATACTAATATTTATGTCTTAATTTCTTCAATTTCAAATGTAAAACATTTTATTTTGCGGGGTTTCCGGCAAATGGATGTAAACACTGCCAAATTCAGAGTAAAGCTTGGCACTTATATGGGCAAATCATGGCCTGATGAAGCACTGTATCACGGGCTGCACGCGTGTGAAAAGCAGTATCATTCTGGAGCTGGTTGCACATTTATTTATTTAATTAAATCGCAGTCTGCTCGATTTTGAAATCACATTAAGCCACATCATACCATATCAATTTTATTTCGATAAATCGTGAAGCCCTAGCACTGAATGGAAAAAGAGACAGATACGAAGAAGAAAAGAAGAGGTGACAGCAAGACAGAGAGCGAAACGACAGTCTCCCCCCCGTCGCTAAGAAAAATAGCCAGCGTGTGGTAACACTGCATCAGAAGACCCAGTGGCAAGCCTTCCACCATCATCAACCAATCCAATGTCTTTTTTATTGAAAAGAAAGCAACTCTCCCACTATCAGCACATAAAGAGCGGTTATACACTCAAGGTACACCTAAAGCCCAAAGGGGGTCCGTTCCACTGCGTCTATAGTTAGTCCGCTTGGGGTTCATTTCAACATTACCGTCCCCTTTTCACCTCCGGTCTGTTTACAGCCCGCTGGCAAGAGACGTTGTCAATCCTGATAGAGTTTATATTCCATATTTCAAAACAGACATTTAGATCCACAAAGGGCCCATTGAGGCTGAAATGGTGTGAATCTATTTCACCACAGGGAGGGGGCGGGTGGCATAACGTGGTCGCGTTCGTCCTCCCCGCCTCTGTCTGGTTTATTACACCATACCTGACTGGCTGGAGGTCCCGGTTGATGGACCTTTAAGTATTTAGGACTACGAGAGCAGAAATAATTTCCCTCCGAGGGAACGCTCGCTCCAGGTCAGTGAAAGGTAGTCTGACCGCGTATGACTCACAAGTGGTTTTCTTTTCTGCAGCATTCCAAACATAATGGCCTGTGAAACCAGAAGGAGACACGGAAGCGGAATCATTCCACTTTATTTCGCTATTCAGAACTCGTTGGGAGGTCTAATCAGCAGTAATCTCGTCAACGAAATTACTGACAAAAATGCTTGCTGACAAATGTTTTTTTTTTTTTTTTTTTGTCAGTGATAACAAAGAATTATAGCATGCTATTGACAAATATGGTGAGAAAAAACAACAGTGAAAGAGAAGGGAAAAAAGGAAAAAAAAACAGAAATGTTGTCATCATTTACTCGCCCCCATGTCATTCTAACTCAGTAACATTTTCTTGCTTCTCTGAAACACAAAACATCTTACGCAGAATGTCCTTAGGCAGATTTATATACAATCAAAGTGGATAGGGATGCCAAGCACCAAAAAACCCCACAAAAAAGCACCATAAAATGTTTTTAAAAGAATTATCTTTTGTTTACCACGGCTGCATTTATTTGTTAAAAAATAGAGTAAACACTTGTGCATGCAAATATATCTCTTCATTAAACCTTATTCTAATTATACCATTAAAAAAAGTTCAACTGTAGTGTTATGATACATTTTTGTCTTTTTTGGAGCTTGCGATTTAAAATCCCCAAGTGTCAATGAATGAAAAAGCTGCCTTAGGACATTCCTCATTTGTGTTTCACAGAAGAAAGAAAATAATACTGGGTTAGAATGGCATAGGATGAGTAAATGATGGCAATGCTTTCATTTCAGGAATGAACCATGCCTTTGACGATGCACAAACAATGTTTTTAAAGATAAAATATAGAAACCACTGATCCAAATAATCCAATCATAGCATGTTGTGTATTGATTCACTTGATCTGAATGAGCTGAACACCAGTGAACTCATCCGTTCTGATTAGTTTACTAAAACACAACCTATATACAGTATGAGATTAAATTGCCTATATCCACAACATAAACATTAAATTACAATTTATATCCAATACTACATCTACATTAACAATAAATGCATGGATGAACTCACACATTCTGAATACCATATGACTTGTTCATCTCAGACTGTGAATACATTGTTGCAGTAACAACACAGTACATACAGTATAATGCAATATCCAGATTCCAGAACACAGAAAATGATGTTTGATTATGCTTTTATACAATAGAACAAGACCTTAATATTGAGCAACTTAAATTTTAGGCACAGTATTATCAAGGTTATGTTTAAGGCTGTTTAGCTTCATTGTATTTTGGTTTCGAGTTTCCTGTCATTGTTAGCTCCCATAGTCCAGTGGTCTTCACTATTTTTTTTTCATGAGAGCCACACTGATAGGACAAAGTCAATAGAAGAGCCACTTTTACCACTAATTATCATTATTACATCCAGTACATGAAAAAATACTATAGTATACTTTAATTTTTACTACAGTAAACTGTAGTGTAGTGTAGTATAATATACCCTATAGTTGTAGAAAACTTAGTACAGTTTTAGGTAAAGTAATTTGTTTACTATAGTTTTTATATTACCACAGCAACTATAGAATTACCACAACAAATTCATTCAAGTACTTTACTATAGTATGGTTCAAAAACACTTTAGTATTTACTCTAAATTACTATAGTGTTTTGTCATGCTCATAAATAGCATATCTGCTAAATCAACCTGTCATCCCTGAACATACAATATGCAATGCAATAAATACAAAAGGCGGAAGAAAATCATTCTTTATCATTTACCAGTCAAATTTGTAATTGAGACGAGATGATTTCCCTTAATGCTGGGATGAGCGGAAGCATGCATTTCCTTGACTTCATGTTGTATTTGTAGCTTGTTTACAATCCATGTGAGGCATGCAAGATGTTCATTGGTGAGGCGATTTCTCTGTTTCTTTTTTATAGTGTTCATGGTTGAGATTTTTTCGGATTTTGTAGACTATTTTCAGTCGTAAAGTGAGCAGGATATGTTAAAATGTAGCGCATGGATTCGGCAGGCATGTATTCATGATACTAAGCAGGCAGCTGGTCTCTCGGACGGTGTGTGGAGCCCTCCCTAGCTCTACAGCGCCCCGCAAATTTCCAACGTAAATCTGTGGTGAAAAATGGAACTCTCATTGGAGCAGATTTCTGGCTGCCCTGCTCATTTTCACGTTAGGTCATATATCTGTATTATTTACTGCCATGCGAGCCACAAATTGCTTGGCGAGCCACAGTTACACTGCCATAGTCGTTAAGGAGTTAAACACCACCTGTTCCCTGTTCTGCTGATTATTCCTGATTATTGTATATATAATGCCTCATTTCCACCAAGCGGTACGGTACAGTACAGTTTAGTAGCCTACAGTACGCAATTTTTGCCGTTTTTATTGTCAGAAGTTGTGAATGGTACCCTAATTACCGTACAACTTTTTTTAGACCCTTCTGTCAGGGTACCTGGCACAACAGTCCGGTACTAAAGAGTGGAGCTAGACTCACTGCAGAACGTTGATTAGTTGACAGAGAATCGTCACTTGTACATGCTACAAGGGGGAATGACAACACAAGAGGTGCCATTTTTTTAATAAAGTTGAAACACAATACCGTTTCTTCTTGTGACAAACAGCCACATGCCGAGAAACAAGATCTGCTCCTGCATTGTTGTTTACTGTGTCACTTTCTTCTTCGCTCAAGAATAACATTGATCGATACCTTCTGGCATACACCACACCTATCAAGTAAGGGTACTGTTGGCGGTGGAAACGTAAACCGGATCAGAGTTTACAGTTCCGAGTTGTACTGAACTGTCCTGTACTGCTTGGTGGAAATGAGGCATAAGCCTTCAGTTCATTCAGTTCTTTGTTTGGTCTTGTTTATTTTTAGGTGGTTGTGTTTTTCTGTGATTTCCCTGCATGTTTATTATTAGATTGTGAAATAAAGACTTTCTGTTTATTCTCTTACGTCATGCCTTCATTACAGCCAACAAGTATTGCCAGTTACCTGGTTTATTTGTGCTCCATCAATAAAAATATATCCAAACAAAGCCGCGTCAGAAAATTTGTACTTCACCTACCAACATGCAGTAGCGGTTTTGGTTCCTGAATCAAGAGGTTTGGAGCAAATTGCTTGAGTGAATCATTCAATGACCCACTCATGTTTTGTTCTTGAATCAGCATTTTGAACGAATAACTGGCATGAAGACCACTAAAAGTAATAATAATATCCACATGCTATTATTGTTTTTATTATTATGCTTTAATAAATGTTTACCTATAAAGTATGTTACACGTTTAGCCTGTCATTTAGCACATTATCAACTAAAATTGACTAAATTTACAGGTGAAAAAACTAAAACACAACAACAGCAAAAAGAAAAAAACTAATCAGGATGTGCAGGCCAACTAAGTACACACTTTCTGATCTCACTAAAAAGGCAGAGACAAACACAAGCCACTAGCAATGAGGCATCTCAAAAGTCCTTCTGAAAACTTTACCGAAACCCATTTAACAAGTACTGGAGGCAATGTCGCACCGATCTACTCCATATGTTCACAACGCCACATCTAATTCTTTATCTTTAGGCCTGATTCATTGATTGTGGGATCCTGTTCCTCCGATGTTCTCCTCCCTGCTCTCTTTCAGTTAGCGCCTCCTCTTAAATGGCTAGAAATCCATTGCCCTGCTTGTGCCTGTCCCAACGGGCTCTGCACTGATTTTAATGAACAGGATGGAGTGGATGAAGAGAAAGAGAGAGCAAGAGAAAGAGCTGCAGGCTGCAGAAAGATCGTTAGAGCTTTAAGCTCCATTTCAAGACCTCCCTTCTGAGGTCTTGCAGCTCTCGCTTTCTGTCTTTCTCACTGGTCATGATGAAAGTGAAACAGAACGGCTGAATACAAAGAGCAATTTGGAGAACAGAAGCGGAAAACAAAAGCCGTGAGTAGCCCAAGGGCACTACATTGGCCTTTGAGCAGGGCAGCAGTTCATACTTTTAACACAGCTTCTTCAGATCTAAACTATGCATGTTTTAAAAAAACAAAAAAACAAAACAAGCAGTGACGATCTGTGTCAAAGTGTGAAAATTCAAAACATTGTGATTTAAAACACAAATGCAATTTGTTACAGAAAAGAAACTGCCAGAATAAGCGCAACTCAAACTAACTCAGACATGTGGGAACTGCAAATGTAAAATGACCAAAACATTTCAATGCATGACTCAATGAAACCCTAACAACCACTTGAGATTGTCCACTTTGGATGGATAAAGGAAATTATTCAAGCTTCACATTATTCAATAAGAGCTATGCAATTCAACAAGAACAAAGTATTGTATAAGGGAGAACCTACAGTATACATGTAGCTCTCATTCACTATGGCAATATCAGCTGTTCTGGGCATGTGTAATTCAATCCTCTGCCACAACTTTTTTGAATAAGAGCGATAGCGCTAAAACATGTCTTTTAAAGGATTAGTTTACTTTAAAATAAAAAGCTTATACACATATATAAAAAATAAAATATTGAGCTATATGCACGTCAATGTTAAATCACATTCATACTGATAATTGGAAAAACAGCATGATTGCGATATTTGATAATGCTTTTATACAACAGAACAAGACCTTAATATTGAGCAACTTATATTTTAGACATATTGCAAGTTACCTGGTTTGTTTTCACTCAGTCAAATATGAAAGCATTTTCAAAAAAAAGCTGCAACAGATACAATCATTGGGCGTCATTACGTAACCAACACGCAGTAGTAGTGTTTTGTTCCTGAATGAATCAGTGGTTTTGAATGAATCGCTTGAGTAAATGATTCAATGACCCATTTGTGTTTCGCTCCTGAATGAATCTAAATTTTTGAACAAATCAGTTGTATTTATTGGCTGCATTCCAGTTCTTTTTTTATGCCCTTCCCTCACTAACTTCCCTCAGTCTCGTTGACTCAGATGTACGTCATTGCTTACGTTGCATAAGTGCCCACTACTGGCGGAACATCCTAAGCCCTTGATCACTTGGAATCCCCTATGGAGTTGATTTATTATTTAATTTTTTCCCTTACGAAATTGTTTAATGCAGCATTCTATATGTATATAGGTGTATTTGGGTTGTTTTAAATATTCAAAAACATAATTAATATATCATAGAGTGGGGTAAATTAAACGCGATATGCGGTGACATCACAATCATGTTGTGGTATATGGAGCTGCCTGAAGTGTACATATGAAGTAGACCAAGGGAGCGAGGGTCTGTCCATATAAACTTCCTACAAAGTGGAACGCACTTCAAAATGGCGGCAGGGATTCCCCCAAAGAGGAAGTGTTTAGGGAAGTTTGCGAGTGCATGTCTAAAATTGGAGTGGAACGCAGTCCTAGACTCACTCATGGTTTTGTTATGAATCAGCTATTTTAAATGAATCAGCCAGTTTTTTAGAGAATGAATCAATGTTTTCAAACAAATCTGTTTAACAAATGATTCAAATGATTCAAAAAACAATAACTTGCCACCACCTACTGGCGGAATGATGTAACTTGCAGAAAGAGTCACTAGTCAATCCCTACCAATATAAAGCATTATATTATATTATGTTATATTATATTATTACAATTGTTGTAATTATAGGGGTGGATGCAAATGTACCTGATTTCTTATAAATATATTTGACAGACAATGACTGTTACAATTATCTCTGCTCCTTCCTACAAGGGTAGTACTGGATCAGTGCTGGTGACCAGGAGGTTGCTGATTCATTCCCTATAAGGATCCATTAGCGTTGTGCCCTTCAGCAAGGCTCCAGGAGGACTAATCCCATAATAAGTTCATAGTAACATCACGTGGAAGTCCACCAGCGCTGGTCATGCAGCAGTAAAATAAAGACAGCATATTGTTCATATTTTTTATCATACTACTGTACACTCAGCAATCTTTCATGATGCAGAATGTCTATGGCATTTGGCCCATCATTAACATTTTCCAAACAGCTATAACCTTTGCAGTGAAGATTATAGTGGAGAATATAGAGGCTACAGTACCTCCTTACGGTCAACCCAAAGTCAATATATGCTGATCTAGAAAGAATGTAAAGAAAGGCTCGCTTTGAGAATGGCTTTGTCTGCGAGTTAAGCTTGAACTTTCTCTGATGTCTCCATGTGTGAGATGGGACTACTGTGTCTTCTCTTAAAGCACACAAGCCTTTGACCAAGGCCAGATTTTCTAATCCTCTGCACACTGCCCACAGCTGGTCAATGGAGCAGATAAAAACAGAAAAGTGTGAACACAGAGTTTGAAAATTGACATTTACTTAACTTTCTAAAAACTTACAGAGGTTGGGCAGAATCCCTGAAGCAGTGCAGAATTAAGGGCTGTATTCTAAAGTAAATGGTCATAAAGCAAGACCTCAGAATGCTGAATCACCCTCACATCTGACTTGTAGCTTTCATATGAAATGATAAAGCAAGACAGATCATTTGACACAAAGTGATCTTTCCCACTACATGTCTATATGGGTCATTCTTCAATCAGTGGCACTTTTGATCTTGAAAAATACAACTTTTTCAACCTTCATCTGTTAAAACATTTATCAAGTCTGGGGATCCAATCATGGCCTTGATCATTCTTCAAGTGGATTTTGGTATAATGTGTGATAGTCTGAATATTTGATATTGTATATGATGGTAATGATGTGTGATGGCAAATATTTTAAAGTTAGCAAGGAGCTGGCTAGGCTTTGAATAACTTTGAACTTAAAAATAAAATTAAAATGGTTGTTTATGAGGGTTTAGTAACAAAGCTGAATTTTCAGCAGCCATTCCTCCAGTTTTCAGTCACATGATGCTTAAGAAATCATTCTAGTATGCTGATTCAATGCTCAAGAAACATTCCTTATTATTATCAATATTGACACCATTTTTTTTCCATTCTTTAATGAATGTATGCTACCTTGAAATAGATTTAAAAAAAAAAAAAACAATATAAAAGTATTTACTGTCTCTTTTGATCAATTGAATGCATCCTTGCTGAAGAGAAGTATACTGAATAAAAGTAAAAGTAAACTTTTAAAAAAGATAAGACTTTTTAAAGCATTATGTCTTTAAAGCTGCAGTCCGTAACTTTTTTTTTGGTTAAAAATGATCCAAAATCAATTTTTGAGAAAGTACATAACCAGCCAGTATTCAAAACTACAACAGACTCACAACGGTCAGCTTGTAATAATGTTTTGTAATTTAAGTGGTACTGGTAGAGCATGCTGCCGTTCATCTTTGCGTCATTACATCACGTCTGTTTACATAAAGAAGGAGTCCCAGCTAGTAGGCTATATCATGTGAGGATGCTGCAGGTGACGGATAATTTATAACCTTTTCTCACAGTAGCTGGAATAATTAAACATCATTTTAATGGTGGACTGTGGTATGACAAATTAACGTTAGAGATTAGACTGTACAGAAATTAAAATCTACAGGTAACGCTAATACACACTAAATACATGTAGTCATGCAATGCTAATGTTGTTAACATTAACAATTTGAGAACAAAGTATAACAATAATAATAATTTGCACAGTTTGATGGGATATGAGCTAAGCGATCGTTAGATTTAATCACCATTGGCAGCGTGATTTATTGTAATGCTTTTTTTTTTCTCAGTTGGTCAAAACAAAAGTGGCAGACATGTTACTTACTTGTTCAGATAACATTTTGTGGTGAAAATTCTTATTTTGCTCATACTTCCAAGACTACAATCTGAGATTCCGAAGTATAGTATCCACCGGTGCGGTGACTAATAGCCACACATTCCCCTCAAAACAGGGAGCCTCAACTGAGGAGCCGTGCTGATGCATAACCCACGTAAAGATGATAATTCCGCAAATAACTGCAACTGCACGTTTCAAACAGAGATGGCGACAAAGAGGCAAAACTTACAGACTGCAGCTTTAAAATCATAAAAGGGGACATAACTGTTCTGTCTAATTGAAGAATCACCCTTATATGGACTGAAAACTGTTTTTATGAAATGGAGTACTGAGCTCTCCTATGAAAATATTTTATGGGTAATAAATAAATGTGCGGCAAAGAAGGAAATGGAAATCATGATTTTATAAGCTGAAATCTAATTATGGCGTTTTGTGTTATCTGTGACTCTGCATGCCTTAGTTTTTCCTCAGTCTTGACAGGACCATTAAAACACAAGCGACCAAAAACATTAACGTTTTGATGTAGTAAGGACATGACAGGTTATGATTGCATTTTATCCAGAGAAAGGGAAGCAGAAGAAAAGTAAGAGAGAGATGGCACGGCTTTAATTAACAGTAATGCTGGGAAAGAGAACCGAGGGATAAGAAACAGTTTGTTCATCTCTTGCTCTGCATGTTTTTATTTTGTTTTCACAGGTCTCGTGGGTTGTTACCTGTATTCCATGACAATAAGAAGGTTAATTGCTCAGTTATGCTGCAACTCTCACATACTGTAGCGTACAGTCGACGAGGGCGGTTGGCAGAGGGTCGTGTAGTTTTCGCAACACATCCCTGTATTTTACCTCAAAATCAAGAGGCTTTTTCCTCGTTGTGGATGGTATAAATAATTTATAACACTAGACTGCTGTTGCGTTGTCTTCAGTCCTGTGGGAGAAACAGTTCAAAGTAATAAAGCCGGAGATAAACGCGCAAGATTGAATGCATTTATTAAAAGCCCTCAGAGTGGGAAAACAGCCCTGTTCTGCAATGGTCTATGTTGCAGTTCTGAAGGTCTTTGAAGTACAACTTCTGGCATTTCCCCCTAAAATAACTTCTTCATCTTTATCTGTGTTCCCTCATGTCCCTTGAGTCCACAAAAAAGACCCCAACACACATACACACACTCATACAAAAAGCATAATGACTTCTCTTGAAATCCAAACAGGTAATGTTTCCCTCCATTTTCTATTTTTACAAATGGACCACATTTAAAATATCTGGGCGACAACACAATGAATTTTTCTGAAAATTACAATAGCTATCATTTTGCATGTGGATAGGTTCTCGTTTTTTTTATTAAAACACCCTCCCATTGTGAGTTATATAAACACGTATTATGTTTTTTCACATGAATGCAAAAAGTACAAGGTTAAGCTAAGACTAATACAACTAATAAAGGGGAACGGCAACATCACAGCAAACATTTGCTGAAGCGTCTCGGAGGCATTTCATCAACAAGACTGCTAATAAATTATTAACCTCGTAATGAATATATTGCTCTGAGGATTATGCAAACTTCCAACAAACCCACAGTGGACCGCAATGCATCCTATTATCTTTCTGAAAAATACATGAATATATTTCTTTTTGATCTTAGACGCCATCGTTCCCTGGGAGAGGAACAAGTGCAACCCGAGCACCTGGGTTGGTCGTGGAAGAGATAAACTGTGTAAGTGGAGGCCGTACTTAAGTGCTGTAGTATTTTTTTTTTCTTTCATCTTAAAAATGGCAAAGCTTTTAAACATTTCGAGCAGTGTTCAAGCACAGACACTTCCCAGAACACAAAACCACACGCACCTGACACACAAAGTGAGGGTGATGAAAAGGGAAGGGGATGAAAGCCTCCCGTGACTGAAGGCGATGAGAGGGACAAAACTGAATTTCGGAATTAGGAGATGACAAAATGACTTCGTTTCAAACCCCGAGCCTAGTTTTAAGTAGCGGTTTTAACACCACTGAAGGAACTGAGTGAGTTTTTTTGTATTTTTTTGCCTGGGTTAAACCAACACAGATGTGTTTAAAGTTACACTGTTGTGAATTAATAGTTAAAACTACTACTTAAAACCAAGGACACAAACTGTCTGCTCAGGGCTTGCTGATATTTGACTGCATATGAATAAAGATGAGCCTGTAGGCAATAATGTGCTAGTTGCAATAACCCTGTTATTAATACAACAGATTAAAATAATAGACCAGCAAGAAGAGGGAATTAATTACTACAAAACCCTGTGCTAAGTATGGGGAAAAAATAAAAGCATGCTTGGGAGAAGCAAAGAAAGTATACTGTTAAGTTAACTGTACAGTATACTACTCAGTATATATTAATATTTGTAGGATTTATGCATTGGATGATGAACTTCCCCAATGGTAATATGCTTAATTGCAATAACCTCATATCAGTGTTTAATTAGTGCCGCACTTTTATCATCTTGATCACATTCATCAAAACAGTTATCATTTATCACTTATTAAACTTTAAATCACCTATCAAAAGCTATTTTTCATCTTATTTTGAAAATAAATAAATAAATAAATAAAATAAATAAATAAAATAAAACTTGGCAGTCTGACCAAAATCGCATGTTACTACTTCACTGGAATCACGTGTAAATGGAAGGTCAAGTTCAGTGCATTGCATTGTGGCATCCTGTGCAGTGTGCTTTTTTGTATACTGCACATTTTTGCAATGTGGTCATCTGGGCATTCCATCCATACAGGTATGTGCACAATATACAGTGTTATAACCATGGGCTGAAATTACAGTACCTTACTAGTAGGGCTGTGAATCTTTGGGTAGACAGCGAATCGATTCGATTCACGATTCATGGGTGTTCAATTCGATTCAAGAACGATTTTTGAAAATTCGGAACGATTCGATTCGAAACGATTCAAAATTCGATGCGATTCGATTAATTTGATTTGATTCTGCATTTTCATATGCATTCATATGGTTATTGAAATGCTTTCCCCAATGTGTCTTAGTCAGGGTGCAAATTACACAGCAGCCTCCAGGAGGTCAGAGAGTAAGGGCAAAAAAAAAAAAAAACCTTTTGTCCATTGTTAATGTTGGTTCATGTTAGTTATAATGATGCTACATAACTTTATTTTAATACCCTAAAATTTTTAAAAGGCTTTAAAAGTATTGTTAGTTCCTTATTAAAGTGTTCCAGGTACATTAAACACACTAATGCTTACATGGAGAGACTACCTTAGAATATGCACTTTTCCAACTAATCCTTAACTAACTTTTCTTCACGGAACAGTTATAAAAAGCCCTCTTTTTTCTCTTTATACTGATCATTTTCCATGCAATGATTCTGAAAGAAACGCACTGGGTTTCTACTGTTGCTTTAGTAACGAACACAACTTTAATGCGCATCTGATTGACAGACCGCGCTCTTATTTCAGTGTTGTTAATGTTGTAGTTATTTCAACAGTTTCCTTGGCACATTCAGTTTAACAACATTAAGTTAAATTTCATTTATCATTCATTGGAACTGTGCATATAAGACACTTACATTATGTGTTTGCTCCGTCCATGCAATAAATGCACACCCTTGAATAAGCGGGGTTTTACTTCAACTGCTCAGGTAATGTCAATGGTATGACCTACTTCCGTAAAACTTAAGTATTTTATCTTATAGAAAATAACGGTGACGTTTCCACGCAATGAAAGTGTTTTATTTCAACAGTAGTGACCACGCAATGACTAGGCAGCTTTATCAATGGCTTGATCGGTTTGACTCAGGAGGACTATTGCTATCTCAATAGAGAGCTGTCATCTGCTCATGTGAATAACAGTAATGGCCGTCCTGAGGACAGCTCAAACGTGGGCTTCTCAATGAGAGCTATGGACAGAGCGCGAGCACAATCCAGTGAAAGGCGGTAAAGAGTGCAGCGCGTAACTGTGAAGGAGAGCTAAGGCGAATTACGGCGCACATCGTCTCCCATCAATTCGCGCATGTAGTAATTTAATGTTTATATTTTTTAAAGCACTGAATCGCTATAAAATCACGATTAATCCGATTTTTAGCATTTTACATTGATTATCGACCGAAATTAACGATTCACGATTAAAAAAACACGTTTCAAGATCGATGCATATCATATGCATCATCAGGATTTGTAATCGATGCATCGAGAAAATGAGTGAATGGTTACACCCCTACTTACTAGCATATTACTTTTACTAGTTCTGCCATTTGGTTTGCTGAATTCTGTCATGGTAAAAGAGAAGACAAAGTAATCCATGAAATAATAAAGAATAATGAAGACGACTGTATAAGACTGAATAGCAAGATCATTAAAAATCAAGTTTTTAATGCTGTTTATATGTCTATGCTTTCAAACAAACCATGTACAAATTCATAAGTCAGTATTTTAGCTTTAAAACTGCAGTGATCTAAAGACAGCAAAAATACAGTTTGAAATCGCTGGTGATTATAACGTGACAAACTACCTTGTAACCAATCACGTCAACGTGCCGGCAGGCTTTAGCATATCATTAACTGTGACCGCTCTGAAGCAGGGGAGTCTCAAGAGAAGGTTATCCCGGTATATTTTTCTGTTGATATGAAAAATTGGGTAGATATAGGCAATATAGTGGGTGTATGATGTATATTATGATGTTATGATGAATATGCCTTTCTCCACTGACATTCTGTGTTCAAAGCGTTTCTAAGGATACTGATTTTTAGAAGACAGCTGACTCGTGAACAGGAACATGGTTTGTGTAACATTAGCAACACATTATTAGCTGTTTGATAATGTAGTCAAGCAAAAGGCTAATCATATTAATTACCGTTAAGTGTCTGACGTTGTAAAAAACGATACCATTATGCAACATTTACCTCAGTAAGTTGACCGAGTGGATCTCTGAGCTTGTGCGAGTGAGTGGAGGCAGGACTAATTAGCACATTCATAGAAACACGTATATTAAATGAAGCAAGGGTGTAGAGTTACTGTACATTCAAGCTATTTTAAGGCATTAAGAATTTTTTTTTTTTTTTTTTTTTTTCACAAGAAAAACATTAAATATATCATTCTGGTGATCAAAGATGAGTTTTAAGGGATAACATGATTGACTACAGGCCAGGGGACTTTAAGACATCCAATTTAGCCTTACTGTCTTACTACATGAACATCTGTACTTTCCTATAAGAGGCAAACTATGTACCTTTTATACCAAGCAGCAGTATGTAAATTGTAATTTACCCCTGGTGTACACAAGTAAGGACCCCGTCAGCCATTTCTGCCACCTCAAACTCATTTTGCCTCAGCGGCAGCAGTACCGTCTGGCAAATGAACTCACTGCAAATGTACAAGCATATAATGAGCTGCATGTTCCATGTGCCTAAAGGTACACTTATGACCTTCAGAAACACACACGCCGCAGTGATGTGTGTTTTCCCCCGAAAGCTTTTGAAGTACGACCGCTGACATTTTTCCCCTAAAATGACTTCTTCATCTTAACTGTGTTCCCACCCGTCCCCTGAGTCTACAGTGCGTGGACCCTTCTGTTTGATGATGGCCCACACGCACATGAGTGGACTTCTGCCAAAATTTATGTTCACTCTTATAGTGAGACCAATGGCTTATCTATGCCTGGAAACTATACTCAGAAAAGACATGGAGGGCCAGTATTCTATTACACACACACACACACACACACACACACACACACACACACACACACACACACACTCACTCACTACCTAGGCAATATTCTGTTCTGTTATATTGTTTCTATCACATTTTCCATTAAAACTGACATTTCATCTCAATAAAGCCCTTGAGGCGGAAACCTAAACACTAGCACAGAGGTAAGAATAAATGTGTGTTTGTAGGTTCTTCTGTATAAGTGTGTGTGTCTGTGTAATAGTGGTACATTGAAAGAATGGAAAATGACACATACTGTCATTCTGTGAAGGTACAGGGGTTCATTATGCACTGTTATAGAAAGAGTAAAGCAATTACACCTGTCTGTGGTGGGGGCCGGTTATCAACGCACAAGACAATTATCAAAAGGACAAAATGAACGTCCTCTTGCTTTCTCACAACCCTCCTTGTACTGTTTCTCCTTCTTGCTGACTTCTGCTGTCAGTTCTGTGGATTCAAATCAACAATAGATAAATTTAACATTAAAAATTTCATTTTAAAGCACAATGCGCTAGATCTACCTCTTCTGATACATCTTCTTAAATCATCAGAAATTTTCGACACACATGTTTTGAGGAAGTTAAAATGTCTTCCTTATGTAATTTTTGGTTTTAGGTTGTAATTTAGTTAAAATAGATGAAATTATACATCATTCAACATAGTTATTACTCTTTCAAATGTTGCATATGATTTTGTCTTCTTCTCTAATAAATAAATACATCTTTAAAATATATTAAAATAGAATTTTAAATTGTAATAACATTTCGCAACATTACTTTTACTAGTATTACTGTATCAAACAAATGCGGTTTTAATCGATTTTAAACTACTGTTGTATTAATATTATGCAATGTTAAAACATGTTTAAATTTTATTAAACTGATATTTCATTTACAATGTGCACCAAAAATGTGGCATAGGTGTTGTGAATATACAATTAGCCTTAGTTTATTTCTAGTTTAATTGTATCTGACTTAAGTTATAAATTTAATTGATACTGGTAATGACTGTTGATATATTACTTTCAAAGCTTTAGGCTAAATTGTTTCTGAATACATGAGCAAAAACTCCCCCATTACATCTCTACATCTCTTTTCTCTTCCTCTGGCACTCTCTCTCTCTCTCTCTCGGATGAACGAGTGATCCCATAGACCCCTGCAGAGTAGCTAAACCTTCATCTGTGAAGCGGACTGCTCTCAGGAGGACAATAAATGCACACATACCCACGCACAGTCTGACAGTTTGTGTCCTCTCCTGAACAAACTACACAGTCACATATGGACGCATCCGGATAGAGATATGACCACTATGCCTCATTGCCAGCTTGTGAATTCCTCGTTTTCCAGGCATTATATCTCTTTTTATTAGTTTTGATAAATATAACATGTAAAAATAAAATAGAATAAAATAAATTAAAAAAAATTCTTTTAATTTTCCTTTTATTGAAAATCCATAATTTTTGCTATTCCTGCTGTCATTTTTACACATCACATGTATTGGTGCATTTAATTGTTTTTTACCCCACGTTTAATTATGTACTGAAGCTGTATTCAACAGTAGTGGACTAATTGTTCAACTCAGCGCGAAGGTCTTTATTCTCTTTGTGGGGAATATTGGCTTTTCACTAATCAGCCAAAGAAAAAAAATCAATATTCAATTCCTTTAAAAAAAAAGAAGAAAAAAAAAAAAAGCAATCAGTGCATTCAGAGAGACTTTTCAGCAGAAAACAATTTTTTTCCCTTCCCCCCCCCCCCCCCCCCCCTTTTTTTTTTTTTACAATGGATACTATTTCTATTAGTACGCAAAACAATAAAGGCATTGTGCATTTGTAGCAAACACACGCACGCTCTTCTATTCATGCAGAATTAGACTAATGTTGCTCTGCTTTATTACACCACTGAACAACAGATATCCGCGTGTGTGCGGTTTTATGTGTGAATCTATTTTAGTCTGATCCAATAAGGAGACGTCAGTAATGCTCAGTCCTGACAGGATGTGAAAAATGCAATGTTCCGCATCAATTACCTCCTACTGGGTCAAAGAAAAGGTTACCTGGCACCGCTACCCCAAATCGGGGAGGGTGACAGGGGTTCAGGGTGGGCTCCTATTGTGAGGTTCAGCATAACCCGTTTCACCCCTCCTCGGATGCTGATGATGACGAGGAGGTGAAAGACAAAAGGAAGCGTCGAGAACAAAATGAGTTCAGTCAACAATTAAATGCCTCAGTCTTGTAGATTAAAAATGACAGGTGAGAACAGGGAAAAAACGGAGGAAGAAAAACAGAGGGGGAGATGCGGGAGAGAACATAAAAAGACATGTCTTTTCATTTAAAGAGATTATAAATTGGATCTGATAAGCAATTAATTGACTAATTGGCCATAGGAGAGCAGGTTATTTCCCAAGTGTTGGCTGATTTGCTTGCAGTGCTGCACTCGGGCACAGAAATAGTGGTGAATCCACAGTACTACATCCATCAAGTGTGTGAACGTGTGTGTCTATGGCATGTGGGTGCAGGGTTCATGCTATTACATCTCTGGAACAGAAAAAAAGTGAGAAATATTACACATGCCCTAAAGGAGCATTTAGAAATGGCACATTTGTGCTAATTTACCTGCAATTATCATCACATTGCCTTGGGATTTACAGAGCTGCACCTATAGTGCATTAGCACAGTTCACTCAAAAAACTCAAAAGTGTAATTTGTCAGAAAGTATCAGTGTTACTTTAGTATTATTTATAAACTGTAAAAGTCTTTAATAATATTTTGAATTAGCTTTTATTTTTATATTTTTGAGTTTAATTTTAATTTTTAGTAGTTTTGTTATATGCTTTTGTCCTTTTTATTAGATTTTTATTGTTTCTCTTTATCTTTACTTTTATTTCAGTTTAAGCTTGAATGATTTTAGTACTCCAAGGCAACATTTCTAAATGTAATCTAATATTTTGTTTAACTCCAAGTTTATTGAAATGAACAAAAATGGTTAGTATTATTCTCTATTCTATTCTATTCTATTCTATTCTATTCTATTCTACTCTATTGCTAAATACATTTGTTCCACTACAGCTTACATTTTAATACCCCCCCACCCCCTCCAAAACAATAAAATAAAATAAAAAATGTGTGTGTAATTGATCAAAATTTACTGTGGCCATTATTTAATAAAATAAAATAAAATAATAAAATAATAATAATAAACATATATTTTATTCTATTCTATTCAATTTTATTCTACTCTATTGCTGTAACAGGTTGCTTGCGCAGGAACACACAGCGAAGAAGATACTTTACAAACAAGTCTTTACTTAGTAATCCAACGGGAGAATATACAGAAACAGGAATACACGCAACACAACACTTAGAACATACGAGACCAGACACTGTAGTGAGGATGATGACTGCCTATGAAGGGAGTGCTGATGAGTGGTAACGATGGTGATAGTCTTCAGGTGCGGGTGATAGATGATCGTGTGCAGGTGAGGAACAGGAGGGATGCTGGGAAACGTAGTGCCAGTGACTGTGACAGTTGCTGAATAAATTCGTTCCACTACAATTTACATTTTAATACCAGAAAAAAAAAAAAAAAAATCAAAATGGATGTGTGTAACTGACCAAAATGTACTTTGGTCATAAAATAAAATAAAATAATAAAATAATAATAAAATAAAATAAAAAAATAAAATAATAAAATAAAATAAAATAAATAAAAAAATAAAATATAAATGAAAATGAAAATAAACAGATATTCTATTCTATTCTATTGCTGAATAAATTTGTTCCACTACAATTTTAACACAAAAAAAATGTACAAATGGCTTACATGGTGTATATTAAACTTGCAGGAGAAAGTTTTTTTTTTTTTTTTTAAAAACGATCAAATAAACGTTTGAAAATACTGTGATACTCCCCACAATCATATGCCAATATAAATGGAAAAAATACTTTACATTTGGGTTTTTAAACAGAAATGATAAACTGTGCTTAACTGGGTTCCAGTGTGGACTAAATTTAAAAGTGGAACATTTGGTCTTCTCCTGTATTAATACCAATCATTTTTCTAAATTCCATATTTCTTTAGTGCATTTGCCCAAGTATATGTTGGCAAGCATCCTCAGTTGATTCCAAGTGCCTGTTCGTAAACAGAGTGATCACATTATCCAAAGCCATCTGCTAATATGTAAGAATGTGACATTCATCGTGAGACTGAGCTGGCCCGCTTCCTGTCGTGCTGTTGGTCATCGAGGACAGTGACTGTTGAACATGAACCAATGAATGTGGTACACCTAGTGAAGAGGGCACAGGAAGCACTAATAATAATTTGTTTGAAGTATGCCCTTACCATTTTTAATCAAAAACACATCAAATGTGTCACATAAATATAGCACATTGGAAATCAAACAAATTAATATTAATGAATTTAAACACCCAGGGCGCCAGACTGAAAACTATTGGTGTCAATCACACAGGCCTGAAATACGTCGGCTCTGAAAGGACTATCTCTCTTACGCTTCCTCTATATTTCTTCTTCCACAGCCATGACAGGTTGATCCACGGCCATTGGCTCCCATCTATAACTCCTGAGTCAGCAAAAACGTTGGCGGACAACCTCAAAACACACTTTGGTTCCTTCTCCCTCTCCTCTCATCTCCCCAGCAGACCTCACTGCTAATCTGAGAGGAGAATGTTATCAGGAAATTAGTTATGTGGCGTTACTCTCTTCAGATCTCTTCAGATCTTGTCTCCTGCTGCTCTCAGCATGAGACTGAGCTGCTCAGATTAAAGTGTGTGTCTCTGTGTGTACATATGTGCATTAGTGTCGTGTGTATGTGTCCTCCAAATTAGATCCGCTCATGCATCATTAAGCAGTTGCCGACATAGTTATTGCAGGATATGTTACATTTAAATTAATTTCAGACCCATAATACAATGACAAACTAGTACACACACATTCAAACTAATACAGTTCTGAATTAATTGCCTGTTAAGTTGAGGGAATTTAAATGAAACAGTAAACTGAACTCATTTGACCCAAAATGTCAAAAAACATCCCAATGTGCCATTTTAATTCAAATGGTCAGCAGCAGTAAGGCCAAGTTTTGAATATAATACTTATATTCAAAAGGATGGATTAAATTATAAGTAACGGTAAAGACATTTATAATGTTACAAAATATTTCTATTAAAAAATGCTGTTCTTTTAAACTTTCTATTGATCAAAGAATCCTGGAAAAAGTGTCACTGTTTCCACAAAACTATTAAACATCACAACTGTTTTCAACATTGATAATGACAAATCGTCCCCTTGGAATTATAAGGTTCTATCTGCATTCTGAGCAGTTTTGAGATATTGAGCTTCAAAGATTTTGCATTCCATATAGCAAAAACTATATGGGGAACAAGTTTCTTTCAAACATGAAAATGACAGGGACCCTAAATGTATTCTAAATATACAATATCAAAATCCTCTCAAATTTGTAAATGGGGATTTTTGGAGCGGGTCAAATACAGATAGAACCTTCTAATTCTCACTTTTCGCTTGGAATTATAAGGTTCTATCTGCCAAAAAATTAATTGAAGCAATAATTTTCAGGAAACAAACAGTTTGCTTATAATTTGTTTTAAAACATAAAATTAATGTGTTGACATGCATGAGAAAGTTAAATGTAATGGTTTTTATGATATTTATTATATATTCTAAATGAATATTTTTTTCTTGCTCAAGTTAAGTATAAAAGGCAGTGCTAAATGTTTTGTCCAGTGCAGATGTTAAATTTAGATAGGAATATGGTGGGTAATTTAACACATTATTGCAGGAACCATTTAAGTTTCATTTTCTTTTTGTTTAGACAGAAAAAGTTTACAGACTACTGTAATGCATCTGAGCAGGACCTTATTCCACAGAAAGTGGGACAGGTGAAATGGCTTTCTCTCTAAACATCAGTATGGCTGAAATAACACGCTTTTATTATTGTAATTAAGACCCCCGTCAATTAAATGGTTCACTATTTGACCTTTAAGGCTTAATATTGTAAAATTTAAGACATTTTAAGACTAAAAAACTGCAAGAAAACAGACAACGCTTCAGCAAAGTTGTTTAACAAAGTGTAATAAACATTGAAAAATGTATCACTGACTATATATAATTAAAATATTTCACATTTAAAATACTTCAACTATGCAACAACTCTGTTTTTTTACCAACAATGTAAAATTTAACATTTCATCTCAATCTAGTATACACTTGAATCCAGTATGCCATAGCGTAGAGCTTTATAGCTATACAGCTCAATTCAAGTACACAGGATGGATCAAGGTTAAAACATAACCTAATATATACATAACTTTCCCTCGTATGACAATGACGTGACTGGAAATAAGCAATTAGACTACAAAACCCGAACCTATCCTCTTAATAGCGCTGGCTAATGTTAGCATGGTGTCTAACTGAAAATAACTCCTCAGCAACAGGTAAGGCAAAACACACAAAAAAACTGTAATTCCCTGGAATTTGGGCTGCTGTCATTGACAAGATCATAAATAAAATAGTCGATCATGAGGTTTCTAATAAACATCACGTTGTGTGAAATTATTTAGTCTTCTCTTCACTGATTTAGCGTTTTTGTGTGCTCTATACGCTATTGCGGCGACATGACAAAGAACGCTGATCCTGATTAATCCTCGTGTGTGCATTCGAAGTGCTGACTGGCTCACGCAGATAGAACCTTATAGAACTAAGTTAGAGTGCGACTTTGTAGATAGAACCTTTTTGTTTTCTAAAAAAAGAAGTAGCAAAATGTACACAATTAAAAAAAGAAACATCACATAATGTAAATAAGTTGTCACAGAATATGAATATCTGAATAACTTAATTTTGACAAAAATGTCAGATAAAACCTTATAATTCCAAGGGGACGAAATGTATCTTGAGCACCATATCTTGTGCAGTCACATGTATTAAAGTAAATATGTAAATTTCTTTTTAATTTACTTGAAGGTCAGACCGATGTGATCAGTCCTAACTTTCTTAACACAATGCAGAGCCACAGTTGCTATCCTACTGCCAGGAATGCTTGGCAACTTCCCACAGATTTATTCTTATATTCTTTTATACAGAATCAACTGGAACAATATAATCTTCCTCTTCTTCTTAAACAACAATAATATCTATTTTACTTCCCCTTTTATTACTTTACCAGGATCTGGACGTTTCTCAACATGTGGTGACCCTGTGCTAATATATTAATTGTAGGGGAGACCGGGGGCATTTGTAACAAATTTTGGTCATGTTGTCATTACTCAAAAACCTTACAATTTTTATGTCAGTAACTTGTATCTGTGTTCTACTTGTTAACAGTCACCAAATGTTTTTACAAGCAATGTTAGAGTCACAATATTGATTAAAACATTAGAAGTCAAATGTTACATCTGCCCCCACATGCAGGGGCGATATGGAGGCAATTGTAATGTAATACCTTCATATAAATACCAATGACCACAATAATCTCCAGAGAATATAGATATAGTTAAAACTATTCAATATCCATTACATCTATATTGTCCAGAACAATTAATTAACTCCCCTTGCTGTTTTCCTATATTATTTTGATGTCCATACTAAGCTAGACACTATTTTGATGGTGTCTGGGGCAATTGTAATGCAGTGTTACAATTGCCCCCGACTGTACCACCCTGTGACAAGCTACCCTGATAGCTAGAAACAACAAAGCTATAATATTTGACAAAGATATCAAATGTTAGACAACAGAATGGTCATCAAAACAAGACAGATTTAATTTCAAAGACATTAATGGTTAAGACAGTATGAGGAAAATACTGCAGATGAAAAGTTTCTGATTGGTGTAATTTGAGATGTTACAATTGCCCCCTGTTACATTTGCCCCCGTTCTCCCCCTATATGTTAATGCTGGTAATGAAGAAAAGTAAATAATTGCATGTGCTAATGCTAACGCATGTGCTAATGTGGCAATGTGTCAATATATTCTTCGTAATTATATAAACAGTTTAAATCCTGTAAATGGTCTACTAAACAGGAAGTTTGAGATGTGAAAGATGCAGTAGCTAAAAAAAACTTTAAGAGAAGTATGAAACGTTCTGTATTTCGTTATATGCCCCTTTATATGTTTCCCAGCTAAATTCCTTAAGGTGAGGAACAGAGCCTCAGCTTTGGGTTTTCAGACTCATAAAAACTACATTGTTTTCCACTTGACATAAATACCACCTGAAGACCACCCCTGTGGTGGAGCTCCGCAGCACCGCAACGCTGTCTGAGAAACATATCAATTAGATTCCCAAACTGTAGTGAAACAAAGCACTGGAGGCAGCCTACTCTCCACACAACAGCAGCAAATTAACAACACATCTCCACCCACTCTTTACTGTCTGTTTAGATATGGAGCAGGAGGAAGACAAAGAAACGAGGAGGAGAGAAATAGCGAGAGAGCCTCAGTGCTATTGGAGTCGAGCCTGCTAATGGTATTCCATTACCATTAATGGCAGGCAGTCCCTATGAAGACTCGCTATTTGCCAAGAGGCAATTCCTCACTGTTTGGGTCTGCCATTGACATCATGAACATTAAACAATATCTCAAGTATGGCCACAGAAGAAGTTGCAAGAGCCCAAAAATGATAAAGCAGCTGATATTAGATCAAGACTCCTGGAGAATAATTCACTTTAAAAAATGCTGGGTTAAAAATATCCCAAGTTGGGTTAAAAATGGACAAACCCAGCGATTGGGTTGTTTTGACCCAGCGGTTGGGTTAATTGTTTGATAAATGTTAATAAATGAATAAATGTTAATTTATTAAACATATTATTACATGTTAATTTCTGACCTAATTTGGGTTCATTTTAAGCGAGCAATACACTCCGCTTCGCGTCGTGCCTAACAACGCCCAAAAAAATAGTCCCTGACCGTGAACAGCAACGGTTACATTATTACGCCATTAGATGGCAGCAAAGACTGTCTTTAGGAGTGTGTCAGTAGTGAAGACTTTTACATTGAAAAGACTGAATTGTTGTGAACACGGAACAAGACGCAACTGACAAATGTTTTGACTAGCGCTGTCAGTCACGGGAAAACCCCTTAACTGTTAAAAGGACAGGATAATACATCGGACATTTAAACAGATCATTTTATTATGAACATAGGACTGACCTAAAGGAAAATGCTAAATCTGAATGCAGGTAATAAACCATAATTGCCTGTAATCAATCGATCTCTTTCTCACAATACTCTTCTACATAATACAATAAGCATCCATGAACAATATCAACTGAGAACATACAGTTTTCTGGGCATTAAAAGTGTAAATTATCTTGCTGTCAATGGAGGCCTCACTGAGCCATCGGATTTTATCAAAAATATCTTAATTTGTGTTCTGAAGATATACGAAGGTGTTACAGGTGTGGAACGATATGAGGGTGAGTAATTAATTACAAAATTTTCATTTTCATCAACCCTTTAACCCAACTGCTGGGTCAAAACAACCCAATTGCTTAAAATGGATCCAAAATAGGTAATTATGTGTCTGATTTTTAATTTCCAACCTATTTTGGGTTCATTTGGGCAATACAGTATGGTACAGGGTTGGCCAAAATTCATTGTTAAATATTTTATATTGCGCAAGATTTTTACTGAGACCTGACATTGCAAGAAGACCGAGGTATAAAAAAAAAAAAACAAAAAAAAGAAAAAAGAAACGGGTCTCTGAAAATGTGAATAATTGAAATTCACCTCCATTAATCAGCGTAACTTGAGGGTCATTATGTTGACATTGTTTAATTATTTATAACGGCTCTGTCTGGAAGAACAGCGCTACATATCCGAAATGACAGAGTGTCATTCCCCTTTAAAATGTACCCATCAGTGGCTTGTCTCTGCCATCGCAAGCTCTCTGTTTTTTCCCCTTCATTTTTCCACTCTTAAAGTCCCCTATTGATCTACAACTGGCTGCCACAGCACAGGCAAGCACTTTTCCTCTATTTGTCACTCTCTCCTTCTCTCTTCCTACCGCTCCCCAGTCTTTTCTTGTAGTTTTTTCCCCCTAGTTCCCGAACATCTGAGCCAACAATCAATGCGGTTTCATTCCGGTGAGGAACAAATGGAATTCCAGCTGAGAGAAAGATAGTGGAAGTTAGAGTGGAGGCATGCATACACATATATGTACACACACATCGAGGTCCACCAGGGGCATCATGCGCAGACTTGCGATTTTAGACACACAAACACCCACGTACACCCACAGTGTCTTTATTCTGATAAAACCGAGGGGAGATAGTAGATGAACAGGTGTTATCGAGCAAGAGATTCACACTATAGAACATATTTAATGACTATGTCTCGGTTTGGTTGGGGCGAATTGCATGATTGAACCGAATACTAATGAGGAACAGAGCCCTCAACAGGAAGCTGTTACAGCTAACTTGCATTTAAATTGGTCTTGTAGAGAAACTATAAATTAACAGAACAGACAGTTCCTGTCTTGCTAAAATAAACAGTGCATGTTTTATCTAACGCAGCAATGTGCAAAAAGAATCATCCATAATAAAACTTCCAGTTGCTGAGTTTTTTGCAAAACAAACCTTTACAAAATATAAAGTACATACAAATTATAGATTCAATTTTTTGCTGTTTGCATTGATTAATAAATGCTAAATATGCACAACAACACAGATTAAAACAATATGCAAACTTCGTTTTCTGTAATGAAATACGTTTTACTGTGAAGATTTATATTTAAAACAGTGTGGAGGAAAAAACATTCCTTATCAAAAAACTCAAACTCTTACTGTGATTGTCGTAGTTGTCACTCGTGTCAAAACACCTATCAACAACACAACCATTGTTTCATTTGCATTGACATTTTGCATTCTTTCATTTTGCCATTTCCTTTCTGTCGAAGCGACAAGTGCTTGCAAATATGTAGCAACAATTTCTCAAAAACAGATGAAACCTTAGTGCAGCTACTCCAACAAGCCAAGTCATATAACCTTTATGTTCTGGTGAGAAGAATAATATTAGAATAATATCTATTCTAAACTGTCAAAAATGATTTTTTTTTAAAAAAAAGTTGCAAATAAAACAAAGAAGAGCGGCATGATTCTGGTTAAATTGAGAATCAATTTTTTTTTTATTTTTTTTTTTTTCAAACTAAGATCACGATTCTCCCATGATTCTGAACAGACAACTAAACAAAATAACATGAAATATGCAAGAGGTTGTGACATTTCTGCAGTCTATTTAAAATGTTTAATTAAACTGAATGAATTATTTTAAAAAACTGTTTGAATGAATGATTCAATGACTCTCATAAATACTTCACTTGTTTCATTACTGATGAATCAGCATTTTTGAACGAATCTCTTGATTGAATGATTCAATGACATACATTTTTAAGTCATCTGTTGCCACCTGGTGGCCTAACGATGTAATCGATACAATCATTAATTGAAGCACCAAGTTACTTTCAAAAGGTGATTTGCTCTATTTTGATTGCTACCGTAGACATCAGAGTTTATATATGAACTATAAACTTTTATCCTAGCACTTCTTTGATAATATGAATTATTGTAAGACAGAAATAATGATACTGGCCTCATTTATCAAACGATCGTATGCCAGCAAAATGTGCGTACGCTTGTTTCCACGCAAAATTTGCCATTTATCAATATGAACGTGAGCGGTGGCTACGATCAAATCTCACATCAGGTCTCAGCTTGTGTACGCACATTTTTGAGTCAGCGGGAGCTTGCGTGCAGCATAGTAAATCTGGTGGTGAATTGTTATGAAAACATTTTGATTATTTTCCTGACCGACAATTACTCACTAACCGATCATTAACCATTAAACGACACGATTAAAATGTCAAATTAAAATTCAATTAGAATAGATGCGTGTCTTCTTTCCAGGGATTTGGCTTTGAATGCGCAAATGGCAACATCAACAGAACATTAGGATTCACACATCATGCACCTGCAAAGCAGAGAAAAACAGAATAATATAGCCTACAAGGAATAAAAAAATAGGACTACATGAAATATATTTCACTGAAATAATTAACAGATTAGCAAAACAAAAGAAAAAAACTGCATTAAGCAGGGCTAGTACAGTCTACGCTCGCGTTGTATTCGTTTTCTTTATTTCATTAAAATATTTATCTTTATTTTATTAAATACAATTGATCACGTGGGCGCCTCACTCACACACGCAGAGGCAACATATCAGTTCTAGCATTGCTAACTTTACATTTCAGCCATTTATCAGCAAACTAAAATGCAGACAAAGTTAACACTGCTCAGTTTAAATGGTTCGCCATCCATCTGTACCAGTCGGCGCGTGCAATGGCCAACCAAACACATTTTTGCGCATGTGAAGGCTGATGTTTTACGTGGATATTGAAACGAGTGAAATAGAAAGCTGAAAGCTGTGAAGCTGTTTCATACCTATACATGACAACTGCTCTCTCTGGCTCAGCAGCAGCGCAAACACATATTTGAATGTTCCGGTGTGATTTTGTCAAAGGTTTAATAGACACAGGCAAATCATTGTCATTTAGGAATGAGATCGTGTGGGTGTTTGAATCAAGATCACAATTTTTTTATGATTAATTGTGCAACTCTACAAACAAAGATGACTGGAGAATGTTTTATATAGTAAATACTAGGCCTACTCCTGTTTTTCCATTTCAAACTTTCAAGTTCAATTTTATTTGTTACTTGCCTTTTCATTGAGTTTTTATTGCTTAATCAATGTAAACTATTGTGTTCAGCTTGTATCAAATGCATCCAGAGAGATGTCAGTAAAATAAATATATAGTTTAGTCATGAAACTCTAGATGGCACTGGCTGATAGGTCCTTAACACAAGCTGATGATAATTACAGCATTAACTACTTGGCACAAGCTGATTGGTCCATGTCACTTATGCAGCCAATGAGGTTGTTGCTCACACATTTAAATGGCTGGTTACATTCATTATAGCAGTTTGGAGTGCGCTTCAGAGGTCCTCTAAAACCCTCCACCTTCCCCAGCTCCACCTGTATAGATCTGCTAGGGGTTATTGATGCTATTTGTGCAGCTTCTGTGGAGTAGTGTAGCAGCAGCAGTGTATCAGCATATGCATTGGCAGTAGCAAGTTCCTGTACTTGCTCTGCAGCATCAGCAATAATCTACAACAGCAATAACCTAGTAGCAGCAATTCAGCAGCAGCGTAGCAGATCTATTCCACCAAGACCAAATACATTAACAATGTCATATCCATTACCATGCTAAAAATCTTCCGAGAGTTATCATGATTGAACTATATTTAGAAGGTTATTAAAACATTGAAAAACAGGGTATATGGGCCAACAAAGCTACAAGAGCCGTAAGGGTGTTTTTATGTGACATGTTCTGCCTCGATGAAATTAAATTTGGTACCCTTGGCATGTGCTAAAGGCAGAGCTGCACGCCCTGAAGTCTCACCACGCTACCCTCTCTTGCCCATTCTCTCCCTGTCCATCTTTCTGGACGCCAGCTGCTTGTAATAGCCGCAGGCACATTTTCCCTGGCCCAGCTGACCAGCTGCAACCTCAAAGACGGAAAGAGAGACACAAAGACAGACTCTATAGGGAAGAGACAAATCCGAGATGGATGCATGACAGTGGAGGCTGATTATGGACAGAACGAGACAAAGAAAAATGGAGAGGGATCAGGATATTGAGAAGGATATTCAAGAACAGGAAAAATAACCTTGATTGAAGGCGGACGGGGGCGGGAGGGAGGTGCAGGGGGATTAACGGATGACAGGAAAGGAAGAGGTCTAAAACATGTGTCCAGCTTTAAGCTTTAGCCAAACAACATTGACAATGTTTTGAAGAACAAAGGCATCAGCCGTTCCTCTAAATCGCATCTTATCTCTTGCGGTTGGAAGCTATTATTCACAGCGGGAATAGAGGAGGAAAAGGAAACGAGACAGTTGGTGTGAAGAAACACAACATGGGAATTGTGACTGTATTCAAAATGGTCGAAGACATTCTGTTCATTCAAGGACATACTCTACAAAATGAGAGTTTTTGTTGATGTGCTATGAGATACAGTGTAGGCTAAATGGTGACAAATTCACTTTTAGCAGAAATATGCATTTAAAAATTGATGACTCATCCCGCACCACACTGATTTTTGTCCAATCAAATGCTCTCCCACTGCAATCAACCAATACAGAGTCTGCAAAAAGCAGTACATCAAATGTCTTTTTATGTCTGAAAAAGTCTGAAACAGTAGGTGAAGGATGCCTGGTTGACTTACTATAGTTAATCTCCTGAGATTCTGAAATGTGCAAACAGTGGACACTTTGCTATTTCATTATAATTTAATTTAATTTAATTTTTTTAAATGTATTATTTCATTTTATTATATATCAAAAATGTTATTTCTTAAAGTTGATTAAAATATATATATTATTATTTTTGTGGTTGTTAGTACATCAAATATCAAATACCAAAATGGCAGCTGTAGTTTGTCTGTTAATGTAGACTGTTTTATATATATTTATAACTTTTTTATTCATTTTTTTGTATTATCATAATAGGGTGGAGTATGTTTTAGCTTATATATTAGAGGGTATTGTATGTTTTAATGTGAAAGTTTTTGTTTTAGTTATGTAATCAGGTAGATAGATTGTTGTTTGTCTGTGTACAAGGATTATGTGATTGCTGCTATTGTAACAAATATAATTTCCTGTGAAGGATTAATAAAGTATCTATCTATCTAAAGTATGTACTCAAGACTGCATCGAATTCAAGTACGACAACTAGGGTGCAACTACAGTCCATGGCTGTGACATAACTAATATATTCTGCACAAACCAGGAAATCAACACATGAAAGAAAACTGAGCTTGTCAAACAATTTCATGGGATTTTTTAAATTTTCCTCAGAGTCTAAAAAGATAATGAGAGTTGATTATAATCAAGGATTATGTACAAAATATATGCAAAAGATTGTTGAGCCAAGATTGCTGTAAAATAAAGCTACTTAACAACACAGGAAGGTTAAGAAAGCTGCAAAAAAAACAGCATGTGAAGTGGATGCGTCGAGGTCATTCACTCCCGGCGTATTGTGTCCCTCATTAAAAGAGTCTTCTTCCCTTAAAATCTTTATGAGCCTGAAAGCCTTCATAGCTCATGTAGTGCCAATTGCACATATGTGCACACTAACTCACACACAATTATAAGAAAGATGCAGCCTTTGACTTGTAGATTAAATCAAATGTGGACATTCTTAACCTCCATATTGCTGTCCCTCAAGAAACTGACCTTTTTCCTTGTTATGAGAACAAAGAAAACAGCCATTAACATATTATATACCCACATGCTAAATTAGCTCTCAGACATCAGGCTCATAACTTTGCTCTAATCAACTTAAAGATGCGACAGTTGAAAAACAGCTTGTCTGTACTTAAAGGCCACAAAATGGGCCTTCATTGTTGAGTCTAAGTGCATTATTATTCAACTTTAGTTTCAATACTCAATATGCAATTTTGCCATTCTAAGCCACCCATATCTTTCCGGTTTCTTTTCCTCTCTCGGTCTCTCAGCTTGCTATTGTTGCCACGCTTTCCTGCTGCCACCAGATTTTACTTTAAGAGAGATTTGTTTTGCTCAATCAGCTTAAGACAGCAGAAACTCATTCTCTAAAAGAGCATTTTAATACAGGCCCTTTCAAGTATAAGAGCCCTCCCTACTGTTACAGACCCCCTGAGTGAAGGGATGAGAGGCATACTGAGAGATCATTGGAAGGGCTTTTACTTTGGTCTCCGGTGCCCATCAAATGTGTGCCCAAATATGTGCCTATATTCTTTTGACTAAATGGCCTGGATGAATAAAAACCCCTTATAACATAAAATCAAATATTTTGATCATCACACAAACAGGGCAGACACTTTCATGTGAATTCACCACAGAACGGCACCACCTACAATTATATTATTTATATTTTATTATATGCATTAATATTAATAATGCATATAATAAAATAATAATACAATAAAAGTATTCATTTAAAATGTATAATACAAATCATACACAAAAAAACGAATTATCTGCTCATACTTCAAACAACCCTGGAGTAAATCATTAATGACTAGCTCTTTCAACATAGACCACTGACTGTGGCTCAATATTTATCTCCCATGTTAAGAAATGCAGATGTCGCTCTTTTACTCAGAATATTTCTCACTGCCTCTATATTGACATCTCCCGCAGCGATGGGTCGGTAGCTTTCTCGCACCAATGGACATTATCTTCCTTCCTCTCCAATGATTCAATAGTAGAAGGCATTGGTTTTATCAACAGTAATGTAAGGAGCTCCTCTGCTGTCCCTGTTCTGTTACCGATCAGTGTTGGAGATACGTCTCCTGGAGGACTGTCACTTACCAGACTGTTGTTGCTGCTACTAGTCATGTTGGGGACGGTGTTACTGTTGATAGTACTGGCCTTTATGTCGGTGCAAACCAAATCCTTGTGATCTTATTGGAACTTTCTTTTAATAATTGAATAAAGGAACTTTGTGCATCTGATTTGTAATCTGGATATTTTTGTTTGGTTGTCCCATTCAATTTGTGTTCTGTTATGAAAACTTCAAATCAATTGTTTTTATACAGTATGTAATAGTTTAGGGCCCCCCGTGCCTTGTTGGCCCATTAATCTGGTCCTGTGTACTACGGTGTTGGAAAAATGTAACTCTAACCAGAGAAACAGACACACCCCAGAGGAACTGCAGGACAGATGAAGTCTTGAGCCTGAAAGGGAATACACCTATATATCCCGTTCTGTTTTAGCCAGTTATATATAAGCCCTCTCACATGGCCATATTCTGTATCTTTGGGTTATTAAACAATCGAGTGGAAGTGTGACATTTAGCAGTCAAGGTTTTTTTCTCATTATTAGCTCTTATCTAAGTTCCACATTATTAGCATCTGTCCATCAATATTTAAATTATATTTCCCTTTCTGAAAACCACCCATGTGCAGTAAAATTGTCAAACAATGGCAACAGTATTTGTTTTTTTTTACTGATGACAAGGTAACACTAATGATGTGAAAACATCCATTTTAATCCCAGTCCTCTATTTAAAAAAACTCACATAAGATGGTTATATTGCCAGAATAATGGTCAAGAAATAGTCTTTAGCCTTATTTGACCCAATATAGACTGGACTGCCATTGCATCAGATGATAAAAAAAGATTTATTTAAATATCTGTCAGAGTATCTCCTTTTTTCCCCTGTGTGAATGTATCTTACCTCAGAGACACCTGGACTAGAAATAGATGTTGAAGGACAAAGGTGTATACGTACTTCATGCATTCATGTATGAAAGTATACCAAAATGCCTCTTCTAGTAGGGTGTTGGCGTGTATTTCTACATGAAAAGACCCTTAAATACAATCTCCTGGTCGACAAGGCTTTCACCTTCAAATCCTATGAAAAAACGGAATACCTCACCTTACCAGTATGCTTATGCCCCAACATAAATGTGGGTATGTGGGTTGATTTGTTTTTTCATTTTTTTTTTTCTTCAAAAGCTGCCACAGTGTTCTTAAAATTTGTGAATCCAGCGTGCATAATTGAAAAACCAAAATGGGGCCAACTAATTATAAAGCAAAACACAGCAAGTGTTTAAAAAGCAGGGAGTTTGTTTAGGAACTAATTTTCTTGGCATCGTCTTTTTCAGCAACAAAACAGGGCAAAACTAATATGTGGTGATTCCGAATGGAATCAATACCAGAGACAGTAGAAAGACTATATGTAGAAAAATGAAATCAAAACATTCAATACGGAGGCTGGAAGTAAAGAAGCCCCGCCTTTCAGATAAAAGAGCCGATCACATTATTAAAAAAAAATTAAAATAAATAATAATGAAAAAAAAAAACATATATATATATATACAGTATACATGAGCATTAAGAGCAGGGGGGTGTACATTTTTCTTTCTTTTTTGAACATTTTTACTTAGGGGTGTACTCACTTTTGTGGCCAGCGGTTTAGAAATGAATGGCTGTGTGTTGAGTTATTTTGAGGGGACAGCAAATTTACACTGTTATACAAGCTGTACACTCACTACTTTACATTGCAGCAAAATGTCATTTCTTTAGTGTTGTCACATGAAAAGATATAATAAAATATTTACAAAAATGTAAGGGGTGTACTCACTTCTGTGAGATATTCTATCCCCCTACACTACCCCTACCCCTAAACCTACCCATCACAGAAAACATTCTGCATTTTTACATTTTTAATAAAACATTGTTTATGTTTTTAAAGCTATTTTAAATATGAGGACCCATGAAATGTCCTCATATTTCATGTTTATGTCGGTAAAACCAGTGTAATACCCATGTCATTATACAAATTTGTGTCCTCATAAATCACACACACACACACACACACACCCACACACACACACACACACACACATACACCATCATTATACATCATTGATTCATTGCATTATAATCTTGTGTGTTATTTTTCATGGACCCACCAGACCTGCATTACCAGATAAACACATCAGTGCAGACAATGTAGACAGAGAGAGAGAGAGCGAGAGATAAAAAAGGTCAAAGTGGACAGAGGTCAGTCAGTCCATCATGGCGAAAAACGACAAGTGATGAGACATGGGTGATAAGCTCAGTAAGCAGAGGTGAAAACTTTTCATGCGACCACAAGATAATGGGCTCGAAGTTGCAGTAAAGGTCAAATGAAAACCATGTTCATTTGGATTAAACATTCAGTGAAGCTCACAAACTGAGGCATAAGTGTGATTTCTAACCACACACATGCCAGAAACATACCAGTTCACAAATAACATACACTCTCTCAGCACATACACACAGAATGTATAGATTTAGATTGTCTAGGCATTATAGGCATCTATTAAACGAGTCAAATATGATGCAATCATTAGGGTTGTCAATCAATTACAATTTGTATTCAAATTAATTACACAATATTGCTATTTATTAATTATTGTTGAGTAGAGCCCCAAAATGACATTACAAATAGTGGATTTAGAATCAATACATTATATCAATAACATCAATATATAATTAATGTATAAACAAACTGTTCACTGCTTTACAATTCACAGCAATTCATTTTCATTCTATCTGAGGAAGACCTAATGGCTGTTTTTAAGATGCTTTAATTTTTTTTTAAAAAATTTAAAAAATCATTTGTTTGACATAATTACTTGCATTATTTTACTTTTTAAACTATTTTTAAATGTATAATTACTGTTTTTCTTATATAATTATTTACTTAAATAACATCAAATTTATAGTCCTAGCAATGACAGAAAATTACTCCTACAAAATGTTATTTTAGGACTCCAAGATGAAACCACTTGAAAAAAACAACAACAACAACAAAAAAAACACTGCCACTTCTGTAAACAAGTGGGAATGTAGTGTACTTATTATTAATAATGTTCTAGATAATGGAAAATGAAGAAATAAATATATAAACGGGCAACAGTGATTTAAAAAAAAAAAAAAAAAGACATGTTGGTGTGTGTGATTCCTGTATTATTAGTAGGACAAAGAGTTACAACATCAGTGCATCTACATGACATTTTTAATTACAGGTGCTCTGTCTATAATATAGTATCACTGCAGGTAATGAGCATTGTGTCAGATTCGATTACCCTCGTCAGGTTTTGTAGCATCTACTCCTGCCATTATTACAAAACAAACAAAATGGGATATAAAAGATTCTTATTGTCAGAGTGACACCGTGCTTGGGAATGCCCTGCAGGGTTAAGTTGCAAAACTAATTTGAAAGACGAGCATTTCAATATTGTAATTCTTAGCATGATTTCTATTGCAGCTGCAAATCTCTGGTAGTCTGAGCTTGTAAATAACATAAGCCCCTACAGCCTTTAATACAACACAACTGGCTCAACCCTGCTGTAAATCTAGAGCTCTAACATTGAAGTGGATAACAGATATTGCTCCTTAATGGATTTAAATTATATCAAAATTTTCAGCGTATGGAACTCTTGACGTTTGATATCAACCCTTTTCCAGCTTGGGGAACCTCATTTTGCTGTTGACCGATCACTTCTTCAAGTAGAAGCTGATTTTTCATCCAGCTGACCTAATGTCCAATACACAAAAATGCAATTTTCAAAAGAGAGAGTCAGCATATTCACTCAATTCAGTGGCCACCACAGCATTGGACTAATATTACCAGACTTCACGGCTGGTGTGGTTCACTCTGCGCTACCTCTAGGGATTGCAAAAATAGCTTTTCAGTTTTTCCTTCAGATGAATGGCATATATTCTAAATCTAAAATGGATGGGGGAGGGGGGGGGGGGGATCTTCCAGATCGAAGTCCTCCCAGGAGGATCCGAAGCATGAGAACGCGTGATTCTCCCAAATGCGCAATTTGGGAACAATCATAGAGAATTGTTTGAGTCCCTCCCTCCTTTGAATAGAGAACGACACCATTGTTCATAATGACAGCACTAGCTTGCTAACAGATATTATCCAGGGAATATCACAGTCCTGGAAAGGGAAGGAAAAGGGAGAATGTGACAAAGAAAAAAAGCTGCAGACCGCAGTGAAGACTACCATGACATACCACTGCACCACTGCGGTCTGATGTGGTTGTCACGCTGTTTGTAATTTACAGAGTGCTAATTACAAGCACAGCTATTTTTATTCCTTGCATATCCCACAATCCTATCGGAAAACATCACATACATACATCTCATGTCTTGTCCTTCACAGTGGAAAATCCTCACACCCTGGCTTAGAGCTACAGATAATGGTCGCAATATGTCACAATGTGCGTTATAAGGCAAATTTTTGTAAGCAAGGAATAATATAACAGTTCACTGTGTGTATATATGTATAATACGTGTGTGTATATATAACATAGCTGATTTTTGAATTTCATGACAGAAAGAAATATTCATCACATTTTTCCCAGAAGTATTAAGGAGCATAGAAGCGGATTAGAATGATTTCTGATCTACACATACATATTAGAGGTTTTTATTAACAAAGTGTCTATTTACAAATAGCAAATAGCATCCCTTGTTGGCAAATGCTATTTACACTAGCTCCGCCCACCAATGTCTGGTTGGGCCAAAAAGACGTTTCAAAAGACGTGCCAAATTCAACATCTTCAGTGGCATAGTAGTAGCGAATAAGGCTCGCAGACTTGGCTTTTAACGCGGGTTTGAATCTGCCTTTTGCCAAGCTTGCTCTTCTCTATTTTCCCATCACATCAGAAAGGCATTTATTTTCAATAAAAATGAAAATAATGTTCTAAAAGGGGGGAAAAAAACTGCTAACGAGTGTTTAATAATATTAAAAGTATTTATTGGGTAGGGTTAGGGGAAGGTGTATGGAAGGTTTTATTCTCCCAATAAGGCAGCATCCATTTAATAATTGTAATAAATATAATCATTTACACTCTATGACATTATTGCATCCTGTTAATGTACAAAAATATTGAGGTGCAAATAGTATCTGCCAATATAAAGTATAGATAGCATCTAATTACTGTTTACTCTTATTGCAAAGAACTGATACTTCTGGTGTAATACCTAGTGTAAATAGTATATCACTAAGAAAATGCTGCTATTGTCACTTAGTGTAAACAGAATATACTGCTATTTTTACTTAGTGTAAATAACATCTACAGCTATTTTCACTTAGTGTAAATAGCATCTATCACTAAGAAAATATGCTATTTTCACTCAGTGTAAATAGCATCTAATTGCTATTTGCACTTAATGCAAATAGCCGTGGCCTTTTATTAAATTAAAGTTTTATTTAACCAATTGTGTCTCTCTCTTCAAATAAATTCAATTATAATGAACATTTTTTTAAGACTAAAAAAAAAAGATCTTAGCTAATGCTGTAAACTATATACAGTCAGCCTTTTCTTGCACATTACTAATATTAAAGGTTGTAATTAACAGCAGAGCCCAAACTATTAAATTCAGTTGCTATTTATTTTTATATATAATAATCAACACTCCAAAAAAAAAAAAAAGTTTGAATTAACTTCTAAATCTAATTATAAAATGATTTTTCAATTTAAAAAAATTGTTCTACTCCAAATCATTTTTAAAATATAATCATTTACACACTGTCAACTGTTTTCATGACAAATTAATTCAAACATACATACATACATACATATAGATATATATGAGATATCAAGCTATTTTATTGATGTCTTTCCACGGTTAAAACACTGGTTGAGAGATTACACATAAACATATCCATGTATTGATCATCTGTTCTTCTTCTGAGCTTTTTCCTGTTGTGGCAGTTAGGAAACAGTGTTGTATTACCGCATGTACCCCCCCTGGATTGGAGTGTGGATTGCCTGTGACTGACTGTATTTGTTGTGTATTCGTCGTATGACTGTATGCACTGTAGGGATGAATACATGTACCATTACACCACTAATATATATATATATATATATATATATATATATATATATATATATATATATATATAGTACAGTCATGATACTCTAGAGGGCGCAGGCTGATAGGCTTTTTACATGCAATCTGCAACCAAGCACATCATTACCACATAGTACAAGCTGATTGGCTCCTGCTTGAGACTGCTTGCTTAGAAAAAAAAAAAAAACATTTAAAAAACATAAAAATACATTACATGCCTTTTACGATTTCTTTTTCATTTAAAACTGTACCACAACAACTATATATTGCACGGTATCTCACCCCAGCCACCAAGGGAGCCAAGACGGCCACTGGTGCCCCTTAAAAAATGACAAGCATGACACCCCTGAATTTGGTAAATGCTTAGTGTTTGTTTCAAACTTTTGGGGCAATGCATAGCCCTGAGTGTTTAATGTCCTGTACCACTGTTCCATACTACTGCCTTTCAACCTGGAGGCTAGTATTTAATAAGCCAAGGGAAATAAGCCACACTTAGGGAGAGTGAGTACCTTAGCCAGCGTCATCACTCACATACAGCCTGAGACACTTTCAGTCTCAGTTAGACTGGAGCAGATATCAGTCTACTCCACTAGCACCAGCTCATTTCACCCATGAGTAAACTCAAGAGAGAGAGGGAAAGAAACAGAGAAGGAGGCGGAGAGAGAAAGAGAGAGAGGGATGAGAAAGAAAGACAGGTAGGAGAGGCAAATGGAAAGGATGGGCAGCTCCATTAGTTTTCTTTTCACACTCCTGTTCTCCCCCTCTATCATGAGAGGATGGTGGGTCGGTGTTACGGCCTGTCAATGTGCCTTTGGTTTCAATTTTGGACTTGATTTTTGAAATGGAGACATGAAAGGCCCGAGGCAGGAACAAATTGTACAAGGACATGAATTCTTAAACGTATCCTCGCTCTCTCTCTCGATGAAAGATTAGCACTGTACATAACAATCTATAACAGTACATCTCACCAGATATGCTGGACTCTCTGGGCTGTTCATTATGACCATTATGTGGCATTTTCAGTTTGTTCTTTCCCAGTGATATTCAGAACATTTATACAGCAGCCATAGAAACGCAGGTGAATAAAATCATCTTTATAATTATGCCCTTTGACATAAGTTGGTATGACATATGTTGAGATATAAATTTTGGGCCAAATTGCACAGCCCTACACACAAGCAGAGCAGCCCCCCACCCCAAATCATGCAGCCCTAACTAGATGTAACACTATCTGGATCCAAAATCATCTTTATCCATTAATTGCCATTCAAAAGTAGCTTTTTAGAAACATGCAATGGCTATTTTAGCCTAGCTTTACTGTAGCTTACTGTAGCTCAGGCTAGCGTTAACGAAGGACTGTGCATGTTTATGTAATGTCATGACATCATTTTCTTGTACCTCTTTTACAGTACAAGTGAACCTGGATGCAGAGGTGAGAAAACATGCAAATTGTGTATTTCCTTTGCTTGACAAGCAACTGCTATTGAGGTGAGCAAGAATGTTAACCGATAGCTCTGTCCAAGTATCTGCTGTATGCTAACAAGAAAATCTAATGCATTTTTAAACATGACATTTGAAAGACAAAAGCAAAACAAACCTTGAAAACATAATCAGAAGTAGCATTCGATAACTCAAAGCAAAGAGCAGCTAGCTTATATGTTAGCTAACTGGCAGCTTCTTCAGAAGCTCAACAGACTACTAAAGAGTCTAGATACTAGGAGCCGCACTCTGGTCCAACAAAATATTTTTTTGAACACTTAAGTCATTCAAGTGTGCGATTTTCAAGTCAGCTTCCACAAAAAAAAAAAAAAAAAAAAAAAATTGTCATTTTCCTGGCAGTGAAAGAAGGGGGTTGAACCATTGTGTGTCAAAGCAGCAGTGAGCCGCTCAGAAACAGTGTGCTAGCCATGAACCAGAGCTAGCTCTATCTCTCTTCTTCTTAAACAAGCAGGGGCTATTAGAGCTCAATGCTCATTTCAAAAAGAATTCATACATCTCCAGCATAGTCTACCGGCCTTGTGCTAAAGCTCGGCAGGGCATTAAAATAGTCTCGCAGACATGCAGTGGTGTTGTATTCTCGCTATGCTAGTGTTTTAACAAAGCCCTTTTCATCCATGCTCATTAGGCAGTTGACAAAGAGAAAGTAGCAAAGAGCGTTTAAAAGAAGCCAGTTTTTCATTGAGCTCCATTTAAATTAGTTATAAAACTGAAGTTATTATTGCTCTCTTCTGTTGGAGAACCTGCTGTTTAATGCTAGTATTTGCCCTGATCCGACAAGGGCACTTCTGCCACAGCGATAATGCCAACTGGCATAGAACATGATCAGATAAGAGACGGAGAGGGCACGGCACTGCCATTCCGACTTTCTGTCTCTTTCTCATTCTCTCTGTGTGTTCCCATGCCTATGGAGCGTCACATGGCTTTAAAAAAGATCCTACATAAATTTGCAGTTAAGATATGTGCACTAATGGCAGCATGAGGGTGAAGTTCTCACAGTGGTTGGTCCGGTCCGGCAGTGTTAATGTCAGGAGTCGTGAGAGTGCTCTCACATTATTATTATCATTTAGTGTGATTTGACAGGACTGTCTTCTAACCCCGATGACCCGATCATGCCGGGGGTGGTACTTAGCATGACATTCAGCATTAATGGGTGGTAATGGTTTGTCCATTCCTAACAATTGTCGCAGTGTCTGCGGCTTTGTCAAAACTCGCCGGTGCATGTTGTGAATATAAATATTAAGGAAAAGAAGTAAGCTGAGGAATTGTAAAACTTGTACGTTACAAATGCTTTTCATGTGAAAAGCACATATGTTCAGTGAGAAGTGTTTGTCTTCAACAAAAAATGCAATAACTGATATACAGTTATGTGGAGTGGGACTATGGACCAATGGACCTTTGAAGACATCTTGAGTCAAACGGCTTTATATTTAATGAAGCACATACTAAAGACCTGAACCGGAAGCGATGGAACCTGTTTTACAGAATATAAAAGTTTGTTGCGCATAACCCCCATCGTCCACATAAAGATCATCTAGACAGGCAAAGCAACAAACCACAGTTTGTCTTGTTAAATCTGAAATAGATGATACCACAATAATCAATGTGGAAAATACATTGCGTGCTGATCTTTGCAAATCTTTGAAGAGACATGTATCTTATAAAATATTTATATTTCAAATAAATGCTGTTCTTTTAAACTTTCTATTAATCATATAATCCTGAAAAAATGTATTACAGTTTCCACAACAATATTAATATTAAATGTATTATTAATTAATAATAAACACTGGTAATAATAAGACATTTTTCTCAAGCACCAAATTAAAATAATAGAATGACTTCTGAAGGATCACGTGACACTGAAGACTAGAGTAATGGCTAATGAAAATTCAACTTTGCCATCACAGGAATTGATTACATTTTAAAACATATTCAAACAGAAAGTAGTTCTTTTTAATTTTAATATTTCACAACATGACTGTATTTTACTGTATTTTTGATCAGTATAAGTGACTTCTTTAAAAACTGAAAAACAATTCTTACAGACCCTACAACTTTGAAAGTATGTGTGTGTACATGTACGTATATATATGTACGTGTGTGTGTGTGTGTCAGGAACACAGACGGAGGCAGGCAGGTAAATATTAAACAGGTAGTTTATTTTGAACAGAGGCATGGATACTGGCAGATGGAGAATGCAGGTGAGTGAATGAACAAGCACATTGGAACAGTCACTTAGCTGGAGTGTAACAGATGATGTCTTTGTAGGTGAAGGATCAACGGGGAATGGAGAACAGATGACAAGACGAACGTAAGAGGATAAGGGAATCTCAAGTGAGTAACATGTAAGGAGTCCAGGTATGTGAGACGTAGTGCTTTCCATAGACGAGATCAGACAATGTGGTGGAGTGAACATGGGGCTTATGTAGTGGTGTGCTGATGAGCGTTAACAATGGTGATAGTTTGCAGGTGCAGGTGATTGGTGAGTGAGTGCAGGTGAGGAACCAGAGGGATGCTGGGAAATGGAGTCCGGGGAACAGACGGTGACTGTGACAGTACTCCCCCCTCCTGGTAGGCGTGTCCTTGTGCCGTAGATGGAACAACCAGGGAGGGTGGGTGGGTGGGTGTCCTGGAGTCTTGACAGGAGAGTGACAGTGCAGGTAGATATAAAGACTTCGGGACGGAGCCACGGCGGAGCAGGCCCTTCGGGAGGCCACGGCGGAGCAGGCCCTTCGGGAGGCCACGGCGGTGCAGGCCCTTCGGGAGGCCACGGGCGGTGCAGGCCCTTCGGGAGGCCACGGGCGGTGCAGGCCCTTCGGGAGGCCACGGTGGTGCAGGCCCTTCGGGTTCCGTGGCCTTGGCCCAGACCCCAGACTTGGCCACCAAGGTCGGGGACGGATAGCCCCCCCTAAAAAATACTTGGGTGAGACTCTGGGTGGTTGGGCTGGAAAAGACTCTTGAACGGGCTCAGGGACTGGAGCGGGGTCTGGAGCCGACTCGGGGACTCTGGTGCAGATGTATGTGTTGCTCAGACACATAAATGCTAATGCCATGATAGGTACAATAAAGTCCTCTGGGCTAGGAGCTGGAACCGTCATAGGGCTCAGGACGAAGGAGAGAGTCGCCTCTGGGCTCGGGATGAAGGAGTGACCATCTTGACCGAGGGCTCAGGCATGGCGGCGGCCATCTTAAGAAGGGACTCTGGACTGGCGGCCATCTTAGGAAGGGACTCTGGAGATGGGGACTGGCGAACAGGGAACTTCATTAAGGTAGTTCGAACAGAAAGGAAAGGGTCCCTTACTTTGGTTATCAGGTCAGTATCTCGAGAGAAGACTGGAGGTTCAGGCGTGGATCAGGGTGACTTACCGGCTGTGAGGGAAGAACCACTCAACCACAGCACATAATCAACAAACTGTGCCAGGGAACATGTTGTCGCTGCCGCTGGGACCTGCTGGTACAGATGGTCAGCTAACCCACCCCAAAAGACAGTCTTCAGGGTGTCATCATTCCAGGACACCAAATAAGAAAGTTCGAGGAACTCCTTAACATAGTCCTCAATTGGGCGGTCATCCTGGAACAGGGTGAGCAGACGGTTAGCGGGCACAGTATGAGAAGTGGCAGATGGATCATATGGTCGATCCCCGCCAGAATCCGTGGTGCTCTGCATAAGGTCTGGTCTTCTATCAGGAACACAGACGGAGGCAGGCAGGTAACTGTTAAACAGGTAGTTTTTTTTAACAGAGGCACGGACACTGGCAGATGGAGAATGCAGGTGAGTGAATGAACAAGCACATTGGAACAGTCACTTAACTGGAGTGTAACAGATGATGTCTTTGTAGGTGAAGGATCAATGGAGAACGGAGAACAGACGATTGAAGAGGAATGGAAGAGGTTAAGGAAATCTCAGGTGAGCAACAGGTAAGGAGTCCAGGTATGTGAGACATAGTACTTTCCATAGACGAGACCAGACAATGTGGTGGAGTGAACATGGGGCTTGTGTAGTGGTGTGCTGATGAGTGTTAACAATGGTGATAGCTTGCAGGTGCAGGTGATTGGTGAGTGAGTGCAGGTGAGGAACCAGAGGGATGCTGGGAAATGTCCGGGGAAGGTGAGACAGACGGCGACTGTGACAATATATATATATATATATATATATATAAGCAAACATTTTCATTTTGTAAAATTGTCATTTAATTGACAACAACTTGTTACATACAGTATAAATGGCAACAAAACATAGTATAAAAAAGTAATTTAATATATACATTTAAACAAATCAAATGTTTTGCTTGTAAATTAACAGTGCATTGTTATAGTTTCTAATTACATATATCTTGTTAAATTAACTGAGCAAAACATTATGAGCTCAGTAAACAGTGTCCCTTGTTGCTGATATAATACCAAACAGAACGTGGTGATATTTAAGACAAATTCCCACTGGCTGTTCAACAGATAAAACAAAATTGCATTGCAGCATATGATGCTGGAGAGATACGATATGATTGTGAGAACGATCTTTCGGAGGCAGGCTGGGTGGATGATTACATGTGTGAGTGTGTGTGTGTGTGTGTGTGTGTGTGTGTGTTAGGAGGGACCTTGTGGGAGACGAAGATGTGGAAATGTGCCCTCTGCGTAATCAGGTTTTAGGACAACAAGAACTTGAAACTGACAGCTGCACAGAGGCAGCAAGTTGAGGGGTTGGAGTGTGTTTGTGTGTGTTTGTTGGGGTGGGGAGTGTGCTTTGTTAGGAAGTACAGAAGGGAGGAAGAGGAAGAGAGGGATTGCACCTGCATAGGGGCAGAGGGGGGTGGAAGCTGAGAGCGGAGCTCTAGGGCTGGATTGATTTTTCTCCTCCCTGCTCTCTGCTTCAGCAGCCACTGCTCTCAGATAATGGAGCTCAAGTGCTATCTCTGGTCCCCAGTGTCTGTGAGTGAACCCGACTCCTCACCCCAGTACACATATAGTGTGTGTGTGTGTGTGTGTGTGTGTAGGCACATGTCGAAATGAAAGAAATAAAGAGAAGTTGCTCACACACCTGTTGGAGTACAGTATTTTAGTGCATGCAAAGGAGGGCTATATACATTAAAGGAGGAGGGGAGAGAAGCAGAAGGACAGATGGAGCGATAATAAGGGAACATGATAGAGGAAGGAAGAGTGGGTGTGTGGAAATTATAGAGAGAATGAATCAAAGGCAAAAGAGGATAGAAGCTTGTGCACCTGATAGAGCGTGTGCATTTATATGCTTGTATAGGTCTTTGAAATTAATATGCATTATCAGACAGGGACTTCTTCTCAAAGAAAAATAAAAACATTTTCTTATCAATGTTGTAGGGATGCCATAAACTTCAACCAATCAAAGCCTTTGCTCAGACTCTACAACGAATGTCCTGTTCTCTTAACACTTTGAAGAGAGCGTAAATGATTATCAAATTTTGAAGTAACATCCACATGGATGGCAGGACCCAAAATTTCCCAGCAGAACATTGCCCAAAGCATCACACCGGCTGTCCTTCTTCCCATAGTGCACCCTGGTGCCACGTATTCCCCAGGTAAGCGACGCACATGCACCCGGCCATCCACATGATATAAAAGAAAACGTGATTCATCAAACCAGGTCACCTTCTTCCATTTCTCCGTGGTCCAGTTCTGATGCTCACGTACCCAGTGTTGGCACTTTCGGTGGTGGACAGGGGTCAGCATGGGCACCCTGACTTGTCTACGACTATGCAGCCCCATACGCAACAAACTGCAATGCACTGTGTATTCTGACACCTTTCTATCAGAACCAGCATTAACTTCTTGAGCAATCTGAGCTACAGTAGCTCTCCACGTGCATCAATGAGCCTTGGCCACCCATGATCCTGTCGCCAGTTCACCACTGTTCCTTACTTGGACCACTTTTGATAGATACTGACCACTGCAGACCAGAAACACCCCACAAGAGCTGCAGTTTTTGAGATGCTCTGACCCAGTCGTCTAGCCATCACAAATTGGGCCATGTCAAACTCGCTCAGTCCTTACGCTTGCCCATTTTTCCTGCTTCTAACACATCAACTTTGAGGACAAAATGTTCACTTGCTGCTAATATATCCCACCCAGTAACAGGTGCCGTAATGAAGAGATAATCAGTGTTATTCACTTCACCTGTCAGTGGTCATAATGTTATGCCTGATCGGTGTATAGTGTTATACATTCATGGCTGTCAAGCTGCAACTTATTTTTGAACTTTAGATAGATAGATAGATATTTAGTTATCACATGTTCAGATAACATAATATTTAGAATTTTGCACTTCTCTAATTTGAACAGTGCACCACTCATCACTGTTTGACTTGTTGTCAGGTTGAGAAAGACGACAGCTTCTCTTAACCTGTCCTTAGCCTCACAGGTTTCAGGTGGCTGTCTTGAGTGGATGGGTGGGTTGAGGGGCACAGACAGGAGATATGTCCTTCTGCTCCACCTCCTGATTGCTCCATTTCTTTTCCAGTGCACTCCAAACACCAAGTGACCTTCTAAAATTGTTTCCTAAGGGAGTATATGGTGGATGGCATCGGTACGACCCGACCTGCCTCAATAAGGCACGCAAACTCACTCTCAACCCGAAGAAAGGTTTAGGTCAGTCAGTAGGCGAGTTTTATAAATCCAGAAAAAAAATTCAGAAATATGGAGTATAAGAATATCAGCTTTAAGCCTGGGAGGAAAAAAATGATAAAAGGGAAATATGGCAGCTTTGCTTAAGTACTGCACTCATCTTTAGCGGTTTTGAAAAGCAGCTAGCGCTCTCAGAGAAGAGCTGTGAGTTTCAATGTGCATGCATTCGAGATTTAAAATGCTGATGCTGAGGAAAGGTGGCCGTATCTCCATCCCTTAATCCCTCATTCGCTGGCCCGTGGATGTTAGCTCACAGTTAAAAGGGAGGAGGTGGCTAAATATAGCAAGATGCTAACGAGCTGCAATGCTGCAGTGCTATCTGCCTATTAGCACTGGAGGAAATTGGCCTGTTATCTCTTCTTTTCGCTCGCTCCCTCTCGTCCGTATACCTCCCTACCCCTCTTCCCCATTTTAGTCGACACCCTCCTCCGCCTGATGCTATTTTCCCCTTTTTTTCCTTACAAGTGGCATCTAATGGCTTATGACACTGATGTTCGGAGGCATTAGCGCTCTGATTGGTGAAAGCAAAGGCCCCGCTGCGTGGCTGAGTGAGTGGACAGACCGTTATTTGCAAAAGCAGGTCACCATGGCTCAATTATTCTGATTTCTTCCTGAAAACTAGTCCGCTATACCTGAAAAAGAACTATTTTATGAAGTGCTTAGATTAGCTGAGATTCCCAGTTTGACAGGCTGACTGTATCGCTCATTTTCCTCATTGTGTTAAACACGAATGAAAGGTCAAAGTACACGACATATCAGACATCGGCACTTGTCCAGTAAAGCTTTATCTGTATCTCCCTTTCTTGCCAAGCAGTGCCGTGTAGCACAATGCTAATTAAAAACGACAGGCTTTTTAAAGGCCTTAATTAACTCTGATCATAATCAAAACATGACAGACATTAAATTTGTCACAGCCTGCCATTGCCGCAACCTGCGTTCAGGCTCTCCATCCGCGTGAGAGCTCGTTTCCACCTCTGAAATGTCAGGACAAATAAATCAGATAAGCTTAGCATGCGGAGAAGAACTGTCAACAATGCATAGTTTTATTGTTTTTATGCAGCTGCCACAAATTAACTGTGGAGCTTTACTATTCACCACAAAATGCAACCACAGGACAGTTTATCTAGAAATTTTAAGAGTAGACCGAGCACATTTGCTTTCAGCATTCCAGGGTCATGCTATAAATCTTTTCATAGGCCGGGTAATCTGAAATGATGCAGATAGGCATTCCGGCACTAACCTTTTTTTTTTTTTTTTTTTTAAATGAAACAAAATTATGACTGTTTGTTTGTCAGTCCAATCCATTTCCGATATGCAGAGACTGGCTTGCAGAGATGAATTAGTGTGGAGTAACATTTACTGTGATACTGAAAAGCATGAGCTGCTTAAATGTGCCATGCTTCACTCGGACATATATATTTTTTTACTTAAATCGCAGCCTTTGCAGCTTGATAATCACACTATAAGCCATATCGTGATTTTATTTTAATTAATCGTGCAGCTCTAATATATATTTCCAGAGATATTCAGTAGCAATTTTGCTTGGTTTATTTTAAAAAAATTTTAACGGGGACTGCTCATGTTAAAACTAGTTTCACTACCACCATACAGACAGATAAAACTACCATAATGCAATAAGAATCAATGCAGGCGAAATTGTATTTGAGTTTTTGGGAGCATGACTCGTATGATGCAAAGAATGTACTATTCACTGAAACATGGGCTGATAAAACAGAAATAATCTAAATTTAAATAATAAAAAAGTTCCAAAGACAAAAATAGAGATAAGCCTTTAAGACATAGTGGTTTTGGATATTTGAAGACAAATGAATAGCCTGTGGTCTTAAATGTCTAGACACTAAGAATAATTAATTCTCATGAATACACATGCACACACACACAAAAAAAAAAAAAAAAAAAAAAAAATTATTAGAGTCTAGTATGATACAACATGTCCTGACATGATAAGAGAGTATCATGCAACAGATCTGCCAAGCTGGTGTAAATGCTTTGGATCTGCAGCAGCATATGGACCAAGGGTCTTAAACTCAGATTACAGGGGAGCCAGTGGCCAAATTCAACATTTATTTAGTGTTGCTGCCTGACAGCATGCAGTGTTTCTGCTGAGATGGATGAACCACATATGCTTTGAGGGAGTTGGCAGTGGACACCCTGACAATTGCCTGGAGATGGGCATCAGTCAGTCTAGTTTATTTATTTTTTTATAGTTCACAGTTGTGTCACTTTGATATTGTATTCACTTTCCTCACAAATAAATTCTTCAACTGGTGCATGTACCAAAACATCTTAGAGCTCCCGTCGAGTTCATTCCACTTTGGATTCATCTGGCCACAGAATACAGAGGGTCTATTTAGCTTTAAAGGAATGCTCCAGGTACAAGTTAAGCTCAAACAACGGCATTTTTTCTCATAATTTTGATTAACACAGAAAATCATTTTGCTATTATTAAATTCATTTTGATTTAATTCATATTCATTTAAATATTTATTTTAAAAAGCTAAATTTGTGGTTACAGTAAAGCATTCACAATGCCAAAATAAGCATGTCATACATTACTGTTCAAAAGTTTGTAGGATTTTTTTATTTATTTACTTTTTTTTTTAAGATTTTTACTTTTGTTTAGGAAAGATGTATTGATTAATAGTGATAGTAAAGACATATATAATGTTATAAAAGATTTATATTTTTAAATAAATGCTGTTTTAAATGTAATATTCATGTATCACGGTTTCCACAAAAATATTACAAATAACAAATAATAATGAGTTTTAAATGGAATGTCTTCTAATAAGCATTTCTATTGCACTAATTTCATATTATTGTATAATTTGTAAAAGTCTTGTGGCAATATACAGTACGTTATTTACCTTTTATTGCATATCCCTGTTTACTTCCATTACATGTGCCTTACTATAATTTCAATTGTTGCTTGAATGAATCTGAGGAATGATTCTGAATCTGAATCTAACTTACACTGAATCTAGAATATTGCTTTAATTTTGTTTTGTGCTCTCAGTACTTCAATCATGAGGTACCGGCTAACATTAAAACAGATTTTCTATAAGCATAATGGTCTCTGTTTGTCCTAATTTTTCTCTCTTTCTCGCCGGCAATCCCTTTGTCTAAACATTCTTGTTTTCATTTAGTTTCCACCTTCATCCTCAGCTTGACAGAATGAAAAATACTCATTGAAAAGAATTAACGAGCCTTTGTGTATTTCATCAAGCTAATGCTAGTCAGTGCTCTAGTTTTGCTAGTGCCTCTACACATTTATTTGCATGCTCACATAAGTGTTTTATGTGTGTGTGTGTGTGTGTGTGTGTGTGTGTGTAACATATGGATAGGCAGATCTATATCTAGTCCCGAGGGTTTGTCGGTTCATATCACACCACAGATTCATAATGAGAGGAGACGTGATGCGAGCTAGGAGCAACAGCTTTACCCAGCTGCTTACGCAATAACAAAGACTTAATACAACAATAAAACACAACATACATCTTTAAAGAGCAACAACAACAACAACAAAAATCTCTTTTGAATTGTATAAAACAGCCATCAATAACCTGGGAAATGGCTGGATGGGAAATTTCAGTTTCACTACTATGGGTGAAGTTAAAGTCAGCATTAAATCTAAATTGATTTACTTTCTTAACACACCTTTCTGGTGATAATCGGTCTCTAAAACGACTTTTCTTCCATGCTGGTGTCAACAAGACTGCTTATGTTTCAACCAACAGGTAGATTTCCACAACTGACTGCAAAATCTGGTATGAAATACTAATATTTCAATCAATACTCAAGTCTCGTCCACATTTTAAAGCTTTAAAGCATCAAAAAAACAAAAAAGTTCATAATAGTGGTTCTGTCAATTAATATTCTGTTTTAGTTTTATGTTCAAGTTTTCAAGTCTTTTATTTTGTATATCATCATAGACTAATGTCATATGACTCCCTCTTCCCCTCTTCTCCCAGTCATGTGATCTCTGTTTCCCGCTTGTTTTGTGTGTCATGTTCTCATTGGTTAAACTCTCTTGTCATGTGGTTATATCTGTTTGTTCATTGGTTGTCATAGTCATGTGTTCCACCGAATTCATGCCATATTGTAAATATCGTAATTTCAAATTGTAAAAAGCATTCACATCCTTGCAGAGCTCGTAATTACAGCTTGTAAGATGGGAATTTTCTGAGAGCTTCTACTTTTACCATGTGACCGCTGTAGATTCATTTTAGCGTTGATAGTGTTGCTAGAAACACATAATTCCCAGTCCGAGGACATGAACAGCTCCGAATAGAACGTCAAATGTTGTCATCTCGAGACTACAGTAATTACAACATGGCATAAACGCAGCATTAGCCCTTATGTTTGCCTTGTCTAGTTGTCGTGTCATGCTGTTCCAGGTTTCCATGTTCCAGGTCATTGTAGCAAGTCAAGTTTATAACTCCACTAGGGAGTAAATTTTAAGTAAATTTTACTGCCACTGCTCTGTACAACTTGTTATTATCAAGTAAATTCTATACTTACTATTGAACTTAACATTCATAAAGAAATTAAGTAAATATTACTTTAGTATATCCTTTAGTAATAATTATATTTAGTTAATTTAATTTCACATAAAGAATTAAGTAAAATCTACTTAACTAAGTTAAGTAAATTTAACAAAATTAATTTTTACTTAAATAATATAACAATGTATATTATTGAAACAAGTAATGTGGCACTCACCAGAACACAGAGACTTTAGTACTTGGTACACATTACACAATGACGGTAACTTTGGATAGATAGCTTATTTTTGAGTCTGAATGTGTCATTTTGAGTAGAAAACGAACTCCAGATGTCAAAAAATCGCAAGTTACTAAAACTAACAACCCAAGCAATGATAAAACAATATAAATACAGCTGGACAACTACATAAAAAAATAAATAACCTTATTAATTATTCATGCCCCAGTGCATGATAGGAACACCAGTATCAGAAAAGTTGAGAAGGTTTTACTTAATTTTATATCGGTGACATTTACGCTTTTATTTCTACAAGCTTGAACTGAGTACTAATATAGAATGTATTTCTTTTTTCAGTTCTTGCCTAAACTAACTTTTTCATGTAGAAATTACATTTGTTTTTTCTTTAGTATTTACTTCACCAAAGAATAATTTTATCAGTGAGGGTTTGCTACGCTATTGTCTTCAATTCACTGGCTTAATGATTCAGTCACAGTGGTTCACAGCTTACGGGAGGGGGGGCGATTTTCAATGAATAATGGCATGAATTTCAGTATGTTCTTCACACAATGCAAGTGAAAAAATTATTACAGAATTTTAATTTTTGGGGAAACTATCCCTTTGCAGTTAATGCTTTTTTTATGCTCAGTTAACTGATCTCTTAGATAAATGATTGGCACAGATTCCAGTGCTTTTTTGGATCATTATGTAGATAGCACAGGTGGGAATGAAGCAATTGGACAAAAAACAGCAAGAGCAGATTTACTCAGCTGGGCACATGAGCTCACTCTAATTAAATCACACCCGTTTTTTGTTCTCCATTTGTGTGATTTGTGTGATTTGTTTATTTGGGATGTGTGATTGAAGGCAGACTACTTCAATTACGAGCACATATTAGGTCTGTAGCCCCACAAGCATGTATATGAAACTAATAAAAAAATTATTCACAAAGCTGTCTGTATTGAGCTCAATGCAGCATTGTCTCACCATTATAATAATAATACTTATGCTGTCTAACGTCCTGTTTTGCTAAGTGCTCAGATTGAATAAAGGCATGAAATATGTGATAATGAATTCTAAAATGTCATGATAAGGGAGGGCAGTAAATTGGCAAGCTTTTCTATTCTTTTTCTTGCTGATTTGACCATGAAAGCTCTTCAACATCAAGTGACACATCATTTAGATGCTCAGTAGGGTAACTTTAGACTGATGTAACAATTTTATCATAAGCATCTTTGAAAAAGACACAAGTGCTATATCAGTCAACTCTTTTTGTATGAGAACAGTTAAATGCTGTTGATATTGTAATCAATAAATTGAAATTTTAACCTCCATGGACGTTCTTGTACCTGATCCCCCAAGTTTGCTCAGATAAACGGCACACACACACATGCACAGAAACTCTCCAGGGGCCAAGTATACTATCTAACCCCTCTTGGGAGAGTTCATTGTGGTAAGGCATGGATTGTCAAAAACAATTATCTCGTCCCGACTTTCATTCTTCCTTCTAATTTAAGCTGATAAGCATCTCCTCGTAAATTAGTGTCCAGCCACAGGGCCGTCTCAGTCTCCTGAGATAACAGTATGGCAAACTGTGCATTGTAGAGTGAACACCTAACCTCCCAAGAGGAGATAGACGGAGAGAGAAAGATCGAGAGAGACTAACTAATAATAGCCCTAGAACAGGGTTAGTATTTAGCAGGGCAGTGACCCCAGCTCTCCGACTTCACAATCAATAGTAATTTACTGTCACTCAGAGTCTGGGGACATGGCTCAGACCAAGCAGCATTAGTGAATGTTTTCAGGCTCTCAATGGGCATTCTAACCAAGAAGGTCTATGTACTTGGAGAGAGCTATAATGTACATTAGTGTTTCCGTTCAATTCCATGCCACTTGCTCGACTGGTGCAGGACCACCCGGAAGTAAGGGATTTGAAGTTTGCAGGAGAATTTTGAATAGTGTCCATTTACTGCTAAAATACAACATATGGAGCCTTTTCACATTTCCGGGGTTCTCAGTAGCGGAAGTAGTCATATGGCACTTTTTGACTGCATGGTGCGGTTCGGTACCGCTCTGCTCACTTTTTGGCGCTTTTTCACTTCATGGTATGGCACGGTATGGCTCGCTTCGATACTAAATGTGACGTGTAAACACTGCAGATCACTGATTTGTCAGAGAGAATCGTTACTACCAGTGTCATTGGATTGGAAACACGAGACACCAAACCCGCTAGATTTAAATAGTCAGTAACAGCCACCGCAGTTTGTTCACACAACTTTTTTTAAATGACTTGCTTTAAATGACTGTTGCATGCAACTTGAAAAAAGAAATGCCTGTATCGTGGTCAGCAGATGAGGTGCAGACTCGTTGGTAGCCAAGCAGCAGATCCACGGCAGTAGAGGTGCCGCAACTATATAATCCCACTCAGTTTGAAGCGGTACTAAACTGCAGTGGAAAAAGCAAACCGAAAGTAACGCAAGCCGAGGCGTTTTGTACCAAGCCAAGCTGAGTTGTACCAAAAGTGCCAACAGGTAAACTGGTAACACTTTGGTGTGGGGAACACATATTCACTATTAAATACGAGTTTTGCCATAAACTCTTAATTTACTGCTTATTAATAGTTAGTAAGGTAGTTTTTGTAGCGTTGCAGTTTAGGTGTGGGGTAGGATTTAGGGATGTAGAATATAGTCATGCAGATTAGGCATTAATATGTGCTTTATAAGTACTAATAAACAGTCAATATGCAAGCTAATAAGCAACTAGTTAAAATTGATCATTGTTCCCCATACTAAAGTGTTACCGGTAAACTTCTGGAGTAATAGACGGAAACTACCACAAATACAATTTTTGCGTTCACATTTGCTCCAATGGAAAAAGAAAAAATCCATGATAAAATTTCTCTTCACAAAAGATGAAAAAAAAAAAAAAAAAAAAAATAGAGAGGGATTGATTATGTTGGTCAGAAGAGACCCTAGTGGGAAAAAAAACCTAAACAAAAATGTATTAAAAATACATTTACTTCTTTACTGCACAATGCACATTTCTTAATATTAAGCCTAAATGTGTTTAATATCACTATTAGTAAGGATAGTATGATCACTGTATAATATTAGTCTTTAAATGCAACATATTTGCATTTGCAAGTGTACCTAAAGTATATCTTAAAGTGTATCTTTAGTTGGACCTCAGTACTACTTCCAGATAAGTAAAGTGCAAAATTAGTTCCAATTTAGCAGACTTTAAGAACATCAATTTAGTATACCAAAAATACAATTGCAGGGTATTTATATTAAGTACATAAATATGTATTTTATACTTA